>JAZGTK010000019.1:0-18138 GCA_036877625.1 Ambastaia sidthimunki | reverse complement strand
TGGGAAGGTTGTTGCATGGTTAAGATGCTGTCAAAAAATCTAGTTAATACTCAGATACTTGTCTTACATTTCTTACATTCACTCATTTTCTCTCAGCTAAACATCTGTTGTAGTTTATAGTGGTTGTATACGCATATGCATGCTGAGTGCATGCATGCAAACACACAATGCAATAAATAAACGGCAAGCAGACATGCATACACAGTTTGCTTATTAAAACTATATTACTGTCTGGTGTAAAAAAAGACAGACTGCAAATAGCTGCTTAATAAAAAGACTGTTGCAGTTCCCTCTCTTTCCACTAGATGGAGAGTTTACTCTTTATTACAGTTCTGTCTTTATTTGTACTGACTCGGTTATAATAATGTGTGTTTATGTGTATTTAGCATGTTGATGGAAAATCTGTTGAATTTTTGAGGATTCAAATATGACAAAACTTGTTATTTGTCGTCATTGATTGAAAGCCTTTTGTTTTGTCAACACTGTTGGGGAAAATCATGTCCTTTGTATTTTTGCACAATGCAGATGAACACCTGCAACACAAGTACTTGACCTTCAGTGCCTTAATGACAGCCAGTCATCTTCCTGCCATTTCAGTGTGTGTGTGTGTGTGTGTGTGTGTGTGTGTTTACTTGACGTTGATAGCTCAGTATAAAATATTAGCCCTATGGAGAGTCCCCATAAACCACATATGCGAGTGTGTATGTGAGCATGTGTATGTGTGATTTGACAGTGTATTGGACATTGTGCTCCAGAGAGAGAACAAGGCCAAAGTTACCATGGTGTCTGTCACCGTAGTGACTGCTTATCAGCTACAGGCATTGATTAGCTGAGGAATTTTAAAGCCCTCTTGTGATTGGTTCTCACTGATTGTTTGCAGAGTTGTCATGACAACAGGATACTGTGACCTCAGTATCCACACACAAAAAATGTGTATGTTTGTCTGATAGAAAATGACCTACTGAATGCAGAAAAGCAACAAGTAATAGGAACATACTGGAACATTTAAATATTAAAATAAAATTAGAAAATCAGCAACCTATGGACATATGTGCAGTGCCTATGGACATATGTGCAGTGCCTATGGACATATGTGCAGTGCCTATGGACATATGTGACATGCTGTATTGCAAACACACAGCACATGCAGTTCACATGTCCTCAGATATCTCTCACACACAGCACACACATGATAAACCTAAGCAGTGATTGTAATCTGTGTTGAACAGAAAAGACTTGAATAATTAATCATTTTTTACACTCAGTCACAGCCTCTCCTGTGTCAGTCAATAGTGATGTTCTTTCAGTGGCAAATCTGTATGTGTGTGTGTGTGTCTATAAGGTTTGTCTATACTTATTAGGGCCCACTTAAAAAACTATTTTGCATCCAGTGTAAACATGCCAACAGGTTACTTCAATTTAGAGGAAAGTATATTATGTATTATATTTTTAGTATGAAAACCACAGTATTTATAAAAATGTAGCTTCAAAGGTTCCTGCAGCTAAGCTGGTAGAGAACTGCGTTAGCAATGCAAAGGTTGTGGGTTTAATACCAACATAAATAAATTGCATATGTTGAATGCACTGTAAATCGCTTTGGATGAAAGCATCTGCCAAATACATTAATGTAAATGTAATAGTAAACGTATGGGAGTGCAAAACAGAGAGAAAATAAGAGACTGCCTTATATCGTTCTCTGCATATTTCTCTCTCTCTCTCTCTCTCTCTCTCTCTTTCTCTTTCTCTCAAAAGCCTCTCACCAATCCCATAAGAACACTTACAGATCCTGCATTTAATAACCTAAAGGACAGGAACTTAAGTGCTTAGTCACAAATGATGCTGTGGGTAGGGAAGCAAACTCTCACTGTTCAATGCAGAAGAAAGGAGGTGTTTTAATGTTCATACTGTTGAAGGACAGCTGCTGATAAACCAGCACATGAAGGGCACACAGACTTCCTCACAATGCACTTCAATCTACAGATATTACACACACCCTTCAGTACAGCTGGGACCCTCTTGCTCACTTTTACACATACACAACCACAGGATACACAGACAGGCACACGAACCCCAAAACATACTTGCACATGTTTTAACATCTTTAGGCAGGATGTACAAAAATTGATACAACAACTGGTATAATGTTTAGAAGGTCTAGTTGTACTTTTAATTGGTTTAACACTGATCACAGTTTTAGTAAATTTTCACAATTGTTTTCCTTTAGGATATATCATTTCTATATGTTATTATCATAGATTAATAGTTAAATTCAGATTGTTTACAAGACTTGGTTGGTTCTTTTATCAAAAAATGCTAGATTATAGAAATTAATATTTTTCCATTACATGAACATTGTTATTGATCACCAAATGACAGTTTAGCCTTAAAAATGTGATATACTAAAACAGTTTCATTTAATTTCCATATACTTTCCTGACTATCATTTCATATTTTCTATATAAATGAAATATCATACTTTTCTGATTTTCATTTACATCTCCATCAACAGAAATAAATAGAGTGCATAGATTCTCTCTGAGACAGAGAGACAGACAGCTGGAGGAAGATGGGCAGATGGAGTTATACAGAGAGAAGGAGAGATAAAAGACGGAGGTGGAATAAAGACAATAGGAGAGAGACTCAATTAGCAAACACCCACTTCCTTACAGTCCACAGCAGCAGCAGTTTGGCCCTCAACAGCAGCAGTGTCATCCTCACTGATCCTTTAACTCAAATCATGTTCAGATTAGAAAAGGGAATTGGTGCTTATTTGTTATGGCATTGAGTCACAGATACTTTCCTTCAGACACAGTCACCGCAGGTTATTTATCTGCCTGCTCAAGCTCTTTAAATAAAATTACCTGATAATTCTGAATACATTTACTGTTTTTTATTTCTCTAAAAAACAAACCACATAATCAAAAAACACTGTCTTCTACCTATTATTACATTTCCTAAATTTTGCAGAGTGAGGCTCTTGTAGAAATGCTGTTGAAGAGATAGTCTGTCAAAAGATAACAAAACAGCACCAAAACAACCACCTTCATAAAGTCTTCTAAGACTCACTGTAAGTGCTTCTGTCTGATGAACAGTTCTGATACCAGACAAAACCAAGCAAAGCTTTATGGATCATGTGAATTGTAGGGCTGCACTTACTGTCTAAATGTTCATGTCTGTTAATGTCTCTCAGTCTCTCAGTAGGTGTACTCAGCTAAACTATTCAAAATTTCACATTTCAACATAAAGGGTAGAATTGTTGATTCAAAACTGACTAATAGCAAAATAAATGTACATTTTTAAAATAGTTTTAATCATTTTAATTTACAGCACCCTGATTTTACACTGGACATCAATAAAAACTCTAAGTATATGTTAACTTTACAAAAGTAAAAAAAAAAACATCCTTAACATCAAACAACATATAATGTTTTTAAATAGCAATATTAGCAACAAATATGACAGCTAATAACTGACAAACAGAGTGTTTTCTTTTCTCTTTAAAATGTTAATAAGTCTGTTCCATATTTTGCTATCGTAGCTATGCCCAATTATATGGTTAGTTGCTTTTTATTACATGAACTGTTGTTCCCTGCTGTTTGCAACCGTATAAAAACAGTCCTGTGACCTAATTTCAGGAAATCCCTGCATTAATTTAACAGATTAACAGAATAAACCCAACACATCAATGAGAATTATAGTATAATATCAATCAAGTCACAAATGAACTCAAAAGGTCATGTCTCATTGCAGCTGGATCAATCGCGGTTCCCATGACAATGTGGCACCTGTGAACAGAAAGACTAACAGAAAGGATGTAGCCTAAATACATGTCACAGTCTCTTAGTCATGCTTAACATACCGTTTAAAAATACATTTCCAGACTGTTTCAGATGATGCCAGAATTTGATCTTGCATATGAGTTCTGTAAGCATGTATTAAAATACATTTATTATTATTTACAATGACAGGAGCAACAGCAACATTTCATCAGTTATAATGATCAGTGCCAAGCGGCTCTAACAAACACGTATGTTATATAAAGAAGCTTTGTGACCTTCTACAGCATGTCTGAAAGAAAAGGAAAGTGCACTGCAGGGGACCGACCATTTCTGGCTCAACAAGGACAGACACACAGAAATGGCAACAAGGCTCCAGCGCGGCCTCGATACATTGAGCTCATACTGAGCTGCCTTCTCAGTAGCTGCTTTCATAAGCAGACAGATGTCTGTCACATCAGGTCTAAAGAGCCTCCCACTGAATCAGTCAGGACTCTGCTTACATTTACACACTGTGAACACACTGTATTCTCTCCGGCCTAAAGCAATTACGTAACATACAAACATCCACAATGGATGAAATATAGCTCAAAGGTCAGGAAAAGCTATATGTGCAACATATTCTAAAGAGCAGCACATTTTCTTACCGTTTCAAGAACGTAGCTTTCAGAAAATGTGACATTTTAGTGACAGTAACGGTACTCTTTATGAATGTAGACACTGCTTTAGAAACACTCTGGCAGTAGTGAAAGAAAATGTTTAATACCTGTCTCACGAACCCTGTTTCTGTCCCTGCATGTCCTGTCTCTCGGAAGAAAGAAATAGTTATGTTAAATAAAAAGTCTGTTGCTTTTTCCACTATCTTGTATGATGTATGAGAATCATATTGCTGCTTTGCGCCAGTCTGTCTTCCTGCCAGTCATTGCAATGATATCATCCCTACTGATGACCTGACCTTTCAGGTACCTCATTACTGGAGCACTGGGCTGTTCCGTGGAAGAACAGATAGTCTTCCCATTTTGAGCCTCTTACTGCCGGCGGTACAGAGAATCCTGGGTCATTATCTGCCTTTAATGAGCTTCTGTCTCGCACGCATGTTCTGGTTCCTGGGAAACCAAAAACTAAATCTCTGTTGCGGATGAAAGGCTAAAACCTACAGCTGGGACATCCGTGGTCTCGAAGTCACATGCACACTGCAGCTTAGTACGACTGCCACCAGTCTTCTGAATGCTTAAAGAGATAAATCACCAAAAATAATTACAGTTCTGTAATCCCGTCATGTTTTATGACTTATGATCTTTCTTTCATGAAACACAAAGACAAAACCTTGTTTTGTATATATAGTTATATAAATAGATCTTTGATCGGTTATTTCCTCCTTAAACAAATACCCCCGCTAACAGGAAACATTTTCTGAATGTTAGCTAACATTCTCTTAAAGTTCTCTAGAAGTTGAAGTAACATTTGTAGAACTTTGTTATATATCATATATATATATCAAAAATGTTATTAAGTTGTAGGTGAAATGTTGTGAAAACATTACAGAATTAAAAGATTTGACTGACAGTTGTATAACCAAGCAATAACGTTAATACAATGTCTAAATATAACATATAATATAATGTTCTTTTCAGCTTATCACAATCTGAAATTGTTACCAGAGACTTTGACAGGTTTTGTTTGTATGAGCAGGTCTGGAACAATGTCTGTACAAAGGTGGCTCTCCAAAAGCAGGACTGAGTGTCCCTGATTTTACTCAGACACTGAATACTGATGCTTTTAGTGAACATTAGCCTCTGTACAGACATAACAAAACATGAGTGAGTGAGCACTAGTGAGTGAGCACAAAAACACTGAGTGAGCTCATCAGACTGGATCAATCATACTGACAGGTGTTTAGACAGCTGAGTATGGAGTAACAGTAATGATGACTGTGCTCTGTTAGTATGAGATGTGATCTTGGGTATGAGATGTGAGTTTGGGGCATCATGCACCTGTTATTCTGAAGGTATGCTGGTACTAGCAGTCCTGGCTCACTTCTTTTACTAGGTGAGACTAAAACAATAAACAACAACAACATACAGTCTTATGCAAAAGTTTAGGCACCCCTTGATAAATAACAGATTTTGGTGGTTTTTTAATTGAAAAGATGTTAACAGTCTCTTTTGATAATTTAGATAATTTACTTTGCTCAGAAACCAGATGGGGCTAATGTTTGCATAAACAGCATGGTTCTGACAGTAGTTCTGTTTTTGATACTTATACTGTATATACAGTTCTATATGCACTACAACTGTGTCCTAAATAATGTGTTTAATTATACACTAGGCAGAGGTACAACCTAGGAACCCCACCCCCCGTACTTTCATCATAGACAAATCTGATATAGACATAAGTGACATTTCCTGAACTCTATAAAAGGCTTCTTCATCTTAATCAGGCCTGGTGAACTACAAAAGCCATAATTCATGCTGTTCTGGTGGCTTTAATGTGATTAGGCTGTTTCAATGAGCCATGTGTGGTTTCATTAGGGACCAGCTGGTGCTGTGTCATTTCTACAAAGACAGATCTGATCAGCTTCCACGTCCTCAAAAACGAGATCTGACAGACGCATTGGATTGTTTCCCGTGCCACCGAGCTTTGATTAACACAGGAAAAAATACAATAACACTTTCAAATAACAAAAGCATTTTGTTGCCATGACTGTGTTCATGTCTGAAAGTTAATGTCTGCTCAAGTTCTCTGACCCAAAAGTTCTCTCCAAGTTATCAAAAATGTTGTAGAACGTTTCTCTAACGTTATATATCATATATCAAAAAAAGTTCTTAGGTGGTTAGTGGAATGTTTTAAATATGATTCAGATTTTAAAAAAGTGTTTGAATAATGTTCTTATAACAAGCAATAACATTTCTAAATAAAAATGTTTTGAACTTTCCTAGAACTTTCAAAATAATGTTTTGAACCTTTTTGTTACTAATGTTTTTTTTTCCTATGGTCAACACTACTATTACATTTTAATGTGCCTACCTGTTAGGTAAATGTTACTGGCTAGTTAGCCTATAAGGGGGCAGTAAAAATGGCCAAAAGCAATGACATACACAAACTAGCTGAAGACTCACATTTAGCCTCAGAGGATTATTTATACAATATTTCGGCTTTTTACTTACAAGTAAAGTAATATAGAGTAATCTGAAAATTGTCCACCTTGTCTTTCACCGTTAGTGAAATTCTACAGTATGTAAACATCCTCTTTACACAGGAAATGAGAAACAGCCTGTGATCAGATGTGACACACAAACTGTTAAGATCAGACCGACATGATCAGATGCCTTCAATAAGCATTTCATTTATAACATTGAGAACCTTAAGAAGACTCATGCTGTTCAGTATTTTCTTGATGTAGGCATACAGAATGCTTTTAATGGTTCTTTAATAGGAAAACCGTGTGGAATTTGAGAGATTTGTCACATTAATCTTGAAAGAAGAATCTGAAAGTTTCAGTATGTTTTCAGTACACAAGGAACTCTTTCATTTCACAACATCAAAGCAAATTTGATTTCTCATTATATGACCCTTTAAACTTAGAAGAATACTTTCATATATTGTATTAATCTTGATACAAGCTATTTAAAGTGTGGGATTTCATCTGCTGGGTTTCTTAAATACAAAGAACAGAAACAGCTACATTACCGGCAGGTTTAGCACTACATCCGTTTAATCTAAAGTTGCCAGCAGAGCCTGAGGGGCAATGAGTGATGGGGGGGTGAAGCTGTTGCTGTTTAATTTTACAGTAGTTAATTGTAAAGGCACAAAAAGACTGCTTGTACTTCCTTGTACCACTGCACTGAACTAGGCTCAACAGGGCTGTCCTGTGGACAAGCCCCTCTTTGTGTGTCTGTCTCAGGCCTGTCTTTATACAGAAAGAGAAATCCAAAAATAAAAAATAAATTAAAACTTTACAAACCACACTGTGTCAATATGGGTCAGGTGCTGAACTTCAAACGGTAGCACTGAGAAACACTGGCCTTTAATGTGATGTATTACTTAATATGTTTCGTAGATATTAACATTTAACTGTAGTAGATTTGTGCTAGGCTAACTCCCTGACTTACAGTAACAGCAGAACATTGATCCTAAAGGAGCAACAATTTATGCTGAATCATTAATGCTGATGATGTCAGAAGCAATGAAATGAGTCACTTAATGCCGGATCTGTAGCCTGTTGACAATATTTTCCTAATTATTTATTCTGCATAATGTTTATGTTTGATATATGTCACTACATCAGATCTGTTCTATGCCTGTTCTACAGTATGTTCTGAATTTACTCACTCAATACTGATGGGTGTCATAAAACATGAATAGGTCTCTAAGCAAAGCTCTCTAAGCAAAATATGTTTGAGCCAAGGTAAAGTGGTCCATCTAAAAAGCTCATTTTAAAATACTAATAAAATTATAAACATACAGGTTGACACTTTGTGTATAATTAACAGTCATGGATACATACAGGCTGAACCCTGATACTATACACAAAGTTACATGTGTATCAGAAATGAATCATGTTGGTTATTTAAAAGTATGATTTTCACCCATGTGGGACAAATAGACATATTAGCCAAAAAACAACATAAAAGGGAGGAAATGTGTAATAGATGAACAGCTGAATTCAGCAGGAAATGTGTGAGGGGTTTGAAAAAAAATCTGCAGGAAACTGATTCCCTTCAGAAAGGCATTAGTCACATAAGGAGTTTATTTCAATCTTTTTTTAATCTAGAGGGACGGGGATTTCAGAGAAATGGGTCTGTGGTGCCACAGGACAGGTTTGTACTGAAAAACAGCACAACCAGTGATGGGTAGAAATTTACAGTGTAAATTTAGGTGATCTGTTATTATCTAAATCCGCACTGCAGACACGAAACCTCTTGAATCATATTTATAAAAGCTTATTTTCAATGCAAATACCAAACCACAGATAAAAGCATGCCGGGATCAGTCTTAAAATAAACTGGTCCTACAGCGACATCCTGATAGACTTAAAACGCAACAAGTATGTTGCATTGTTTTTGTTTTGCTAACATGTTAACAGGCAGCTGTCCACATGTTTAGTCTGCTAATTGACTCCCACTCTAATCGGTGCTAGAATGATGATGATGATCCAACACCGACTGCCCCAAACATATTACTGAGGTCAGAACAACAGCACTGAGAAGGACGACTACAGGGCCAGTTTGGTTGCTATTGTGTTTCTGCCTGTTATCGACTGTTTCGGTAGTGATCCCTTTCTTTCTCAGTCAACATCATGCATTGATGTCTCTCTCTTTCCTCTTTCTCTGTATATGTCTCTCTCTCTCACTCACTCAGTGGTGCAGCTATATGCCCTCTATGTTTCTACCTATTTCCGATTGTCTGTCCTGCCATGCATTACAATTAGACAGGCACTGACTCTGTCTTTGGTTAACTCAATGCAAAACCACCTGTGATTTCACATTGTCTCCCTCATCCTCTTATGTAACACACTCAAAGCAAAAAACTCATACACCAACAGATACACAAACACATTTACTTTCACACACACGTCACTTTACATTGCGTGGTATAAAAACCCTGAACATTATTGCATAATCAGCACAGCTGGTGCTGGTTTCATCTGAGATTAGTGCAAAGAGACGAGAGCAAATCTACTGTATTATTTTCCTCAGATCAACTTCTAATACTTATAATAGAAAAACAGAGGAAGCTTCAGTATGACATTTGGGAATGATGTATGTGCTTCTTCGTGTTCATACCAAGCATTTCAGTAACACTTCCCAACATCATTATCTTGTCTTTGTGCCAATCACAGAACACAGAAGTAACGGGTCATAAATCCTTATCTGCATTTAGGTGTTAAAACCAATATCTAATACAAAAACACGTTGCACAATTTCTTATGCTTTCTTTCACACATAATCTTATTTCCTTAGAAACAGTCACCACTGATAAACGGTTCGTTCTGGATGAGCATAACTACAGTAAATATTTTCAGTCGCAGTAAATAAGCATTTTGGACAACACTGTCAGCAAACATGACAAAGCAAATACGGATAGAGAGCAGGGATGTGTCAGCTAGGAACTATCACATAAACACATACACTTTATTGCCCTATATGTAATAGCCTTTCCCTGTATAAAACCAGGCAAGTGAAGCACAACACATATAACAACCCACTAAACCAATTTATGCACTTAACACAGTACACAAACACTGCCTGGCTAACCAAAAATGTGCCCCCATATACCTCATACACAGCCCATTTCGGCCATTAAAAACACACAAACAGACACACACATTGCAAACTGTTCAATTGTGGCATTCTGTACAAAAACACATGGCTGATGTCATAGATGATACAATTGACTCACAAGGCCTGTAATACCTGCACTAATGGGGACGATAAGAATTGTGGAAGGGGATCCTGCCATCTGACACCATATTAATTCAATTTACAATAATGACAAGTCAACCCTTATGAGCAGTCACATATCAGCCCTGTCAAAATGAGCCAGAAGAACTTACATACAAACACATACACACATGTGCATGCATACAAAACCATACACACAAAAACATGACACACCACTCACTCCTTACTAAAGAAAAAATGTGTGCACACGTAAATTAATAAGTTATCCCTTAATAAGGAAATAACAAAAATAAAGTGGGGTGGTCTGACCTTGTTAAACAATAAACAGCTTTATTCAGCTTGACATTTGCGAGTTACAAGTAACAAGAATGTAGTATTTCAGCTTGTGCTGTTATCCAGATCAGTAAAGATTTAAGGTCAACGTGCAAAGTTGCACGTCAAGTTAATGTAATCGTTACGACAATTACCAACATGTCAAGATCAACTGAGATCCAAGCAGTTATTTTTTAGTTACTAATTTTCTAAGGGGGAATTACCTGTAGGACACCTGTTTCCTGATGGTAAGATGCAAGAACTCGCTGCACTCCGCCTGCATATCAGCAGACAGTCCTCCATCTCTCCCCACTGTCAGCCTACTGTTCCCCGGACACTGCTGCTGTCTAAAAGTTGCTCCGGTGTGTCCGGTTTCGGACAGGAAAACGTCCTCCTCCTCCACCACGTCTTCCAGGGTCGGCGGCACCACCACCATGGTCAGAGAGTCCGTCGAGGTGTGCGCAGCGCGGGGTGAACTGTCAACGGACGTGCCTGATGCTTCTGCCATTTATTCCGGTACAAAACAGCCGCTAATAACGTTTAAAGTGTCCCAGAGAAAGATGCAGTCGTATGTATATATGTGCGCTTTCTAATAGATTGCACAGTTGAAATAACAGCGGATTGTTGTTTTCGGGGCAGTTTGTGATAGTTTTGGTCATTACCGTCACTTGCTGCTGAATTTGCGGAGCGGAGAGCACGACCACCGCGAAACACACAGCTGACTCTAAAAAGAAGCCACGCCCACCTGCAGGGAATGACCATCAATCCCGCCCAACCATCGCTACCGCTGCAGAATCGACCAATCATAAGACAAAACGCTCTCTCTTAGCCACGCCCCGTTTTGATGACATACAAATAATCCTACACGGGAGGATTTGACAAGCAGTGGCACAAATCACAGTAATCCATCAAACGAGGATTAGAAAAAAATGTAACAGAAAGTTTTATTCATCACAACAACATGGTGTCAGCAGAAACACTGTGTTATTTGTATGCTACAAGTCAGCATATTGACATGAGGAGGCATGTGATAGTAACACTGAATTTCCTAACACAGTCAGCTGAGACATAATATTAGTCTATGTGTTTAGGTTTGTTTGTTGAAGAAAGTGTCTTTTGTACTGTAAATAAAACACTGTTTGCTTGTGTGCATGTGAAAGTTTTCAATATAAAACTAAATTTAGTACAATAGCATAAAGCACAAAATTAATGTAGGTTTGTTTTCAGTAGCAGTTATATTCTAATGTTATCTAATGTTATTGAGTCATGTAAGGTCAGTTTCACAGCCTCCATCATGTAGCACACTTTGCTGGTTGCCAGAAAGCTAATATTCCACAAATAAACGACTATAAATGAACAGCTTGTGTGGGATAAATCACCTTAATCTAAACCCGTAAAATGAAAGTAGTCACAATGCGGTCACCTTGAAAAGGGCTACAGCTATGAATTCTGGGCCTTCTGACTGTATATTGCTTCTGGCCATTTATTTAAAAATAACACTTTGTTAAACATGTTACAAGCACTCCTGCTCTTTTGGGCAGACAACTGTTCCCACCTTTCAACCCACAAGAAATGAGAAATTTCAAGGACAATGTCTATTCATTTAATAATTCACCCAACAGGAAAGATATTACAGCAGTTGAAAGGAGACATTGGAAGGCAAGACAGTAACTATAAAACTTCGTATTTAAAGCTTTGGTGGATGTCAGAAGGAATATATATAGTGACTATAATAAAATTAAACATCCAAGATATAGGACTTACAACTGTTAATGCAATTGCTTCTTCTTAAAAGCCTCTTCAGCCTGTACCAAATTGTATTCTTATGTTTTTAAGTACAAGCTCAACTGTAGAGCATTGCATTAGCAGTGCAAAGGTTGTGGGTTTGATTCCCAGGAAAAACACATACTGATAAACCTGAATGCACATTAAGTCTCTTTGGATTAAAGCATCTGTCAAGTGCATAAATGTTCTAAGTAATTCTTAGTAATTAAGGAATTTTGTATAGCAACACTTTTAATATTACTGCTTCTCTGGAATGTTTTGTTGTGGTTTCGTCTTTTGTAAGACACTTTGGATCAAACCATGTGCTAAATTATTAATGCAATAATTGTAAATGTAAATCCTTTAAAAGCAAGTCCTGGGTAGCTAACAAGTCAAGCTCAAACCACTGTTTTGAAAACTCAAGTGATGCACAGTAGGAATAACAGATTTTTTCATTTATATTTTATAATTTGTATTTAATGTGGCATTTCATTTGGAATAAAATAATCTGAAAGCTGCTTTTTGAGCAGCTAATTTGAGCTGCTGTTTGAACCAAAATGGGGTAGTATTGGGGGGATTTATTGTATGGATTTATAGTATTTATTTGATTAGTCTCTTGTTTTTCTACAAATTAATGGCTATTTATTGATAATAGCCTTTGTTTGTATTCTATAATTCTATCAACAAATGTTGGAAATTTCTATTGATATGTTTGTAAATAAAAAAAAAAAATGCTCATGGTTCAAGTCTGGAATTCCTGAAAAAAATTATCTTGCATGCTGCAGTCTCTAAAAATATTACTGTTAAAAGAGTCTTTTAGAGGCTTTTATGACATAAAAATAGAGCAACAGTGAACAATAACAGGTGTACACAAGCACATTTATACTAGAAAGGGAACTTATGGATATTTGTGTGGGAGGTAGGCAACAATTTGATCCCATGTTCATTCTCTCCCTCCTCCTCTCTCCATCTCTTTATCTCCACCTCCTCCATCTCTCCTTTCTGGTATGTGTGTGTGTATGTATTTTGTCTACTCTTTTCTATTTTAAAAGGCATTGTAGGCACAGTACCCTCACAAGAACTGTTTTTCTTAAAATAACTATTAATTACTATCAATATGGAAATCATTAAACAAATGTGCAAAACATTATTACAATATTATGAAAAAGCAATCTAGCTCTTTTTGCTGTTGTTTATCTTTAATACATTTTAAACCTGATATACCATTTTTACCTAAATCCATTAAACTACATAGTACTACTGGTAAATAGTTCACCCCCCCTTCACAAAATCAGTTATTAACATTCGAGTAGTGTGTACTGAACTGAACAGTTATTTTGTCATTACAAAAGTTTTACACATAAATAAATAGCATACATGTATCTTCAGACACATAATTTGTGGAATAAATGAATTATGGCTGAGTGCGAGCAGAGGATTTTTACAGTCATACAGTTATACAGCTCACAGCTGTCCTAGAGCCAAACTGAAGGATTTTTAAAATCCTGACTGATTATGAAATCTGGTTGCAGCACAAACATAAGGAAAATCTTGACAAATTTTCATCTCTAAAACGCGAAATCTAACAGCCGTGTTTCCCAATGAAATGCGAAATAAACTACATCTTTGAATAATGTACTGCACTTAGTATGTGGTAAGGGATAGGTAGAGTGCTGACATCTAGTGGCCAAAATATAAAATGCATCGTACGCTTGAGACGAAACAGGTGTTGGTTTTGCAGGCCCCAAAAATCCCTATACCCAACATCTTATATATTAACTATATATATATATTAACTACAACAAATATATATTAACTAATTAATCAATTAAGCTAAGTATTATATTACTTTACATCTTTAGCACCAAGATAGCAACACAGAGATAACAAGGAGACAGTGAGTTGCATCTGCAAATTTTGTATTTTGCTTAATTCTAACTCTACTTTAAAATAGACAGAACAGCAAGACAGGAGATGAGCTCAGAGCATAGATACATAAGGAGCCGGATCCATACACAGATAGAAATCAAGCCACATGCCCCCAGGTCGCACAGTGAATACCAAAAAGCACTGGAAATATAAAAATACGTCCTCCATATTTACAGCGTACATTTGTCATCAGTCATATGTACAAAGGGCAAATAAGGGCAAAGATACAGGTGACACCAGAAACAATTACATTTAAAGCATAAACACCATTGTCATAATATACATTAAATTCAGTTTCACTTGAATTCCAGAACACTCAGGAATTCAGGTATTTTTGTGGCTGGTATTTGCATTGAAATCATACAATTTCCATTTATTCTCTTAAAAACATTCAAAGTAACACTTTGATTTTCCAGTTCAGTATAATAAACAAGAAGTTTATATCACATGAAAACCTTGACAGCAACAGCCCATGATGAGTGTTTTGTCAACAAACGTGTCCAAATTTAAAGCATTTTTTAACTTCACTGAATTCAGTTTTTCACTGATGACATGTTAGTGTTTTTAATTGCATAAGCCACACCCAGATTTTCATTATATACATGTTATTATATTAACACAAACCACAGAGCACTTTTACAAACACTGACTGTCACAGATGTGTTAATGACAACCACCAGTTTCATTACCATAATTTAATTACAGACCAAAAACATAGTATTAAAATCAGTGGTTATCTCTAGCTGTACAATGAAATAAAACCTTTTACAGCGACAGAGCGACATCATAATGATTTATAACAAAACGGGATGAATTTGGTATGTTTAGGAGGTTGCTTCTGAACCCCAACAACATAAAAGATACTATTTCTTTAAATGGAAAAATAGATTTTTGTAAGACATTTTTACAAAACTGAACTACCATCTATTTGTGGTGAATCTTACAGTGGTCAGTCAGTTTTCTCAGAATGAAGACTTACATTTAAAATAAGTATTCCATTATCAAAAAAGTTTTAAATAATAAAAATTCAAACATGTTTTGCTTTCCTAAATGTACCAATAGCTGTGTTCAATCTGTGTTGTGAACCTCACCTTATATTCATTTTACTGGATTATGTGGATTGTGTGATTGAACATGCAGGATTTGATTGTCCCTGTTCGTTTCGTTCTCTATATATACAAAATTTTCTTTACACAGAAATAAAGATAAAAGAAAAAACTGTTTAACAGTTAGGACAACAAGATCATGTAAACTTTACATCATCTTTCAATAAACACACACACACACACAAAATAACTATCATATTTTTTTGTGCATAAAATAAATATGCTCTTTTTTGGATGCTGCAAATACTAGAATATATTATGGATAAAATTTGAATTTCAGTACAAAAGCCTCTGCCTTTTAAAAGTAGAAAACAAAAATACGTAAAAACCTGTTGTCAATAAAAGCAAAGAAATGTCAGCGAAAATATGCGGTTAGAAGCATCTTAAACGTGACTACAGGAGAAAGAACTCGAAGGCACTTAAATCAATCAGTTTTCCTAGTGCAAAACAAGTGCAATCCAGCTTAAATTTATTTGGAAAAACAAGCCAAGATGGCAGAGGAAGAAAATCCGGTCAAAGCAAGTTTAAAACCGCAAAGCACATGAGGCACCTGTGATTACACCTGCTGGAAAACATTCAGAGATTTAAAATAGACTCATAAAAAGAAAATAAGCTCTTTGGGGTTTACAGATATGTTTTAAATGGACAGTCTTACGGCATTCTGGCAAAATCAAAACAAATACTCATAACTTTCCCTTCCCCACCCAGTGTGATGTGGAGCTGGATTTAGAAGCTCACATCCGTATAAGACAGAGTTACCACCACATCCACCCACATCATCTCTGTCTTTCAAACTCAGTGCGTGCTGGTAAAGAGAAGTTTCAGCAGCCATTTTGATGGATAGATGTATGTATGATAAATATGTTTAGTCTTCTCACAGTTCTCGTTTACACAGTTCTGTGGGTGAGTGTCTTTGGAATGTTTATCAGGTGGGTTGGATCGTGAGGTCTTCAGGGTGGGGTGAGGAGATTCAGGATCTGGAATGATAAGGGTAACCAGATAGTGGGGGGGTCATCTAAGGTCAGCGGAGGCCCGTGTGATACAGTCAGCTCTACCCAGAGGGGTTAAAAATATTCAGCACCTCCCTCAGGATCCTGTTTTCTGAGAAAGAAACAGATAATTCTGCATTATTAACATGGCACATATTACGCACCTCTGGGGAAATTAAGGGTCCTGAGACAGAGACCCTGAGTCTCACCTGGAGTGGTAGTGTGATTCTGGGGGATGGAGTGGGGTCGCGGATCTGTTGCTGTAGCCCGCGGGCTTCGGTTGGGCCTGACTCAGGTACCTGCTCATGAGAGCATGATCCTGCTCGTTGGGCTCTTTCAGGTCCTGTATATAATGTGGCGACCCCCCCTCCATCTTCTCCACACTCAGCAGGCCCCTGTGGCCGTCCTCCACCGGGGCCCCCTCGTCGTAGAAGAGCAGACTGCGGGAGCGGACTACACACACACACACACACACACAGAAGAGAACGTTTGGTTGTGCTTTGGCATAATGTGCTTATTTTTCATGACTATGAGCTTGTTCATGAGATCTGTAAGAGGCAGAATATAAAAAAGGTTTTGACTTCTATGAGTATTTCTGTGTGTATTTTAGGGAGAAAGAGCAAGACTTGGCGTGTGCTGTTCTCTTTCTCTTTAAGGTTAGCATTAAGGTTAGCATGATCTTCGGTTACTCCAGCAACTCAGTTGCTTTCAGACACGGACCTGAGTCTGTAGGGTCCTTGTGAAAATGGATGAGGCATTTTAATCCACTTTCAAGCACAGCTTTGATACAGCCGAATGAGACACGGCTCTGCGTGTGTTAGTGTGTGTGTGTGTGTGTGTCTGTGTGTGTGTGTTGTGAAGTTGAAAGAGGATTGCAAAATCTCCTCAAAGGGAAGTAATGATTTTAATCTCAAACTCTCTGGGATGTATGACAGTAATCTAAGGGTGAGAATGGTCGCTGTCACTCATCAGTCCAGGAGCTCGAGTAATAACCAGGACAGATTATTAGTCAGACAGCCTCACACTCTTTCACTCTCTCATGGGGAGAACTAAATAAGTGCTATCAGAGACACAAAGCTATTAGCTGGCTGGGTAATTTTCTGAAAAATGTGCCTGAAACTATCAGATAACCCTAGTGAAGGCATTGCGAACAGTTTTGATTTATCTGTGCCGTCTTTTGTGTGGTTTGTCTTTTGTTGTTTTTTACGAGCCAATAAATAAATGCATCATTGCTCATATGCAAAACCATCAAAGCCACATTTTTGCTACACGTCATGACAAATTCACAATAATGCTTGATTTCAATTCACATAATTCGGGCAGGGGTGAAACATACCCTGGCTGGTGGTGTAGAGGTCACCTGAGGGCAGTGGTGCTGACTTCACCGTGTGTGAGGATGATGAGGATAAGGAGGAAGAGTAGAGGGAGAACTCAGGCAGGCAGGGAGCCAGTGTGCCCAGCACCAACACAAAACACAGCGCCACCACCTGGCCAGGAGGAGGAACCACACACACGGTGAGCACACCACTCCACTGTAAGCCCTGATCTATTTAACTACACCTGTTAAATCAGCACTGACTAGCATCTACATTACTAGGACGAAAGGACACGCTAACATGTCAGACTAAATACTTATTGAGAAAATATATTTTCCTTTGTTGATTTATGATTTGTTTAAAGTGAAACAACAGGCAAAATGTGTTTGTTAATTTGCATACGAGTATGATGAAACAAATGTGTGTGAGAGAGAAAATGGCTTGTGTCTGTGTGTGTGTGTGAGAGTGTGTGTGTGTGAGTGTGTGTCTGTGTGTGTGTGAGAGAGTGTGTGTGTGTGTGTGTGTGTGTGTGTGTCTGTGTG
>JAZGTK010000018.1:141116-324389 GCA_036877625.1 Ambastaia sidthimunki | reverse complement strand
TTTTTCTTACACAATCATAAATCCAGAAATTTGTGTACATTGCATTCTCAAGGGCAAATTGATTTATTCTAAAACAATGTATCTGCTTTTGTGCAAAAATGTTGCAGTCGGATCATTGCGATTCAACAGACAATATTGTCCTGATCAACATGTAACCAAATAATGGACCATTAAAGCTACTGTATTATTTTTTTTTTATGTTAAATACAAAATGATTTTTTTCTCAGCTAAATTTGCAAAAAGGACTGCAAGTAAGCCATTTGTGGGGCGATTGGCCACAAAGGATAAACTGTTGTCTGAGCACCCCAACAAAGCAACATTATATAAAACAATGGTAAGAGTTTGGGGCGGGGCTACCCATTTGTTCAAACAATGACAGAAGCACCAATCCTGCAATTATTTTTGCAATTCTGCTACTGCTATCAGTGGTACAGAAATCACATTACAGCCTTAAAAATGTTTGTTTTTCAAATGATTAATTACCGTTATTGACCAAAGTCAGGTAGTTACCCCTTACTGTTTGCCTGGTCCTTTCATCATCCATGGACATCTAGTGCTTTGATATGCATTCTGAAGCCTAATATCTTTTTGTCTCTGTGTGTCTCTCTCTCTCTTTCTCTCAAGATGATGAAAGCATGAATGCCCAGCTGAGCCTGTTTAAATGACCACTGCAGAGAGCCTTTATTCTCTCCCAGACAGCTTTCTCTATAGCACACAGAGCTTTTGATGCACACACAGTCCATCCTCCTCAGTAACAGTTCAGACAGCTGTGCAAAGCCTTACCAAAACACAAGGCCCCTCTATCTCCCCCTCTTTATCTCACCCCCACAGGAAATAATAAAAACCTACCGGACAGCTAACCTTTCCAGTGCCAGCTGTCATTGGCTGAGACTGAAGATGAGATATTGTAAAGGCTATTGTCCTTTTGAAACAGTCAGGGTTGGAAATGGGTGACAACACAGGCTCACAAAAATTAATTGAATATTTAATCAGTGATGAGAATCTGAAGGAATTTGTCAAGCTTCCCTGTTGTTGACTTTTCCCCCCTCGCTCAGACAAATGAGACACTGTCTAAACAGCGCTGGCGGATGACACACTCTGCAGCCCATCACAATGTCTCTGACGCATGCAGAAAAGAAGAGAGTGGAACAACTTTGCAAAGAAAATCAGCTGATTGATTCTTATTAGGCAAATCCGTTGGAAACATGGAGCCTCTCTGGCATTAAGCCGGTATATGCAATCTTTGCCAAAAAGAGTACTTTGTTTCTATTTTCATCAGTTTGAATTTTCTTCTTATGAATCCCCTTGTGCTCTAAATGAATTAATTGGGCTTAATGTATCATTAAAATTTTAAAGATTTTATAATTTACTCTGTGGTTTATCACACCTATACAAGCCAAATTCTAGAAAGTTACATTAAAGTTATTTAAAACTCAAATCCATTACGAGCTGTTGCCAATTAATACTCTACATTTACTATACAGGAAGAACATTATGGGAGCAAAGAAACAACTCCTTCACAACAGTATAAATCAAAGTATTAAGACATAAGACAAATAAAGGTGCTCCTAAAACTTAAGCTGCCAAAATAAACCACCAAAAATAACCATTTATGTTTCCCAAAAAACCTTATAGCAAAAGTCCTTAATTATTATTTTTTTCTGTCTGAAGGTTCCATCTACTGTATGTAACAGGTTCTTCATGGAACCATACACCCTGACAAACAGCCATTTAGGAACCTTTATCTTTAAGAGTGCAGTGTTCTTCATGCCTAAACATAAATGTAAATGAACCACACACCATTTAATATGGAAATACAGACATTTAGAAGACTGCATTTTAATTTTGCTGATTTTAGTGCTAGATTCATTAAAGCAACACCAGCAGCAAAGAAGTAATAGCAAAATCAAATGTGCTTCCTCTCTTTCAAACTATAACCTTGTTCATCAGTAATTGTGTCTCTTATTCCTGGTCAACCTGATATTGCTGCATCTGGGTTTTGATTACTGCACCACACTCACCCAGCTAATTAAATGGTACCAAGAAAAAGAGTTGTATGTTCATATCATTAGAGGAGCACAATGGTCTACCAAATTAGATAATTATTGCAGAAAAATCACACTAAAAAGGTCAGCCTACAAACTTTTTCTGCAGTGGTAGTTTTCAAATGATCTAGTACCCAACAAAAAGTGAAACTTTAAAGCACCATATACCTGTGTGTTTTTCTAAGCGGGTGTAATTTAATCAGAAAAAACCTTAAACAATCTAATGTTTGAATGTGAATTATCTCAATAACGCAAGCTTTACGTATGCCTTCTCATCTGATAATTTGCCCCTTGCAAGACTTTGTACGTGTGATTTAAAAATTCCCTGTATAATGTCAGATTTAGGGGTGAAGCTTCATGGTTACATTTTGTATACAAATTGATCGGTTATATCCAGATTACTAACATCACCCATCACACCAGCTCAGTGCATTTCTAGATAAATCCCAGCAAATACACTGCATTCCTTTGATCAGGCTTGTAATGCATTGTGCAATGTTATTAAATGCATAAGTTTCTCAGAGCTGAGCTCTTTGAGGGCAGACAGATTCACAAGTCTCTAAATACTGGCCATCTGTCTGTAGTTTGGCCCAGATGAGCGTGATTTCTTCCCCTCCTGTTTCTCAAGCCTGTGTTTCAAGGTATTTGTTTGTAGAATGGGTGACGGGGAAGGTAGCATCTGGCAATAACAGCACCCTGGCAATGAGAAATAGACCAGCCATTCGGGTGGTTATTACGACTGAATCATCCGAGGGGGATATTCTGCCTCTGTCCTCAATGACTAATCAGTATACTGACCTACAGGGATTTCCGATCAGGCTGTGAGATGGTTTAACTTGGTTCTATAGCATCTTTATTTCTCTAAATCTCAGACAACGAGAACATGGCGGCTGCAGTACTTTACTGACATGCAGTTATATATACAGCTCATTTATTCAATGTAAAACTTGCACACAAATTTGGATTTAACAAGATCAAATGGTTTGATGGAGAAACATTGTTCGGCAGAGGAATGATGATAACATAAAGCTGGTTATCGGCTGCCTACAGTGTCATGGATTTGTCATGTTGTTGTTGCAAGACGATTATTACAGGCAGGAGATGGAGGAAAGTTAGAGGAGTATGTGCGAGAGGTGCAGAAGGGTATTAGATGACAACAGCAGGTGGCTCAGGGGATTCTTCCTGTGATCTTACCTCACAGCAAGATTGTAATTAAGCAAATTTCACAAAACTGCTATAAAAAGCAAAAGCAGAGAGGAGCATGTGCAAAATTCTGTTCTAATTTGTTCAAGCTCAAGAGCTTCCCTCGTTTTTGAACATATATTGATTAAAAAGAGGCAACACACAGTGCCATGCTTTTGTCTTTAAGCAGTGTGGGTGCTCCATTCATGACAGTATGTTTGGGTATTATCAGTGCTGACAAATAATACCACTATCAGCTCATGCAGGGATGCAGCCAGTCTCCAACAGGACGTTTCCATTCAAATTTAAGCATCACAGTGCAGTGGACACCACCGCCTCAGACCCGCCTGCAGCTGAGCTGCTGTACATATTTGACATGGTTTTACCTTCCTACTTTGTTTCACACTATCAATTAAACACTCATCCATAATCATTGCGGCCTCTGAACAGTAAGTTACTAATGTAGTTTGGTTGTTGACTCAAGACTTCAAAACTGCATGTTTAGCAAAGCATGTAATTGCAACTCCAGTATGAGATGTTACTCAGTCTCCTCACCGTGCTAAAAAAAAAAGCACATTGTCATTTTTCTAAAGTCTGACGCTTCAGCACCCGGAAAGTTTAATAAACAGAAAAGTTTATTGGTTTGGGTCGTGGATTGGGGTAACACCTACGCAACTATGGCCATTAGTGCGTACAGCGTTCAGATGTCTGCCTTTCAACTTGGAGGCCCTTTACTTCAAAAAGTAATTAAGTAGAGAAAATAATTTAAAAAACAGACTCATAAAAAGTACAAACGAAGCAGCTCATTAACTTCATTCTTTAGGGGCACCAGCTGTGATCAGCTTGTTCGTTACTTTAAGGCAAATACAGTTAGATGAATAATTCTTTTCTCTTTGTGGAAGCAGAGAAATGTACATTATTGTTCCTATTGAAAGCGGAATATTACAATAATTCCATTTTGTGAATTTTGTGATATAAATTAATTGACTTTGCCAGCACAAGTCTATCAATTTGCTCATTGAAATACACCATGCAGAAGATGTCACCAATCTCATTCATAAAAAGCGTTCCAAACAGATGATGGCAATTAGAGGGAATAAATTAGAACGGTCTCACAACAATGCAAAATAATGGTAAACGAATTGAATTAAGGAGAAAGGTTTAAAGTTCCTTTAATCAATAATGAGGAAATGCATTTAGGAAAGCAAAACATTTTAGACAGGTTCATTTTAACAAATTAAAAATGCATGCTTGGTGCTATTAATAAATGATTTGGTTATAATTGCAACATAAATATAGGAGAAAAAGGTTGAAGTATGGAATTTTTTGTAATAAAAACAGTGTCCTTGACAGGCTATTACTGGAAAAAGCAGCTAAAAAGTATCAAAATAGCAGTACAGAAGACATATAGTGTGCACTGTAAAAGAGCTTTATTTCTTCATTTATCATATAAGGTTTTTTAACCTTCTGGTCCATGTCTACTGATTCTTATCACAGGCCAAGAATACACTCTTTACTTTTTGTTGTCATAAATTCTACCTTATTTAATCCAACCGCTGTCTCACTAAGCAACCATGACTATCAGTCAATAAAGTTATCACTGAGGTAAGTATCATCTGCCTAGCATTGTCAGTTAGCGGTCATGTAAGCACACACCCCCACGCACACCCTCAACATACTCCCATAACCTGTGACCTGTGAGACCTTTCTCACTCCTGGTGCTAGAGACCGCAGTGATAAATGTCCGGGACCATAAATACCAAATGATAGGTAATTAGAGACACCTGAAGAAAACTACATCTCACCCACGCACCTGGGGAACAGAAGCTGCTATCCATCCATTAGAGCAGAGAAGAGCAGGACACAGGAAGATGCTGAGACAAAAAGATATTGAGGTAGAGAATGAATGGGCTTGAGCTAAGTGCTGAAGGAGAGAGACAGGTGGAACATAATGTGGGCCATGCTGCTTCTCCGTTTGGAAACTATAGGACACTCAATCATGTCCAACTGGGACACTGTCCTTAGGGTAATAGGGTGTCAGGCATTTCATTATAGGACAGTAAAGGTCTCTTTGGTCAGCATGCGTGCCCACTGAAACCTTTCAGATGAGTACACAAAACATCATTCATCAGAACACACAATCCACCTAAAAATCTAATGAAGAGTTCCATTTGTAACTTGTTTGTGCTTTTTGAGTTAATTCTCAGACTGTTGGCTCTATTCCATTTAAAGTCCCTGTTAAAACTGAGGCAGTTATTCCACATGTATCTCATTATGGAATAATGAGATTTTTTAATTGTCTTGTCTTTAACAGTCATGTCTAAAGAATAACCTTTAATTAAGTTCTCAACAAAGACTTTTTTCTTTCTATTTGATAAGAGCAATTACTGTCACCTTGAGTACTGAAATAATTATTTGGTTCTGTCAAATACCCTCATTTTGGCCATTAATGCGCCCTGGTTTATTCCTAATTAATTGTAAAATTCTGTTTTATTATTAAATCCCAGAGAAAATTAACTTTATGGTCATTTGTATGTGAAAAAGGTGCTGTATCTGTGCCGTCTCTCATTTAAAAGGTAGAGCAGGGATAATTTTAACAGTTAAAACATGGCAATATTTTAATATAATATAGCATGGTCATTTTCATACACAATTATATAAAGGCAACAAAATACAATGTTGTAAAAGTGAGCAATATGTAAAAAAGTATCCTTTTTTTAAGGTATGCACAGAGTTGTTTTCTGCTTTGATTTATTCATAAAATGACAAAATGAATTAAATGAAATAAACTTTTGAATGTTTTTTTTTAATTTAATCAACATTTCTGTATCAATTTGTCTGTCTTTTTACTGTGTGTTTTCATATAGCCTGATGTCACTATTACAGCCTGTCCTTCAAAATCTGTAAATTGTCACAGGCAATGACTACAGACCCCACAATGACTACAAACCACAAGAAGTTACTGTTTGTTTGCTCTTCCATTTGCATCTAAGTGAGTTTAGGCAAGCTTGCCTTTAATGTTGACATCAATATTCACTCAATTGTCTGTACAGACTGTTCTATTAGTGCATGGATGGCACAGCCACCATTCAAAGAGCCAGCGGTGCAGCTTTTAGTTAGCAGTAAGCTACAGGTGAAACTCAAAGCCGCCCATTGTTCGGCTGAAATGGCAGTATAATCTCACCCGGTGTAAGCCAGGTCCCACCAAGTCCTATTCATGCCCTGACATCCAGCTTACTTACATCTGTTTGTTGCCTCCAAGCTCTACACAGGAGGTTGATTCCCTCTGAATTTTAAATATAAAGAAATAATGTGATTGAAGTCGGCGCATTAAGTGAAATCTTCCGTCTGTTTGCCGGATTGCTGAGCCCCGTTATCTCTCCCGCAGCATGAGCGGCTCCGACCGCAGGCTTTCTCCACTGCGGGGAGGGCATCATTTGTCTCTCTATACATGCTGCCCTGTGCAATCAGGAAAAAAAGAAGAAGAGACATAGGAAGCTAAACACAGAAAAAGAAAACTTGTGCTTTAAGCCCTGAATTGACATTCAGGGCGCACGATCGAACGACAGTTGGCCATTCTCCTATAAAATTGGCAATGCATATTTGTGTTGTGTTATTCTCTCTCTCTCCCTTTCTGTTTTATTTCATTCGCTCCTGTTTCTCCCCTCCGCCGCTCGCCACGCTTGTGATGAATCTCAATTATGGCAAGGTCACCTTTCATTCAACTGATCTCTCTGTTGTTTTATTCGAACTGGCAGTACTTCCACACTATTATGCTATACTTATTGACAGCCTGAATCCTCTCCAAACAAGCACGACAAAAATGTGGGAACATTACTGGCTCTCCTCTAATTTTGGGTGACAGAATTGGCAGTGCCCCTTCATAGCTGAGGTAATGGCCTTATCATTACCAGTCTGCATGCTCGGGTGATTCTGGGCGAGATTTTTATGCCATTTGTCATTCCGCAAACTTACTTGCACTAGTTGTCCTGTGATATTTATATCTATTAATTTAAAGATTCTAACACACTTATTTATATGGAAAATATGGAAAACTTGATCCCTGAACATTCAAAGCCAAGTGTTTAACCCTCCAGAATAAAGAGTTTGGGGAGTTATATTAGCGTGCAATGAAAAGTTCTTCCACACTACACTACACCACCCACTGTATAAACATTTACCCACAGTTCCCTTTTAAACTCAACTCAGTTTACATCAGAAATGTTGCGCTGTGGGCTAGCAGTTAGCACAGATGCTCCACAACACTGTGATGCTCACACAGGTGATGCAAGATTAAGCCTGCCTCACGTCACATCCATGTATCCTTTCCCCTCATTTTAATGCACCTTGGATACATTGACATTATAGGCTAGTAGTGAGTGCAAGTGCTCTGACATGGTGAACTGTGATGCTCATGTAAGTGATGCAAGTTTGAATCTGGCTCACATCAATTTCCACATACCCATTTCCCCCTTTTCTGACCACCATTTTGTACGCTGTAAATACTAGTGCTGTCATTAAATGTAACTATGCCCGAAACAAAAATCCAAACAAAGATACAAGGCCTTAACTTGTGTGACTTTTATTTTATTGAGTTAACCTTTCAGCTGGAGCTATTAATAGTCTAATAACGTTAGCTGTCATAATAACTCTTTATAAAACCCAATGGCTCATTTTTATTTTAAATCCCTACATAAGAAAGTTGTCAATGATATATGATGCTCATAGTCACGTAGCCCTTACAGGGAAAAATATTGGCTCCAGCTGCAGCAATTATTTGAAGAAAGTCAAAAACGAGTAAGGCGTGATGTGACTACCATTGTGATCTCAGCAGAATGTTGTCATTGCCTCATTCACATTTCATGGGGATACTGATGTGTTTAATCGTCTCTATGGTGCAACATCTGCCACCAGAGAGCAGGAGAATAGGGCGAGAGACAAAAAGAGCAAGCGGACACGGAGAGAGAAAGAATAGACTGCCTGCCTCTCTATCGACAGTGACATGTGGTTAAGCAAGAGCATCTTAGGAAAACAAGCGTTATGATGTCTTTCTAATGTGGCTGGTTTACCATGCACTGAGTCATTAGCCTTGTGGAGGATTTGTTGTGTTTCATTTTCCTGTTGGCTGCCACTCAGAAGAACTAGAGAAAAGAGACTGGCTTGCCGACTCTGTCTGGCAGTGTCGAGCCCGTTAGGGCTCTCTTTGGGGTATTGATCGACACTGGGATTGTTTGACCCTGTTTACAGTCTAAGGTACACCAGGCACATCTTGGAGACCCGCAGACAGCTGAAAATGTCAGCCGACGATACCAGCCCTAGCTCCTGGAGCGAAGGCATATTATTGAGTTAATCCTGCAGAGAGGAAAATTGTGACCCACAAAGAGCACCTGGGTCTCTGAAAGCCATTGAAATATAACAATACACACACAGCATACAGGATGCATTGCTTTAAATATCCAATTGCACTGAGTCTGAGGGTCTGAGAATAATCTTATGAAGTGAAGAGGAAGCTGAGAGGTGAAGTTAGAACAGGTGTGGAAAGCAAAATAACAGAAGGGATTATTTTCATGAAAGGGAAATATTTTTGAAACTGATTTGATTGCATAGATATAAGCACATGCCTCCACAGGTCAGGGGGGTTTGAACCTGTTTAATTTAATCACAAGTTAAATTAATGTGTTAGGCGGTTTTGCCTAAGTTGCCTAAGTTTAATTATATAATTATGTGGCCTGGGTTTAAATCAATATTTATTTTTCTAAACCAACTTTTACCTGCCAAACACTTGTCATTAACAGTAACACATTTCTCCAGTATAGTTTAATTTAACTGTACTGCCTTTGCACTGAAATTATCAGTAAATCAAAATACAATGAATCTCATACATTAACAATTACAGCAGACAGAAGTTTGCAGGATCATGAACCTGACTTTTTAACAAATCAAGACATCTTTTTCTCATTAAACCAGAATGACCCCACATTCAACAGATCTGCATCAAGACTCAAGTGCTTTAAAGTTTTTACTGACCTCTGAAAGGTTAAGGATTGTAATTGCTAGATACAGCAAACTTTACAATCAACTAGATTGCCAAAGAGGAAACGGATCTGTGCCATTGTCCCCAAGAGCTGAACTGCCACCCTCAACAGCAACATGACCCAAACTCTCTCCTCATCCACAGCTGCCCTCATCTCTGACATTATCTCCCTCACCATCTTTCATCAGGGTCTCCAGCTCTCCATTTGCATCTCTCTGCATGAGGGGAGCCAATAGGAGAGGAACTCAGAGCTTAGATACATTTCCTGGTGTGACCCAAGAACAGCATCAATGTTTAATACCTCTCTGGCTCAGTGCCATATTACTTGGCATTGTTCAATGTTTTATTTAGTGGAGCGACAGGTTAAAGTTTCACCAGGCTGTCGCCTCTTTAATCCCCCTGGCGGAAATATCAGGGTGACGATCCACCAGCTTCCCGTGGAGGATCAGAGAAAGCTCCACTCAGGTAGAAATGATGTCTCACTTCCAAAGCTTCTTACTTCCTGCTCTGAGGTCGTCTGCATGTGCCTGCCACATGTCCATTTCCTCAGAATCACAAAGCTGTGGATATGTCTGCCTGCAAATGCCCACTGAAAATGAACAAGGGCTGGCAAAGTTTTATTTTCCTTTGTGTAAGATGTCTGCAGGCATCAATATTTTTATCTAACCTGAGCCAAACGACAGTTTATTTTATTTCAGTCTTGTCATGTAAAGTTCTGAATTAATGAATGTGATGTGCAGAGAGGACTTTTGTCAGTGGTGCTGAGTGACTGGGAGTTAAACACAGAAGGATGACATAATGCTTTAGTATAAGCAGACAGTGAGGGCTGAGGGCATTGTGTGGATCTTGCATGATAAACTCGGACAAGTGAATAAATCAGCCTACAATTAGGACCCTTGGTTTCATTTATGCAACCTACGAGCGCTCCTGAGGCTGATCCTGGCAGATGTCATTTCTAGGCAATTGATTTTGTGACTGTCCTGGGCCTCCAGCACCAGGCAGCCTCTATGCCAGATTAAAGATGGAATTTAAACGTAAGCCAAATGACTGTCCAGGCAATTTAAACATAAGAGGGGAGATCTCGCTTCCCACCAGTCCTTTCTATTTCCTGTTCACCTTGTTTGACACAATAAACACACAGAAAACACACATGCACACAAATGCACACTTGCAGGTGTCAACACTAGCATCAGAAATCCAGTGTCCTTTTCACTGTGTGTCTGAAAAAAATTATACACATGCAATATGCAAGTAACTTGTATAAACGGTATCATACTAAACAGGCACAGCTTCAGATTCCTGCTTAAGGAAACTGTAAGGAAGGAAAGATTTGAAGCTTTTTGCTCTGTATAGTGTAAGACTAGTATACCCACACAAAAACTCACATACTGTTTTGCTATAAAAATGTTAAAGTGCTTTTGTGTTTCAAGTCATTATTAATGAATAGAGTAGAAAATCTAACTACAGCAGAGACGCGTTCACCCTGGGGTTTTAGCTGCTAGAGAAATGCCACTCTCGCACTAAACTACACACAATTACATAGCCAATTTCTCACAGTCTCAAGGAAAACAGGCCCTGTGGCTATACAGAATATCTACTGTGAAGTACATTTCTCAGGTCATGATAAATCAATACTCCAGCATCAATGCATCAACGCAAAAAAGTAACTTAATACACAAACAAGTTTGACACTATAATGCGACAAACTGGAAGCACCTATACATTTTAAAGGCTGCATTTCTGTTTTGGCTTTGATCTCTTTTGTTAGTGCAACAGAGGAAAAAATAAACTGCAGAACTGTGTAAATTCATTTAAAAAAAAAATACATTAAATATAGAAGATATCCAATAGCGGGTTCTAGAGTTTTTGCAATAGGTAATTATTATTCCCTGGAGGGTTGACTGTTTGGACTCTTACTTTAGTTACTAATTAGACACAGATCTGGAAGTGTATTAATATTTGAAAGCGATGCATGGCAGGTCTTCACCTACTCACATACAGAGTTATTTAAACTTTCTACAGAGCTCATTTTATTTTTCTCACTCTTTTTAGTCTTTTTAATCTTTCTCTCTCTGTCTCTCTCTCTCCTGTTTGTTTGTTAATCATTTTTGTTTCATATCACAGTTATTCTTATCATTAATTCCCATTTGTAAAAACTAACAGAATCAAAGTCATAACAACAAAGGCTGTTTTCAACGCAGGTCATGTTTTTGTTTACAAATGCTAGTTGATTAATTACATTTTGATTTGATCTCACTTTTATTTTTGGATCAAGTGTTTTTTTATTCTAACAACTCTTTATATTCATCACTTTATTTATATTGGCCTTGACAAAATATTAAAACAAACAATATGAAGTTATCGCACTTTTCAAGGGCTTTAACTGCACATTTGAGCTCTCTAAATATCAATCAAGAAATCTAAAAGACTAAAAGAGTCAATGAATAATTCAAAGTATACATAAATTATGTATACATAAAAGTATACAGAAAGCGGACATAAAATGCTTGTGTCCCCAGGCAACTGGAGGATTATTATTCAGACAAATCTTTGGTATGGAAGTTTTGCTTGTGCAAGCCTAGATGTTTATAAACAGGCACAAACAGCTGTTAACAGAGTCAGATCAGTTTTGTCTGCAATCTGTCAATAACCTCAAAGGGTGAGGTTAAGAATATATTTCTGTATAGTGGGTGTATTAATATTTTGTTTTCTGTAGCTTATTCATGTGTTTTATACCCATCATGTCACATGCTGTTACTGGGACTGCACTGGTCTTTCATATATTCCTTCATAGAGGATTTGAACAGGGCAGAGGTGTGAAAATCGTCTGGGACACAAGCATTAAAAATGAAGTGTCTGGCTGCAGAGACTTCTGTGGACTCAGAAGTGGATTTATTCATGAAAAATTATGGATAATAATATTTCACAGTCACTGTACATTCAAAACCGGGAGAGATTTTTCAATAAAGAAACTGAAAATCAGATGTGCTGCATACTAACATTAAAATGATTGAATCATTCTTTTCGTATTTTGCATACGTGGAAGGCGTATGTATGACGTAACAGTGTGCAATTAGGCTAAGGGCAAAAAGGGGGTGCTGTTTAAAATAGCATCTACACAACTTTAGCCTCTATAATAAAATAACTTTATCTCTAATGTTACAGTATCCACTTCTAATTCTGGGTGCAAAGTTATAATCAATAATAAATCACCCTCACTAATTATTCAAAAAAAGTAAATAAGTAACTACTTTTGCTTGTTTTATTTTTATTTTTTTACAATTTATTAATGGCTCAAATGTATGCTGTAATATTTTGGCCATTTGTTAACTCACTTACCATACGTTGTGTATGTGACTCTTGTGCCCTATCATCACCATTCATATCTATGCAACCAATGATTGAATTACTAATAGAGCATAAAATTCTCTACAAAAGCATAAACATCAGTCAAACATTTTGCTGCAGATTGATGCGTTTAACTTTAAAATGTCCCCTTTAGCATACCCCTGAAACCTCATAGAAGGGAATAGGTCCACCCCCCATAGTCTCACTAAATCCTGTGGGAAACACAGCACATGTCTACCAATAACTCATTTCACAGAACATGGTTAATGCTGCCCTCTCCAGCACAAATTCCAAATGCAAAAGAACATAATTCTACAATGGTATGTTCTTCTTTCAGCTACAGTAATTTAAAGAAAATCCTCAGTCTAGGCACAAGGACGTAGATTGCATGTGAAGGACATGGTTAGGAAATAAGCTCTGGGCCAGCAAAAGATGTAAAAAAAATGCTTAGCACTGCTTGCGCGCGTGCATGTTTGGTTAAAAGTGCGGATTTGGTGGCACGCTTGTGCGAATTAAGCCTAAGTGAGAGAGCAATGCATAATACAGCAGAGTTTGGGATGGTTCCAGATCCGCTCTGTTCAACTTAAAGGGAGCTTTGTGCTGATCCAGTGCCCTGAAAGGGTTTTAGTAAATATGCTGTTTGCTCACCATCAGTATTGTGTTTAATAACGCAGTTGCATATTAAGTAATCTTTTGATCTTTCTTTCATTAAGGCTCCCCATGTGTGTTTTCCTGTTTTTCTCTTCGCATTTTCAATTTTCTATTTGCTATACACTTGAGAAAAATGAAAGAGGACATAGCGAGGGTTTTTAATCTTAAGATTAGGAATAAAATCAGGCTATTAAAACCTCCGTAATTGGTTGGTTTCTTGCGAGAAGCACAACTTTGTTCACCAAACTTCTCGTGCTCCAGGGCTGCATTACGTGAGCTTGTTTGAAGGTGCTCAAAGATTTACACAAGCTGTATTTCAGCAGATGTCATGTAGGGTAGTGTCGGCTCTTCCACAGAGAGTCGTAATTCATTGAGAGACTACCGGTACCCTGTTATCAGTCTGCTGCATGACCTCACACCAAACGCTGCGATACTCAAGTGTATGAAAGCACGCGTTCTGTCAACATGAGCAATGGAAGTAACAAAAGCAAATTACACAGCTATGGTCGGCCATACCAATTTTATGTGTCTGTCCCACTGAACACTGTGACATGGTCTAAAATTGCAGGTTTCAGTGGCAACATTACAAAGGCCCCAGCAGGGGCGCAATCACCTTAATTCACATTATCTAGAGTCTTTGACATAAGCAGACAGGCCAGGGAAAAGTCCAGTCAGGTGGTTTTGAAGAGGAAAGAGAATTTTAAAAAAACAGACTCTGCTGCGCAACTGCTTTGAGTATTATGTTAAAGGAATCGATTGTAATTCTGAAGCATTTTGGTATAAAAGTGCAGAATTTAGCATAAGTGTATAAATGAGGAGGAAGCAACAAAAAAAAACAGAAAAATGCATAACAGAATGAAGAAATAGGTCAAATGAGTATTATCCATAATAGCCATTTCACCAATATTTTTGACAGACATTTTGTTTATTCACACTAACATGTAGCAATTCGAAATTATGCTAAACAAAATTCATACAGACTGCTTATAAATATACACAATGTAATACTTTTATTATGCATGCCCAGTGTTGTAACCTATGAATAGCAAAGCAGCTCTTCGCAAAATAAAACCACAACCAACCCTGCAATAATAGGACAATATTTAGGCCATAACCAATTAACTTTGCTCTCCTTAGTTCAGATAGCACATTAGGATCCACCTTCCATTCCTCAACAAAGGACTAAAAAAAACTCACCTGCACATCCCATTCGCATTTATTCTGCATAACGTTCCGCTAATTATGTTTGCTCATTTATAGAGCTTAATTATAGAGGGAGCCAGTAATTACAGGGGTAGGGAAAGGTGGGTGAGTTTGCTGAGAAGGATCTGTGCTGGTCTAATGCCCATAGTATCATGTCTCAGTCTCAAAGCTAAAACATAGTGTGACTGTGAGTGCTCAAAGCCTAGTGCGAGGGAGGAGGCGGGGCCAAAAAGGTATAGCGCGGGAGAAATTTCGCTCCCTCAGTCCAGCCGAGAGAAGACTGCCGTTTGCTCGAGCGTGATAACCAGAGAAATGAGATTCTTTGACTGGAATTGCTTTTAAATCGTCACATAGCCGGCGTTCGCACAGAGCCGCTCTTTGGTGAATTCTGATTCTCCTTGTGGCTGAAGCCTGCCAGCTACAGCCGGATAATACCTCCTCTCCCAGCTCCTCTGAGATCAGCCACCACAAAAGACAGTCATTCAACACTGAATGTTTCTGCTGGCAGCTTCAACCTGGCTGAGTCCAATACGATTCATGGCTGTGTTGAGTTTCCCCTATTGCTGCATGCACGTGCAACGATGAGCGTGTGGTGCAGTGCAGGCCTTTATGCACAGAATAAGGGTAATGTGTACACAAAGAGTGAAACCACAGGGATGCTCTGCTGGCATGAATACACTGCAGTTAAGCATAAAGAGAGAGATTTGCTAGCAGTGGTGCTCGCCAGGAAATCACAGTAGTGTGTATGCACAACACTCATGGGGAAGACCATAGAGAAGCTTCATAATATGGAGTAGAATGCTCTTCTGTATTAAAGCCTTTGATTGACCCTTTTGAATATCAATTATTTTTACAGAGACTGATGTAATGTCCTGAAAGGTATGATTGAAGGTCAAAAAGAGATAAAGAAAACGTACAGTTTTCTTTTACTTTTACATATGTATTAGGTAGAACAATCTCAAATATTTCTCCTGAAAAGGACCTAGAAATCTAGAGTTCATATACAGTTTCATAAGACATCCACATCTGCAATACAAAACCATTAGTGTTTTAAATTTCAGAACACAAATATTTCTCAAACTTGATACTTGAACTAAATACAGGTCATTTTAGCTATACAATCTCTACAAATGTTACAGCTCCATACTCGTAATGTATATCAAAAATTATCTTATTTGTATTTATTTCTATTTCTTCAAAGCAATTTTTGTAAAAACTTCAGAGACAAAGTTGATACTTCAAGAGACTTGAGAACTCCATGGGTAGTCAAACTAACTTAGATTGCATTCAATACACGCATTTTATCTGTTCAGACATGCCTTGGCATTTAAACCCATGACCCTGACATTAATACCAACACACCTCTTTTTTTGAGCTACAGGAACTGGTTGTATCTGCCATTATATCCTTTAGAGTTTTCTCAGTTGACACATCAAGAAACAACTACATGAGCTTACCTACATTTCTACAGCAATAAACCAATGCAACAAAATGATGCTCTTAAAAGCATCATTGTGAGATTTCTGCCAGGCCCTCTTGCACTCATGCACTCACCCATGTAAAAGGCATCTGCAGTGATGTCCCCAAACTGCATCTTTGTTGACATGTTAACTTTAAGTCTCTGCGTCTTTGATCACAGGGATGGGATCTCAAAGGGGAGTGTGATTAAAAATGACATTTTCAATGCCCAAGGACCCAAGCAGCTGGGGGATTTTCCACACAGTGTGGAGTCGTAAGCTCATATAAGAAATACACCAGTGATTCCAGCAAAAAGCCCTAACTGGGGAATAGGATATAACACGGCGGAAAGCGCTCAACCTCCCTCCAGCCCTTTCTGCTAATAGTTGCGAGCTTCACAGTGGGTGACTTTCAAAGCGACTTGTTCCACCCTTTCACATTAATGCTAGTTGGAATGCAAATGTTCAGGTTCTATTCAGAGCCTCTAGTTTTATGGGTGCTGCATTAGAAATGACAGTTCTGGGATATTGACAGCCACGGTTAGCTCAATCCAGCCTAAAGTTTGGGATTAGACTTCATTGTGCCAGAAATAGGAAGGCCACTGTAGTAACCATAATCCATGGTGAATAACTTATCTCAATGTGCTTCCAATTTTTACCCTTCATGGATTACAGAATAGGTCCACTTCAAACTATTTCTCTCTCTAGAGTACATATTCCCAGGAAAGATTCTAGACATTACAAATCAAACACGATGTTCCCGTTTCTTTGATCAACAGGACTGTCAGCAGTATTATTAAAACAGTACATTAAGACTTCATGTTTTAAGAAGAATATCATGCTGAATACACCCACATAACAAAATCTATTCATAATGAATACACAAGGCATAATATTCTGATATGAAATACCAAGAAAACAGACTAAGAGAGAGGTCTGAGAGTTGTAGAGTCTGTAGTTGTAGAGTTTCTAGGTAGATAAAGGTCTTAACTTTTTTCTTTATACGTGGAAGGTTAGAAAATGAATGCTCTGCTCTGACCTCTTGACTTCTGGCTCATGGACTTCAGCACAAAGGTGAGTGCTTGAAGAAGACAAGTCAAAATGTAAATAAACATGTTGCTATTGATCTTTTTTGCCTTTGAAAGCATCCCAACAAAGTTGCATTTTAGTTACTATTTCTGTTAAAAATAAGATCTGTGTTTTGTAAAGGCAATTCACTCACAAACATTATATTATGTTTATATATGTAAGCATATACATGACCATGGCAGCCCATGACCTTGGCATTGTTAGTGCCAGCTCTACCCATTGAGCTACAGGAATCTACACAGTAATGCAGTCAGCCAATGATTTAAATTACTCTTCACATTTAAAATATTCAGGGCAAATATTCATAGTCTAAAATATTGACTATTCTTATTCAATAAGCAACCGCATTTCAGTTTAACCTGGCGCTATCTGCTATCTGGTAGGTTTAAATAAATCATTTCTATTCTTTTCAGAACAAGCGCTTTCTGGTAGTCATTGTACTCACAAAGCACAATACTGACTGTATTCACAAAGCGACTGACAGATGCTCAAATGATGTTTTTATAAAGTTGTAACTGTGTGTACTGTTCATCCAGACACTACATGTAGTTTTAAAGGGCTGATTCTGGTTGCCCTAATCTCAATGATTTAGTGATGCTGTAAAGACCCATCTAAGTAAGCCAAATCGCAGTAGTCAAACCTAAAAGACAGGAAAATTTGTCACACAAATTGCGTTAGGTAGTAAATTTAGGCTGTTAACCAATTGGTATAATTATTTTAGTGAATCAGATGCTTAAACGATATAAACAGCGCATGCAAATAAACAACATTATCAGTGGACACAATTCGTTCTTAGTAAACTTCCCTCTGATTGTCCAATCAGCAGTATAATGGTTAATTTTTCCTTTATTTAACTATGAAGCTAACTGTATTTCTATATCAGTAATAACTTCTATCCTAATAGTTACACATAACCCACTTCTGAATCGCAGGAGTTTTGTTCATACTTTCTCACAGGTTAGACAGGGAATAGAATCTTCAACCTCTCTCTGGATTAAGTAGGTTGATTCCATGTGAACTTCTCTCCAAGTCAGTTCCCAGAGGTAGAGGAGCCTCCCTAACCAGCTGCTCTTCTTTTGCTGTTCTAATTCCCCTACAACTCTCTCCATCTCTCTCTATCTCCTGTATTTTTTTTTTCAAACTAAAACACCAGCTCATTCCTCAATACACAGAGTACAAGGCAAGTATTCATATGAAACTCCCTTCAATCATCCTCTTTTACAGAGTGGAGTCAGTTATTTACATTTTAGTAGTCACTTTTCAACGAAACTGGGATTATGAGGCTTTCTCAGAGGCCCAAAGGTGATTGAGATGGATTCAGTTCTTTGTAACTGTAGATCATCTCTAAACCAACCCTGCAAATTTTAAATTAGTGGTACAGACATGGCTGCGAAAAGCAGGTATGTTTTATATGCAAAGGGAGAAGGGAATGCCCATCCTGTGTCCTTTCCCAAAACAACTATACACAAAGCTGATAATCTCTGTTTATTATGCATAACCTTATCTGCAAATAATTTCCATATTCTCATGCAGGCACCCATAAACTACAATGTTTATAAACCTTAAAAAATGAAAAGAGAGGGCCTATAAATGTCACCTGTGCTGATAAGAGATATTACACTGTTAAATAGAATTGTCTTAAATCATTTTGTCTCGTTTTCCAATGACAATATCTAAACATCAGTAAAACAATCAATTTCCTGAGAAGCATAACTGTATATGACACTAAGGTTTTCATAAAATGTATAATGAATATAAATGTAGCACTCTTGCCATGAACTGCAACGCTAGGCTACTTTTCATAACATTGTGAAGCCACAGACAGGATTACAATATCATTGTAATCAGGGTCAGTGTTAAGCTGAACAGGCAACACATTTTTATGTGCAAAGCCTCTAACTGCACATTCTTGGCAGTCTTTACTACACTGACACCCAGCCCAGTGACCCGTTCGCCTCCTGACTGTGTCCAGCAGTTTTTGTTATTATATCATTTATTTTGCAGGGCCATCTCACACCAATCAGAGTCAAATGCACATCACAGATTGATCTTTGTTTGAGTGTATCTTTTTTTAAACTTGGAACACAATTACTGCAATTTAGACACAATTCCAAGAGGATGGCCTGTGGGAATTTAAATTATTGTGAGCCGTAAAAAATCATTGCTATCATTAGAAAACGCTCTCCATAGAATGCCACAGGAAATGTCTTTCAAATACAGCGCATCCATTACCAATCTTACATTCATGCCAATAGTTTTTTAATGCCTGTTCAATTGTCTATGTAAAATGAATCTAAATAATAACATACAAGTTATTAAGCCAGGACGACGATGATTATGTCTGATCTGAGTGCTTAACTCCATACATTCAAGTGAACAGTCTCATTTCATTGGGTCTCATTCACTAACAATTAGCCCATGGTATACTGTGCCAGTATAAGGACAGTACATTGATTTTGTTTTTAAACTCCAGTGGGTTTATACAATAGAATACATCTTCAATGTTGTTGTTGCATCATTGGTTTTGTTCTTTTGTCTACGTGGAGTAATAGGCACATTCTAGTGCATCAATTATGTATAATAGGATGTAATTTATTAACAAACATGGTGTCAGATTAGGCAACATAAGACAAAAACAATTGTCTAAATTAGGTTTTACATTAATTAGGGCATTTTGTCACAGAAATCAGCTTTTTATAGAAGAACTTGCCCTATTAAGTTTATGAAAGGTTTACTCTTTCAGTTTCCACAAACATTCTGTGCTTCAAAAGAAAAGATGGTCTGGAGATTCTTGGAAAAAAACAAACTTCTGATACTTCTTGTTCTTGTAGTTAACATTCATGACCACAGGTTGTGTTAAAGTGCCATGCACATAAGCAAAGCAAAGAGAACGGCAGACACCATATGATATGGGTAAAATAGGGGTGTGAGAACCACGTAAATGAAAACATCGGTCATTAATCTTTGTCTGTCTTCTCTGGGGCTCTTTACGCATTTGTCAATTAAGAACACCTGTTATTCAGCCAAAAGACCAATTAGCTCGTTCATCAGTCAAGTTAAAAATAGGTTAAGAAAACCCAAGCAAATTTCCACACTTTAACCTTAGTGGCAGGGCGATTAGACTCGCAGATGTTTAAAGGGATGTGTTATCTTAAATCAGGCTATGACATCTTCCATATGGCACCTCTTTTGTCCTGCAGAAAAAAAAACATGTACAGAATGTAACAACGCAAAACAATAATAATACTTCACAGTCTATATATGTTTTCAGTTCTTCCCTAATGATAACTACAATCAACACAAAAATGTGGCTTTTACTAAAGAAACTACACATATCGTTGGTTTGCTGTGTTCTGGGGGGGGAATGTTTCAAATGGATTAAAATGAGACTGTTTTACATTTGGCAAGCAAATGTGTTATGGCTTTTTTGTGATACATGTTTAACGTGCCCTCACAGGTTTAATGCCCATAGTGTGCATGATCTTTGGCAGACAGACATGAATATAAATAAAGGCAAACAGCATGGGCATGTGTAGGTGAACTATTTCATACCTTCTTTTTCTGTTCCAATTGCCTGCTGGGTAATGAAGTGCTGTGAGAGAGTGAGTGCATTGAAGACTCAGTATGGGGCCTTTCCTTTCCCTATTTGGCGACACTAGCGGTTCTGAATTATCCATGTCCAGCAAGCAAGAGTCTTCCAGCTTTTACGTCTTCTAATACTCATTATTTTTCCTGCACGAGCTTCAACTTCAACCTTTGCTTTTTTTTGTTCTGCTGTGCAATTGGAAGACTGTTGTCTTTTTTGTGTCTTAATCTTTGGCTATTGGCAAACTTATGGCTTGTTATCTTAGAGTAATCTAACAAAGAGCGTTGTGTGATCTCTGCTCAATGATCTCATTAGCTCACTTTCATTCCGCTTGTGACGGTCTGAGAAAGAGGAGGCAGAGAAGGAAGCCTTTATCTGAGGGGAGAGGAGATGAGAGAGTCTACATGCGTCAAGGCTAAGATCAGCAGACTGTTAAAGTGAGTGCACGCGTTTCATACTAAATATGACATTGACAGTTATCTCCCTTTCTGTGCCGTGATCATTTTGCCATCTTGACAGAACTTTCCACTCTACAGAATTTTTTGCAAATTTCTCTCTTTGAAGGTTTAGCACATGCTCCTCTAGGAGAAAATCAAGGATACGAGTAATTCTTTTAGTAGGATTTGTTGTAGGTCCAACAAAGGCACGTGGTAGAGGGTGACACCTCTGACATGACTCAACCCCATCAACCACCTGCTTCACTAAAATAAGCTAAGAAATGGCCCTGCTTTCATGGGGAAGATAGAACTTGTCAAACTGAGGCAATGATTATAGCAATTTGACTGTCACTACTACCAACAAGAGTATAACAGATGCTGCACTCACCTTGAAACCCTGGTTAACGCTAGCATGTAGTTCCTAAATTTCCTCAAAGCAGACAGGCTCTATTATGTCTGGATATGATTAGTGAACCACACCCAGCTAACATGTAAACTTTAATGGCTCCCCCAAGTGTTAAGGAGGGGGAAATTAATTCTAAAAATAAACAAGCAGCAAAAAGACAATACAAAACAACAATAATAAAATATTGTTTAAGTGCCTTTTGATTTCTCATGTTAGCTGGCAACAGCTTCACATGTAGCATGGAGAATTTTAGAGAGTTCATTGCAACACTAGACTGTGCTCACCTCTATAGCCTCTTTGTAAAGCATGTGGCATGATTTTATTCACTGGTCAGGGTCAAAATGACTTTTCCACCTTATTTGTTTCCTGTTACCTTTCTCTTCATCAACAAGCTACATTCCTGGTGGTGTGTTGCCATGGCCCTTACATCTAACCATTTATCCTTTTCAACCTCAATAATTGATTTCTCAGAACGGTGATATGTTCAGTACAGCTATGTTTTAGCTTTAACACTTTTGTACCATAACAAAAGAACTATTATTAATGAAACAGAATCGTTCCGAAAGTACTTCAAAAATAATACAAACATAATAAAAGGGTCACACAGCCATAGTTAACAACAAGTGACACATTTTCAAGGTTTTGAAGGTTCCTCGATGAACATGTGCCTGTTATACATTGATTTAAATTTTCTAGTCAGTCGCAACTGGGAATTACGGGGATGTTCCAAGAGGATACCCTGAAGTGCCAGCCATCAGCCTTCTCCAGAGCCTCCTCATATTTGCTTGTGCTACTTTGTAAAGCCTTTGTGGTTCACATAGTAAATAATAGAGTGACTGGTCCTTAAAGTAGCAAACAACTTATCCCTTATTTATTGCAGCTCATCAGAGAGTATCTACTGTACGCAACCTACAAAAACAACAATACATCACATGGTGCTTTGTTTCACAAACTTTGAATGTAACTGGATATAAACTGATCTGACAACATATTTTCTCTCCGTTTGAGCACTTTCTGTCTCTTCTCTGATGTGTGTAAGAGTGAGATGGTGCTTTGTTTACCGAAATGTCTTTTGATTAAAGTCTTGGCTAGATGTTTGCGGTGAGGGATGGAGCCATGAGTCAAAGGAAATAGCTTTTCTCCTGTTGAGAATGACACATTATGAAAGGACCTGAATAATGGAGCCGTGTGTGTATAAGTAAATCTCACACAAGAAGGTGATTTGGCTCACTGATGTACTCTCAGAGCGTACACCCTTATTTTAAAATATATAAAAGTGCTATTGTGCCACACACACAAACATGGTCATGTGAACACACACTTGTGTTCTCACCATAAACATGGTCATAATACACTTAGAGCCTGTTCAAATATTAATTGAGAGATAGACCATCCGGATAGCCACACACTGTGGATTTCACCACCATAAAAATTTATAATTTATTTATCTCTCTGCATGGCTATTTTGCAGGACCACTAGACAGTAATTGCAGACACATCAGTACAAACCCCTGAGCTTAATTGGCCACTTTTGCTTTGAAAACATACATTCTTTTGAAGAGCAATTTGGAGTACATCAACACCCACTGCACATCAACTGCCAACAGAACATCTCAGAGCTGTAAGAAACCAGAAAATCCAAACGTCTGGAGCACGTAAACGCCCCAGTTAACATCACTTTGTGGTTAATTTTTAAGAACTCCTTTAAAGAGATGATCTGCACTTCATTGCAAGGACTGATATGACTCGGTCTCCATTTTCTGCCTGACTGAAGGCTGCTCTGATGTTCCGCCTCAGGGCTCAGACACAGCAGGTAGCCCTGCAGGGCCCCCACAGACGCTCTGTATATCGCCACTACGGTTACTGAAAGCTAGTCGGACTATCCACAGATCTGAGAAAAGCCGCATGGTGAGATTAATACCGAAACAATGTGAAAATCCTCTCAAGACAGCAGCGCCACCTGGGGACAGAATGACACCTAAACGCCGTCAGCTATAACCTGCAATTTCAGGAGACCTTAAGTTTGAAGAACTTGAAATGAAAGGAATGTGATCTTAGCGACTGCCACAGAAGACTAATTTACAGAGAGCTCTGAACATGACCTGGAGGGACAGCTCCACAGAGAGATTATCCCATTTTGTGAATAATATTCCCTTATCACAGCCCAGATCCCTCATTCTACTTCTCTCCTTAGCAAGCTGCCACTTCAAACCCCTGGAGTTTTGATGGGTTTATCAATGAAAACCTTTCCCCATTATGCCGGCCACACCTCCTCCTTTCACCATAATTGAACGGCGTGTCACATAACTCAGTTTTCTTTTTGCAAATGGATAATGGCTTCCACTTATTATCTCAGCCATAACACAACACCCCAGGTCTGACCGGCCGGGATTAGAATAACAGAGTTAATATTTGAATTGGCCTGTTCTTCACGGACAACAGTGGTGCTTGAGCAGAACAATAGGTAACAGTTGTAAGGCACAATGTAGCCAAGAGACACCGCGCTAAGTGCAGGTTAGCCTCATTTTCTCGACTCTATAAACCTCATTGTACTAACAATGGGCTCTATGCTAATGCACTGTCTGTGTCATTTTATTGATGGCTGAAGAGTTAAGCAATGAGGGAGCCACTTTATCGGTGCCTCTGGCTGCAGGATTGTTGAGCATGCGACGAGGTTCAGAGAGTGACATTGGGGTTTGTGGGGGTTTGGAACAGAGAATGACAAAGGGCTGGATTTTGATTGGCAATTATATCTGAGCTCTGGCACAATGAGGCAGCGGATGTTCCATCTCTCCATTCTCTTTTAATCACATTGTGCGCTCATTTGACAATGAATTAATGTACCGCTTTTCTCTCACCACTCCTATTTTATCTCCACTTTTTTCTTTTTCTCTTTTTCCACAGGTGGCCTTAATAAAGGCTGCTAATAAAATTTAAAGCCTGGATCCCGGATTTCAAATAAGAGGCTGCTGGTAGAATGAAAGACTGGGGCCATATGCAGAGAGTTGGCAGAGATCAGCTCTGTCATTGAGAGAGGAGAGAGCAAGGATATGATAAGCGCGTGCTATCAGATGTCAGCAGGGGTCCTGAGGTAGATTTCTGAGCACACTGTTTATTAGCTGCCCTTCCTTTTCTTTGTGGTCGGCACTGATCGTGATCAAAATCATCAGATGAATCCATGAATCACACACACAGGCACTGAAAGGAAAACAATTCATGTGAGCTTGAACATCTGAGAGCTTTAGCAGTCATTCTAAAGCAGACAGCTGATAAGATTTCATCAAACAGAAATATGATGTTTACTTGTACACACAAACAAACTTTTGGGTTAGAGTGAAAACTCAGTGAAGACTTTGCTACTAAAGACAAACCCATAAGACAAAATTTGAGAAAAAAAAAACTAAAACTAAAATAAGATTCTCAATCAATGGCTTTTTATTATTATTAAATTAAGAACATGACTTTAAGAAACGTATATCTTTCTTATCCTCTCAAAACAGTGTAAATAATGTAGTGTTTATGACAAAGAGGTTTCAAAATAGCTTTCTAAATATATAATATATTTCTAATTTAAGGAACTTGTATATAAGGTACATTTTTACCATTATTGTATAACCAATTATATATGCCCAAATGCTGTAACAGATTGATTGTTCTATATGGAAAATACTTGTGTGTCTTTATTAAGGGTGTGTACAATATCTAAGAAGTTGTGTCTGAACAAGCAGGTGTCTCTGAACAAGCTCAATATAAGAGCATCTAACTGGCATGTCTCAGGAAAGCCAAATGCACTTTAATACAAGCTGCATCACAGATGGGAATTTCATACAACAGGGCTTAATTACTGTTACAAGGAAGACATGCATAAAAATATATATAAAGAAACCTCCAATTTTCAGTTTGTTTGACATGTGACAATATACTACTTTACTAGCAGCAAAAGAAAAAATCCAGGTTTTTAAACACATCTAAAAATGTTCAGAGTCTTTAGCAGCCCAATTATCTGTGAGCACACGCTCATATGTTTGAAATGAATGGCATCTCTAATTAAAGAATGTCTTGTATGTCATAATTTTTTCTGCTTTAAAATTGGAGGCATATATTATTCACACAGATCTGACTTTTCATGATGATTCATTCAAGCATAAACGCAACCAATCATTCAAGCTTTGATTGGCATAACAATCATCCGTGTTCACCTGATCTCTGTATCATTAGTCTGCCACTAAACTAAGCAATATTGCATTATCGTGGCTTTCTTACATTAACTTGCCTTAAACTACCTTAACTTAACAAAAGCTTCATCTAATAATATCTTGGCAATGATGGAGTTAACTCCAGGTATCCAGGTTATCCAATAACTTTCTTCCTGTACATCACTCCGAAACTCAATTAAGGCTGTGATTTATTTATTTGTTTAGCAGAGATGCCCATTCTCATTATTTATTTCTGTGAAATAATTCAATAATGTCAGCCACCCGCTTCTTCAAAACCACAAAAGAATGATGTGTGCTTTGAAGAATGACGTAGTGGACAGGGCCTCCTCTAGGCATGAAAGAGCTTGTGTTGTCTCTAGCAACTGTAAGAAACTCCAACAGAACTGTGAGTTTTGCATGTTGAAATATTTAAGCGTGTGCTGTTGAACTGTAACTGGCCACAATTCCAATTAATTAAATGAACTTTAATTGAATTTGTACTTCCTGTTGTAATTAGCCAACAAAAACATATTGTCACATATTACCAATGTCCAACTTCAATTAGTGAACAGAAAAAATTAGATGGTCCAAATATAAGTGCATTTTCTTCTGAAAAATGAAGCTGTTTTGTTGTTGTTCCAATTAGTTGTTTGTGTTAAGGATTATTTTAAATTAAAATTATTTTGTTTGTAAATGTGGATTGAATAAAAACTGTTCAATCCTTGTTTGTCCTTAAAAATCTTAGATTTTGTATCTTAGACCAATTTTTTTTGTAAATCACAGCCCATGTAATGTTGTATGTGCAAGGTGACACTGTATGTGCTACAGTGGTCAAAACTTTGGCTCATTGTTAAAGCTCTGTGCGGAAAGATGCCAACCCGCCCACCATCACTACTACCACACACACACTTCTGTGTTTTATAAGTTGGGGTCACAACAAGCCACCTCTAATCTCCTGTGGAGTTGTGTGTGCGTTTTTTGTGCGTAGGACCATGTGCATGTCTGCTTAAAAAAAAATGGATTGCCACTCAGGGGACCCTTTCTCAGCAAGAAGTGGCTGTGAGACAATAATTGCAGGCAGACGGGTAGGTGAGAGGGAATATGACAATCTGAGATGGCAAATTGATTTTTGCCCTGCATGGAGCCCAGACACCCACAAACAGCGAGAAAAAATGAATTAGTAGAATTGGTATGGAATTTAATGTTGCAGGGGATGGCATCACATCACAGATCCTATTCATGGAAAATCTGAAATGTTGCATGCATACACCTTTATTCTTAAGCCCTTCCATTTCAACACCAAATCAGTTGGAATGTTTTGCTAACAGCATGATAAGTTTAGAAAAAATGTGTTTAGTAAAGGCAGGATACATGTATTGTGTGCATTGAATGCAGGAGAATGTATTTGGCTTTACGAAGGTAACTGAGAGGATGTTCGGAAACACCACAGTATACAGGAGGAAGCAAGCTGTAAATTTCATAGCAGTGTTAAGCTTTTTTTTTTCAGCAGAGGTTGGTTGATTAGCCAAAAACGCAATGAGCCTCTACAGAAATCTAAACATAGCTGTATTTTCAATACATCTCCCACATGTAAAAGAATCAGCCTGTCTGTTTTGAGACCATTGTTTTTTTTTCTTTTTTTATTGCAAGCTGATGTTGCAAGCTGATGTTTAATTCCTAAATAGAGTATTTTCTTGACTTAATGGGACAAGAGATAGCTTTATAACACAGTGTGTAAAAGGACTATTTTAAGCAGAGGTCTTTGAATAAAAGCAAAATCTAATTTTTGATGTTGGGGAGGCTTTCAAAGAGAGGTAATGAGTCATCACTCTATGACATAATTGCTTCTTTTGATTTAAATATGAAGCTTCATATAATATCTGCTTAATGTACAGTGCTTCGAACTGGGCCTTATAAATTCTTTCTTGTAGTCCTCCTATTATAATAACGGTAATTATAAGATTAGATGTTAATTATTGGAGGTCTTTAATTGCATTTTTCTCCACTCAGATGAGGTCCTCTTTTTATGTATATTTCCAACAGGTTGCGTCAGAAAACGGATGAATATTCAAGCCGAGAGCAGACCAGACGGAGCCACAGGAATATTGGGACTGAAAATGATGATGCTTCTTAACTATTTGATGATCTGTCCATGCATATGCTCTTTGTAGTCTGTCCCAATGGACTGATGGTTCCTGACATGTAGGATGTAGTTAATGATAAATGTCGTGGGGGCTTGTCTCAAAAGTTTGTTTTTAACAGGCCAATTATTTCTGTGACCCTATTTTATATCTTCGAACACATTACTGGTCAAAAGTTTAAGACTACTTACTCATTCTTTATTATTATTATTTTCTTATACCTTTTTAAATAATAGTAAACTTGTGAAAACTATGAAATAACACAAATGCTTTAATACCTTTAGATCAAAAGGTTGTTGTATGATGAAACATTTCAGGCGAGTGATCACAGAATTTTGACCGGTGCTGTAAGAATATTAAGATTTGGGTACTTCAGTGGTCACCACGTGCACAATTCATTCCAGTTGTTTCGATTTCATTACCCACCTCATCAGCCCGTACACAAGACTCTGAGACGTACAAGCGCGTGATGGGGCTGACACCTGCTAATGAGCACATTAATATTTATGGCATGATTACAAACTCACAATTAACATTCTAAACAGAACATTGTATCCTCACTTTCATGCTTGACTTATAATACGACATTCATTTCTTTCGATTTTATTCATTCTTTTATTTGTTGTGAAGCTTCACAGACTTCAGAATTACAGAGCTGCTTACATAACTGTGAAACTACAGCACCTGTTCTCAGTGAAAATCAGAACCATAGAGAATGCTTTATGTGCACTTTTCTCTACCTACATCATTCATGTTTTTTTATTATTAAATTTATGTTTTACTTATTTACTTGTTTTTGACCAGCTATGAACACATTATTTTAACTTATTATTCAGTTTTTGTTTTACAGCTTAATATTTTATCTTTTAAATGCTATTTCTACTGTATTTGTTAGTATACCGTGTACACTTTAAAGTGCTGAATGAACATGGCCATGGCTCTGCTGATTGTGGTCAAACATGTACAAAGACAAATTAAGTGTTTTTTCTGAAAACACAGCATACCGCTCCACTGTTAAAAAAAGTAAAAAGAAAAACACTGAAAAGGAGTTATAAAAGAGCCTACCCTCTGAATGCTAAGTACTGGCACCCTGCTAATATCAGGTCATGCCCACTGAATTCCCACAGGTCATTCCTCAAGTTATCATCTGTCTTTCTAGTTTAGTATATTGTCAGCCAAAAATCTCAGACAAAATTGATCTGAGCCCATAACCCATGTCAAGCTGTGACAATATTATCCTCACTACAGGCTATGCTGAAAACCGGCTGGTTCCTTGTGGTTTTAGATTTAGTTCATCAAAATAATTGTCATGTAATAAGGATGAAATGTTAGGTGCAAAACAACGCACAAAGTAATAACATCACCTGACTCAATGCTTGAAAAGCTAAAAAATATGATAAAAGTTGATTCAATTTTTTATTAAAAAAAATTTAACCTAGAGAAAACATGCATTTACAACATTGGATTTTAAAGAGATACTGAGATACAACTCTTTAGACGATTAAATCTATTTAATTTATAAAATCAATATATTTTTTTAAATAAAAATAAGTGGAGGTGATTAAAGGAACTTTACAGCATTTTTAAGAACTTTAAAGCGCATGTATTGTTTCATGTCAGTGGAAGTTAAGAGCTCTCTGAATCCTCACAGTATATGATACTCACTCTGGCTGAGAAGCCATGATACTTCAATTTACAGCATGTCTCAGCACACAATATATAAAGAAAAGCGCTGCAGTACCCAAACCATTTCATTTTCACATTAAACTAGAGCCATCGATCAAACATCTCTTGCCTCATTATGCTCTTCTCATAGCAGGAGTTTTAGACCTGAAGGCAATCAGTATGAAAACAGACAGCATTAGCACTCTGCTTAATCCTTTAGCAATTTAGCATTTCTGAATGCATGTAAGGTAATGAGTCATTCACTTCACGTGCAATTGCTCATAAATCTCTCAGTTGAAAAGGCTTTAATATCACAAAAATATGATTTTGATCACAAACTGGAGTAGATGCGTAACTGTAATGATATTAGTGCTAATCATAGCACATAGTCATCCTCTGTTTCCACTAGCTGTACGCCCATTACAGAATATCAGCCACAGCTTTGAGAATAGTCTCACTGTTGGCTTTCTCTAGGGTAACTCTAAATTATAAATGATACCCCAATTGCCAATTTGTGATGTTGGAAGGGGTGATACAAACAGCTTATTGACAAGGAAATAGCCGTGCTTTATTGTGCCTAAACCACATCTATACATCAAAAATCTAAATATGCACTTAATAAAGTCGCAAAGATAACGTTTTACTCATTGCATCTGCTTGTGCAAATTAAGCAATTACTTAAAGGCAGGATAGGTGATGTTTTTCAAAAATATGTTTTGTTATGCTATGTGAAAGTATCTTCACATCCTGATAGTACTGACTAAGTGGTATAAATGTATTTTTTATAAATGTATATCTTCTGTGGAAGGTGCAGGACCATACAATGTTCATCCAATCATTGCATTCAGTCCAAAAGCAATGATAAGATGTCCTACTTGTCTGTGTCCTACCACGTACTGTATGTGTTCATGTGTTGGAGGAGACGTGGCTTTGCATAGCGTTCTGAAGGTGGGATCTTATGCTTTCACAGCTAGGTTGCTATTGCTAGCCTCTCCAAAATTGCCTACACTACCTTTAGGATGGCATGGATAAATAAATTCTATATGCTGTATAAGCCATGCATTGTTTATTTGTTTTGGTTTGGCTACTTCTGTATTTTGTTTTCAACTTAAACTCAACCTGGTCGACAACTTACAAGTGGGAGCTTACCAGGTGCACTTGAAGGTGAGAACAGACCTACTTAAAACAAACCATGAGAAATGATGAAAGCGCCACAGAACCAGTTTTTATACTGTTTTTTTTACACGGGAAAAAAATCAACCAAGGAAAGTCTCTGCACATTAAGCTGAGATAGGAAAAACATTTCTACCACTGAAGAAAAAAAATCATACACATTAATTAATCAATCCAATGCAACATGCAATAAGATGGAATGTTACATATGGGGCTAAATTGTTAATAAAAATAATTCTCACAGCATTCCCCTGTCTAAACAGAAACTCCACGTTATTACTTTGTATTGATATTGATTTGTTGGGTCTCCAAAAAGTTTAGAGTCTCTGTGCTCTTGTGAGCATCGGTCTGTCATCGGTCTGTTTATCAGATTGTAAATATAAAAACCATCAAGAATCACTTCCTCAATGTCTCCCTGCAGGTGGAATTTAGAAATATCCACTAGCTAATGTATGTGATGTGACCCTCACCCTCTGAGCAAACTGCAAGATTAATTAAGACTCTTCCCCTCATCACGCCGTCTGCCCTCCCCCACTTATCCTTTAATAATTTCACCTTTACCTTAGAGAATATCATCCAGGATTCATTACTATGAAAATTATATCAGTATGCACTGCAGGCAAAACCTAAAGTATTTTTCCTTCTTTTTTCCCTTCCTTTCAAACAGCATGTTTTTTTATAATTAAGAAGAATCCCCGCAGCTGTTGTTGACCTGCCCTGTCACGCTGAGAAAGAGCTTTGGAGAAAATCAAAGAGAAGAGTTTCCATCAAAGATATTACCCACTGCCTTGGTCCAAACCTGGCTGCACACCTGACAGGAAAAGCACACAGGGTTACATTCATCTTCATGTTTCTTATTCTCCAATCAAATGCAAAATCAGCAACTAGCCGTATCATAAGTAAGGTGGACATATTCAGGGTGGTTGTATTTAATCAAAAGTGCCCTGTGATCTAACCTCTTTCTTTGATATCTTGAGCTTTGAAAGAACATACAAGAGAAATGTTTTCTTTTCGACAGACATTCGTTTGCATACAGAGATGATGCTAAAATGAATGTGTTAGTGCAGTATGCCACATGACGGGACAGGTTTATTCCCTTATCCTTATCAAGTCTTGGATCGACACAGCGGTCTTGTAAACTTCCACTTAATTTCATACCAGCACCCTGCAGGGTCCAGTATCACCGATAAAGACCACCACGCATGAACGCAGCAAGAAGCAAAGCTTGTTACAGCTTCCAGTAAACATAATTTTAGTCAATGAGCTTTGCTGAGATTTCCGCACTAACAAAACATTACAGGGAGGCAAGGAAAAGATGATACTGTACGTTGGAAAATTAAATGCATGAAAAAATCTTTAAATTCCACTGCTTAACTGTAATTAATCTAGCATCCTTTAAAGATGACAGAGAAAATAGGGAAATGCAGGACAGAGAATGAAATGTATATAAATAACCAGAAAAAAGCAGGTTTACGTGAATTAACTGTGAATGCTGGCACATACTCTCATACATGCACCCGCTCTCAACACTCGCACCCACAGACGTGAGAGAGTAACACGTTAGCCTTGAAGCTCCTAATGGACCACACAGCAGACAGAGTGAACATCTGGCCCTCATCAGGAGCCATCGACAGGGAGCCACACGTTCAGCCTGCAGATGGTGGAAAGGCTCGCACACAATGAGAACTACCTCGCAAGCACTCTCTCTTCATTTCTGTTTCTTTCTCTCGCTCACACGCAGGCAACGCGGCACGCTAACAAAGACCCATTATAACCTATGAGCATCTGCATTTACTGACTCCAGAAATGAAGAGTCTGACACAGTCATACATCAATAAAAGCTCATCCACAGCGGATGACAGTCAGAATGGAAATATGCCTCAGCTGAGAAGATAGAACTCAGCTTCCAGGAATATTAATGTGGTTTTTCGCTATTAATGCATGAAACAAATGAGGAGAGAAAGCTCACATCTGGGTGCAGCACACATGTGATGAGATCGAAACGGTTTATAAGATCTAAATGGTGTGATTTAGAAAAGGTTGGCGCTTTTTTTTGCACAGTAAAAGAGTAAATCCCACACAGCAATCAAACATTGGTATTTTTGTTTCATTTGACCACAATGAAGATATAAACCTAGAAATTCAGATACACAGACCTGACTGAAATAAAACACACTTCTATCTCTTTCTTCTTTTTGACTTCATTAGGTCATTATCTGAAGGGCTATTTAACCTACAAAATGCGGCATAGCTTTCTAGCTGCCAGTATCTCTTATTGTCACATGTCAGGGGCCCCTGCTTCCATAAGTATTGGAAGGGCCAAAAGCAATTGGTTTGGGCACATAATCTGCAAGGCATCCGTAGGATCCAGCAGGGAAATGAGAGCAGAGGAGACTGCAGACGCCCCATGCCTCCAACCAGCTGCTTTCTGTATTCCAGAGCAGAGCCAGAGCAATTAACAGTCCTATTGCCTTCTCTCCGTACTGCTCTGTGTTTGCCGTGTGCCATTAGGCACCGGGTAGCACCTGTCAATGGACGGCCGCTCTCCCAGCGCCACAGCCATGATTGATGACAGGTCACCCACAGACAGTCCCTTTGAATTTTCAATTCCTCCATGGGGAAATTGCTCATTTCTTAGAAGTACATTTTCATTTTTGCAACAAGACAGCCTCCTAAGTTTATATATTACTCTGGGCCTGGGCATGGAATTGTGATGTATCGTGGCATGCATTGGCCAAGAAAAATGTTCATTTGAGCAGACCTTATTATTTGATTTTTTTTTTTTTACCGCCATCGACCAAGTTAGCAGGAAACACAGATTTAAGCAGGCGTGACATTCTTATTCAGATAAGCATGCCGCACGCCCTTTCTACTCATAGCTACAGAGTTAAGATTGTCACTTTGACATTGTGCGGTGCTTTTTTCAGGCATGGGGCATTTTTGTAATACAAAACTTGTATCCTATTCGACGCGGCATTGACTTCAAAGGAGGTTATTTGTCATCATACAGATTTACGCTGTCACTCAAAAACATTTATATCACTTTAAGCTCCTTGGGCGTTCTCAGTCTAGAATGGCGGAGGACTCGTGACGCTGTGTTCTGGCAAAGCCACAGCACCCTGTAATCTCAGAACCGCCGCGATTATGACTGCGTTAAACACCTAATAAAATTCCCATATTTGAACTGCACTCATACAAAAGAGCATCTGCTTCTGAGAGGTGGTTAGGGCTGACTGTATTAAGACTTCACAGATTCGCTGAGTTTGGGTTCGACCCAAGGGGCTAAAACCTGCAACACGAGCACTCGGTGTGTAAATATTTGGAATGCCTATAAAGTGTTTCCTTTTTGGACAGATGATTAGCCAGAACATCTGGAGGAGAATCAAGCCCACATCTTTTAACAGGAACTCCATATGCCAAAAAGAGTGAGTTCTGCAAGTAGTGTCGGAAAATGAAAAGGACGAGAAATGGGAAGAAGGCTTTAATAACAGCAATTACGATTTTAATTAACCCCCGTGGTCTGCTGGCTTTCTCAAACATAAATCGTAAAGTCTGGGTCTGGACCGTGCTGCACAGCAGCAGATTTTTCCTTGCTAAAACATTTGAGGAATACAAACGTTGTCTTTGCTGCAGAAACATAAAATACAGAAATTAAAAAATGGCATAAAAGGTAACAACTGCAAGACATCACGTAGTTGCTGACTGGGTTGTTTCACAAAATGGCGCTGACAGGCAGTAATGGAAAAGCAGCGCTGTCTGCATGTGTCCCTAAACTCCCACCCATCTCCTTTTTTGGCCTTAATTAGACAGACTTAATGTGAAGTGAAGTGTGACTGATACTGTGATATTTGTGTCCCTGATGGAGGCAAATGTGAGGCTAACACCTCTGCCAGCAGTGGCCCATCAGCAGGCATCTGGAGAATGCACAGAGGATGCAAAACCTCACAGCTTCCAGCACCTAATGAAGCCATGCTTGATTTCCAGACTCCAAACAAACAACCAAACCAACAAAGCAAATCATATAGTTCGAATGTAATTTAGCAATGTTTACACATTCCAGACCGCGACTTTTCCCTAGAAAATTGTGCACTTCTCTAGTGGGCCTGCAGTGAGCTCATGGCAGGGTATGACATATAAATATCATTTACAGTAAATTACTGCATAGGAAAGGTCTGTGTTAAAAACCAGAACCTCACAGATTTCTAACAAACCTTCTTAAGATATCCCATGTTAGCCTGTTAAGTCTCTTTTGAGGCTCTAAAGTGGAAGTAATACATTAAACTGTGCTATATGGTTAACCATACAAATATATGCTTTATCGATTAACTACTATAAAACATAAGTCAGTGTCACTTTAAACTTCATCACTTTATTGACATTAGGTAGAATTTCTTCATACTGGAGCAAACATAAATGTCTAAAGCACCTCTCAATTTCAAAGCACTGTAATGGCATGATTGTTTTTAAATCCATTTCTGCCAAAACAACAACCCAGCAACAGGGAACGTTCTCAGAATGTTCTCTAAAAGTTCTCTCAAAATCTGTTGTCTCCAACAGTCTTACAACCAAGCAATAATGTTAATACAAAATCTAAAAGTGGACAATTTGAACGTCACAGAAGTTGGAAACATTCTTACAATCTAAAATTGTTTGCTGGGAATATACATAAACACAAAACATTATTTTATTAAAAGATAAATAATAATTCAAAAAGGTGCTAGTAATGTCATCCCCTCCACACACACACACTCACACACAAACACACTCACTCAAGTATCATTACAGAGGCTGAGAGTGCACCATTTCTCCGCCCCCTATGCGCCCTTGCGAGACATTCTGTCAGGACGCCTTACTGTTCCCTGGCCTGAGAAGGCCACCCAGCTTTGTCACCTGAAGAAATAAAAGTCAGCCCTGATTTACCTGATGAGGGGCCTTTGTCTGGTCTCTCCTTGACCGCAAACTCTACCTTGTCTTCCATGCCAAAGCCCACTTTTTAATTCAAAGGCGGCCCGTTTGGCAACAACTCAACCCAGCAGCATTCAATCTAATTAAATGCCACAGCTCGTTTGAGGACAGTCTTTTTTCCTTTTCCACCTTAGCTACAGTCAAGATAACATTTTTCCAGGTTGTCTACCTTCCTTTGCCATGAAGACAATGGGATAGCAATGCTATTATCCCAAACTGATAATTAAAAGCACATCACAGATTAAAACTCACCCATGTAAGTAAAGGTCACCTCACTATAATTAGAATTCAGAACATTTATGTGCCATCACACTTCTAGTGGTCTCTCTGCAGAGGCTTAGGGTTCAGTCCTGTAAGTTTGGTTGTTCTTGTCTAAGCATCTTTCTCCTGTGCGTGAGTCACTCAACATCATATGGCATTATAACAAAGAGAAAGCTAATTGATTGTAGCACCTGAACCCTGAATAAATGTAATTTCAAAGACAATTGACTAATGGGTTACTGTTTGGGTTGTGATTAAGTGCGGGTAATAGTTTTCAGCAAGCCAAAATGACAGTCAAAGCTAATTTCTGTCCACCAGACATTAATCTGGGCTCCTCACCATCCTCTAATCACTTAGGTGCGACCATCTCATATTGCCTGTCGAAATAGTGTTTTGTCAATGCGCCTTGTCTTGGACACCTGGATATTGCTGTAAACGACTCACGCAGTAGACTGAGAGGGACATTTCAATGGAAAATCATTTGCAGCTGCCATTGGTTGCTCATCTTGACTTTTATAAGTTAATCCCCTCTGCTAGTATTATCGATTCACTCAGCAGTTGGGCTAATTTGGTCTCACATACTAACGTTGTGTTTATTCCACAGTAACCTCCCACTCCTTACTACAGAAGACCAATACATCTCAAGTCCATAAAATGGTCAACATAACGATGACACAGTATATATACATACATACGTATATACATATGAAGAGTTTGGTTCCAAAACGAGATAAACGCCAATTAAAAAAAAAAAGAATTGAGATACTGCCAAAATAACCTGCACATTTGGTCTCTATTTAAAGTTCTGTCATCAATTTTTAACAAAATGCGATATCCACCGTGTTTTTCTGCACTGTTTCTTTTTCTTTTTTCCCAAAACGTGATAAACGTCAGTCCTGATTTTCAGCAAAACATATCCATTCGACCAATCAAGGCGCACTATTCCAACACGCAAACTGTGCTGGCTGCGCCTTGACAGTAAACACAGATAAACACTGTCATCTTTTAAATGGGTGTTTTCAGCGTTATAAAATGAACAACTTTGATGGCATCGATGAGCCAGTGCTCGTTTCGTCTATGGGAAAGAAGTGCAAGCCTTCCAAAGATGATCACGGGGAACAAATAAAGAAAATCCGAAACTCAGGCGGTGGGAAAATACCGGCGATCTCTTGGGGCTTGTTATATGTATAGATCAAGAGAAACTTGATCTATCAAATGATAACTTAGAAAGTGATTAGCAAGTGATAACTTGTTATTTATGGTTACATTTTTGTTCACTGTCATACAGAAAATGAGTTTTTATTGAATGAATTGAACCGAAATGGATTTATAGCATTTTGGGGAAACCGTGTCATGGATATAACCCATTTTGGGGAAAAAAATTATTTGTTTGTTTAATAAATGTTTAAAATCAAAATATAGGTTTGATTTTTTTGATGTTATTACAAACACATTATGATATATAACAGTTTGAAATTAGTAGTTTTCATACAAACCCTTTTTGGGAAAGAAAACACTGTTTTTCTCAATTTAATAATTATGGATTTATCCCGTTTTGGAACCAAACTCTTCATATATATACTACCTTTTAAAAGTTTGTAATCATTTCTGAAGGCATTTTCTTAAATGTTTGAAATAAGTTTTTTAGAAATTAATATAATTATGCTATCTTAAGCTAATTTCTGTCTTCTTAGAAAAGTATAATTTTATTTAAACAAGCTTTAGAAAAGAAAGACGTGGAGCCTATGACAAAAGCAGCCAATAACAGCACAACATAGACGGTAACTCATTACTGTTTCAAAATCATCACAGGGTGATGCCTGAAGACCCTAGATAGTAAAATACCAAAAGAACATTTTTTTGCTAATTCTAGGCAGTGTGTGGCTACATTAAACATTCTAAAATATAACATGGTTTGGTTTCATTGGATTTATTTTTTTTTTTTTAGTTACAACATAATTCCCATAATTACCTTTGTAGTTTTAATTGAGTTTACTATTATTAAAAAAAGTTGAAAAAATGTTAGTAATGAAAAAGTGATCCTTAACTTTTGTTATTGTGTATAATATACACAATTCACACACACACACACACATATAGGAGAAATAAATATTCAAAAATGAGACTATTGTTGAAATGCAGTAAGAATATAGCGTTATAATGTAAATATAAAAAAATCTAAAAGCAAATAAATTTCCCACAAATAAATTTGCTTCTCCATCTTATCTCGTCAGAAAGAAACAATTAAAATATAAATGATCTCATCTGTGATTTTTCTTTCCTATGGGTAAAGGCAGTATAAAAAAGTTAAGTTCTTTTTGAAGTTGTCTAATCATTAAAGTGCAATTCAAACATGAGACAATGTAATTGCAAACCATCTTAATGTCTCCTTTGCCATATTGAATATGAATTAAAAAGTAATTTCATATCACGTCTCATTATTTCTCACAGCCGGTCTGTCTTTCTTGCTGCCAATAGGTTTGTGGTTGATTCATATGAGTCTCCACAGTGAAGTCGTGGTCTTTTGGAGCAAAGAGTCTGGCCTCCACAAGGTCTGGAATGCTTTTGAACCCGTACTAGCTTTCATTCCAACTGCCTCAACACATCAGAGAGGCACATCTTAAAAGTAGCCACTCATCGCTAAAAGGAACCTAGAAAATAGTGTGAGGTCAGTTTAGGAAACAGATGTGTGTGAGTTTGTGTGTGCGAGTGGATACATCATCGTGTGCTCTTCCTCGAGGAATGCTAAAACAATGTGAAGTGACAGCCGTGACACACAGGCCATTAATAATAAATGGGAGTCCCAGTGTTCGCTGTGCTATCAACTGTCATCCAGTCAACATCAACAACAACAGCTCAAGAGAAACTCCCACAACCTAGCAACTCACAGCCGCAAACCTTAATTCCCCACCACTGGAAGTGCACTTATCTTGCACCAATTTTTTGCATGCTACACTGCCTTACCGATGACATTCTCAAACTACAGATAATTGTCATCATTAAGAGGTGAATTTGCTAAAAAATGAAATGCGCCCGCTGATATTGTGGTTTATTTGCTTGTGCTGTCTGTATTGCTTTAGCACCCCCAATTAAAACCGAAAGGAATTATGTAAATGGGTAATGCAACGCAAACGCTGCCAAAAATTTTGTGCTGAACGCAATTTGCATGTTGCAATTCCCAATCTTGCATGTCAGCTCTGAGTGGCAGGTTGATGGAGAAAGCTTTCATGTTGAGCTATTACTGCCTGCCTTCCATAGTTTTCCCAGAGTTTTGTAAAAAAGCACAATCTATATTAAGCCTAATTGACATGAATAAAATGACAATGACTTAAGCTGAATTACCGGGTGTTTTGTGAATAAGATGCAGGCGTTTGCACTGACATACCAAGCACTAATATGGCACAATGTTTAGTGTATTCACCACTTAATCTCCATATTGACCAGATTCCCATCATGCCTCTTAATAACTGTGACAGAGATATGAATTCTGTTACCCGTTACATGTTCTATTAAAAAAAAAATTCCTTGTGCCCCTCTCACTTGCAGGAAAAGGGTGAGATACAATGTTATATATTCTCACCAGTAAATGAGATTGTCCCATAGAGGGCCGCAGGGTCTCTAATAGTGTAGTCCGGGTGAAAAATGGTGTGGCAGCATAAATTAACACCCGAGCCCTGAGAATTTCACAAATAGTCGGCAGGAGAGGATTCAGATGGCACCTGTCCACTCTGCCCTGCTTTCTATTATCACACAGACATAGCATCAATTAAACATGGCGGCCACAGGCAGCGATAGCGTCAACTTGTTATGCATGTGTGTATACAGGTCTAGCGGCCTCTCAGTTGTTGCAGTCTACGAACTATCCTCCTTTGCTATCCAAATGGTTTCCATGGTTTCCAACTGAACAGATTCACAACATCAACGTCGTCTAGCTCAAACCAACTTCCATATGTTACTGTCCGTCAGTCAGAGGCAAGTAAAGCTCCCTTAAACTTATTTCTCACCAATCAGACTGCTGATATTGATGTGTGTACAAGTCACAAAAATAATGAAAAAAGGAGAGGCTGGTGTGATTTACCTGACCAAAGCGGTCATAAAACACTGATTCATCTCATATCATTATATGAAGTGTTACACTGGGGTGTCTTCATACTGGCACAGACATATTAGAGAGAAGAACATGGATAATGGAAAGATTTTTTTTGCTAACAGAGCATGCTGTGTTTCCTCTTGTTGTTATTGAGTGGTTCATATTGGTAAGTGCTGTCGGACCTAATAGAGTTGGAGTTGCTATTGGTCCCATAGGGAAAGTAGAGGCCATAATCGGAAAGTGAAAAGGGAACTGCTGCATCTAAGCCTGTGTAGTGCTGAGCAAAGGAATTCATGACTAATTAGAGGCTGCGTTTAGTGAAACCTCCCCCCCTTTCAGCTGTTATCAGAACGAGTCCCTATTCTGCATTTAGGGGATAGAAAAAACAATCTGACAACATTGGCGCTTAAAAAGAACATTGAAAAGTACTGTATGATCATAAAACATTACAGAAACGTACATGTGGTGGCACATCTAAAAGATTTGTAATTTTGATTTTAGGTTAAAATGAATGTTTATTACCTTAATTGTGGCACTCGAGATGGAACCATGCATCGCTTCCGAGAAGTGTCACCGGAATGTGTGTCGTGGGATAAAGCGGCTTTGCTCTGAGCAGAGAAAATCACATTGATGTGATAAAACACAGCGGGATCTGCATCCATCATTCCCGACAACACTAAAGACATGAAATACAGCGTCAATGGCCCCTCCTATTTACATGAAATGATTGAATGTGTTGTCCTTTAAGGAGAATGTCAAGCCATTGGACAGCCCCTATTGAATTTCCCCGACTCGGCCCTGCCAACTACACTTGGTGATGTCTAAATGTTGGCTTGATGGATTGGAGTCAGAGAGTTTGTGACGGAAAGCATTCAGGAACGTGTGAGTAAACACTTGTAGGGCCGCGTTTTCACATGAAGGACGGAGGTGATCGGCGGTGGGGCTTGTCAGCTCCTTGCCTTTGCCCTCAAGTGGGGTGACAGAGAAGCAGGCTGGAGCGTGAATACAAAGAAATACTGGGTATCAGCTGTCTGGAATATAGCATGCATTCTGCATGTTTTCTTCATATTAGTATCGTTAATATAACTGTACCTCTGGTTGTTATATGCTGCATGGTTTTGATGAAAAGAAGTGCAGACAGAAAGGAAGTGCCAAAAGAAAAACAGTTATATATTTTTTTTCATAGCATGATTTAGCGCTCTTGGAAGTGCTAGTCTAGTATAGTACTTGTCTAGCGGGCACAGGGCTTTGTGATTAATGAAATTTCGCTGTGATCACTGTTATAGACCAGGCGCTGGTGAACGTGTAGAGAACGAGTTGATTTGTCTCTTTCTTCTGGCTAGAGGCTTCAGCAGGAATCCTGCTGTCTATATTAGCAGTTCAACAACTGCAGAAAAGGCCCTCAAAATAAAGTATGACCCTCAGGACACATGTTTACGAATTGTTACACAAGAAGTGTTTATTGTTCCCTGTCAGGGATGTTGTTTTACTGTCTGGGGACTGGCTTGCTGAATTGACAGTGAAGCAGTGCCTTGTTCCTCTCCAATTACCAGCCGCAACAGCATTTTTTCTTCCACTCCCTCCTGTTTTAGTTTCGACATTTGCAAGATGGCTTTCCTGACTAAAACAAACAAGTGTTTCTTTGATTCTCAAAGGTATAAAGGAGTGACCGAAACATTAGCCTGTACATCACAGAACAAACATTTTTTTGATGTACAGTTCTTCGGTCTTATAATAAATAGAATGCGGTATGTAATTTGTATCAGTATGTATTAACTTCTGCCATCATTTTAACATATTAATTTAGTGAAATTAATTATTAAAATATAACGTTAAAAAAATTAACACAATTAATTGTGGCCGCTGGCCGTACAGTTTATAAATTCCATAATGGGGATTTTCCTAACATCCCATGATGTGTAATGATTGTTACTGATTCAATTCATATGTTGTGTTTAAGTAAAACACAGAGCGCTATCATTATTTAATATTTGTAATTATTTAGAAACACTTGCATTCGCTATTGTAGAAGGCGACACCCATTTATCGCCACATATATAGCTGCAGGGAAAGCATTGCAGAGCTTACACAAACAAAAGTCATGTCACTGTGATGTTTGTAAGCCATGAAGGAATTACACTGCTAGCCACCTCTTTGTGGAAGATAACTCTTTGACAATGAGAAGGCTAAATAAACACAATAAACCCCCTAAAGGCTGTGTCACATTTTAAAAAGGATTATTGTATCTACAATCATCTATAGATCCTCTTCATGTAGGGAGAGAGAGAGCTGCAATCATAAACCATTCATTACCATCTCTGCTATTTTTCTTCCACAACACCACACAGACCCGTCCTTTTAAGCATCTCTGAATACCATGTCTGGCTCCTCTATAGGGTGGACCTGTTTAAGTGGGGGCACCAGACAAACGAATGGTCTTGCTTACTCTCCCTGCAGGGATTCTTAAAGATCAGGATCAAGTGTGCACTACAATTAGACCACATCGATATGGAAGCTGATAGATGGTGATTGGCCTTGGAACGAAAGACTGTGGAGCCCAGGCTGCAAAAACTCAACCTCCTGCACACAAACAGGCTTATGTGTTTAAAAGCTTGTTCTTTTTCACTTTAAAGGCATTTTCAGAATTAGAATCGAACTGTGGTGCAAAGCATGGAAAGCGTTACAGAGTGGAAACACTAAGATGAATGGAAACTTTTACACAACGTTACAATCAGAGTTTATGAAATTGATTTACTTAGCAATACGCTGTAAACCTTGTTTACTAATTAGCATGATTTCCAGTTCTTACAAATAACCTGAAAACATCTTGTAAGGAACTCAATCGACAATTTGGCTCAATGACCTTGTGAAGGATTGTCGGCTACAATATCTGTCCTAATTTGTTTGTAAACCATTATTTATGCAAAAGTGGTTTCTAATCCTTTCACAGATGGTCTACTGAAGCTCATTGCCCAATTTACAGACTCACCCGTTTTTTCCCTGTGACCAGTTAGTTCCTCAAAATTGACGACCATAAAATCTGACGAATGCAGCCTCAGTGGCTTTGGCATTCCACATGTGCTTGCTTCACCCCCTAAGTACATCCCTTGGCCAAGTCACATACATCTCAGCATTCCAGGCCTAGTGTGGATTTTGGTAGAACTGTTTGAAGGAGGCAATAATGAGACGGTCTCTAGTGTATCAGCATGTAAACATTGACTGGGTGTGAACTGTGGCACTAGTGATTCCCATTTGGTTCAATTACAGCTGAAACTGAGAGCATCAGTGACACCAGCCTTTATGCATGCCTGTCTGCTAGCGGTAGCCATGCGCTCTCCAGACAAAAATGGGAATAATCAAAGTCTGTAATTATTTGGCCAACGAAGGGTGACGGTATATTTTCTCCTGGCTGATGCAAACAAACATGCTTTCAGACACGTGTTTATAGATGGTAGAAGATGGCAAACTGTCATTACCACATTGCAGCCTGAAGCTTCTCTAGAATATTGATGTTTATGCTGGTTTGCATCACATAAACATTACTTTACAGCAAAAGTAAAACTAAAATGATAACAGGATTGACACTTTAAGGGTATACAGGGGAAATAGGGTGTTTTAGAAGAAATCATAGACAATGGAAATCAGTGTCTATGGATGTGAGTGCTCGGGCTGTCTATAGTGACAAAGCTTAGTTACTCTATTCTGTCTCTCTGCATGGTGTCATTTTTCCTTTTCTTTAGCCCCAGCACAGCTGGGATCATGGGCTCTGGGCCTGGCCGTCTGCTATCGCTACCCTGATGGTGATTTCTTGGTCTTGGATGAACTGCAGGAGTTTGACTGGAAGCCAGGGCCCAGAAGTGGGAGGAGAGAACAGGTCATTCAGGTTCTGGCTGGTTTGCTCATGGCATATTCTCAGAAGGGGGCAAGACTAATGATGGGAGATGATCGTATATTCGTTAATCACCGCCAATGGGAGAGGGCACTGCCCGAGGGGGCTGGATCGAGATCACAAAGTCAGTTTGGCAGATCTCAAACAGTTCAAGACCCTATGGAGCAACTCATCAACACAGAGATATGTGGGCTGTAGTGAAGGTGGACCAGACAGAGATTCCAAATGAGAGCCTTACAGGATAATGAAGTCAATCGAAGCAGAGCATTGGATGCTGCAATTTACAGTCACATGAATAGTAATAGACCTGCTATGTCATCACAACCTTTCACAGCAAACTTCATCTCCACAAGCTGTCTTTTTCTTTCACCTTTGAGTGATTCTGTCTAGCATAGCTAGATAGAGACTGACGGCTTCTATTCTTTTGAACGAAGCTAAGTGCTCCCATGATTATGAGGGATGTGACTATATAAGACATTTATGTATGGTATTAGAATTTATGAAGGTTAAATGTGCTATTCAGGGATTCGTTACGTCTTATCTTTCACAAGAACCTTGAACAGATGGGCCATTTTCCTTGTGTAATGAACACTTATTAACAAGGGGTCAAAGTGTTTAACATCTTCATTTAGTCTGTCTTTTTAACTCTATGCTGAATTAATGTAAGATTAATCCATGTGTGTCTGAGCTTTCTCAGTTTTTCGTCTTGGATTCCTGTTGATGCTTGAATATCATGGTAGGCAAGGCAGCTGGAAATGAGTCTTTGCTCCCTTTGACCTTTTAAGGTTCATTAAAACTAGGTAATTTTACATACTATTCTGGGGAAATTACAAATCTCTCCAAATCTGTCCAAATACAGTAAAACCAACCACTATCTTCATTTATAACCATAAATGACTAAATCAGAAATACTCTTCTCTATCACTCTGTAGCCTGCAGGCCACATAATCCTTAACATATCTTTTATATAAAATTTAAAAGCAATGATAACTAGTTTTATCACAGAAGCATTGTGCTGCTTCTTTCATTGTCATTCTACAGCTGGATTGGATTGTTTATCTGTGAATATTTATACTTGTCAAATGAATTTGTGGCCTTTTCATCACATGTATTCTCTAAACACTGCCTACTTGTCACAGCATCCATCCATATACTCAATTTTTAATGAATTCAGTCAAAATGACTTAACAATGATTTTTGTCCTGTTTTCTTTCTTTTCATTTTTGTTCTCAAACCTCACAGCTGCTTCTCTGCTACCTTTTACCTGTCAGACATGTTGTTGACATAGAGGCTGGAAAAAGGCCCTGGTGTGGGGTTTGTCAAAGTATTGCAAGCCGGAGTAGAAACTAGGTCATCTGTTTTGATCATTGCAAAATGAGTAGAATTCTAGTTATGTTTATTTCTCTCCATTGGCCTGGTGCTCATTACCGCTAGCACTATTAGTTGTACCAATGCGCTCAATGACCACTAAATTGTATTCTTGAGGTTACCACAGAAACTGCTCTCCCCTTTCTCACCTAGATGAAACTGCTGCAATGCTCAATAACAAATACATAATATAATTTTGCCTGTGCTGTGCTGTGCTGCGCTACATGCATGTCTCAAATGTGCTTTTGTTTAATCAAAGGGGATGGGTAGATGGGGGGCAGTCTGCCACAAACATGTCACACACTTATAGCGGTACAGTGGGAGCGTATGGCTGTCATGTCTGCTGTAGCAATGTCTCTCTGACGCCACTGCAGCCTGTAAACACATGCAATGCTTCTCAAGGGATCTCCCTGTTTACCATGATCAAAGCATCAGTGCTACAAAATGCAATTTAATGCGACAGGGCACTCGCTTTCACAAACGTTAAATTTTTAGCACAATATTTTTTGTGCACGCAGAGGCTGATTTAAGCAAAGCATGTTGTTTTCTTTTGTTGTGCCTTATACAAAAACTCCTTTGCCAATCCCACAGTAAAACAAAACGCCGCCCTCGAACAAAACCAGCAGCAGCATTGTATACATACGTTTAGACAACTGCTCAGACATTAAAAACTCTAATACGCACTGCACCAGATTCCCTCAGATTGAACAGATGCCGAGTGACAGCACAGACGATTTAGTGTGTTAAACTCCACAACAAACTCAGCCCCCCGGTGTGCATCTGTAGGTCATTTCAATAATAACACAGAGACAACAGTAACCACTTCCCTTAAGAAAGACTTCAAAGTTTTCAAATTAGTTTACCACTTTTGAGAAAGAAAAAAATAATGAGAGACAATGATCTTTGACCGCTACCCGTGCTCATTCTCTACTGTGATTGGACAGAAATAGAGAAGGTGACTAGATGAGAAACTGTTGGCTGATTGCATCTACCAAGTGACAGCCAAAAATAAGGCTGCAGTCTGATAGACAGCAAAGGTTACAACCTCCATTTCTTCCAATGTGTGGCAAAAATGCACCACCCATCTGTGAAAAACATTGATTGCAGTTTTGCATGTCTGTCACATAAGATTAAGGTATTTGGTCATTTTCAGTGCAGACAAAAATATTTTTCAGAGATGAGATTACCGTCAAGTATGATGCCAAAACAGATTCCAAATGTATAGACAAGCCTGAAAATGCAACAGAATTGTCTGCTAAAGTGTTGTTTTCCTGCAGGCTAAGACTGTACTTTGTAGACTAATGCATTCTCAATTTATTGCTAGAATTTGCCTTATTTTAAAACATTCAGTTTGCAGTTACACTGCTAGAGTACTATGAAACCATCTGACATAGCAAATTGACCTAAGAAACAAAAAGTAAAAGCATTTGCACTGGTTCCCAACTCTTCATCTTTTATATGGTAATCTGAATCCTACGCTATGTGTTTGAGAAAGTGGGATGGCCCATAGCACAGCTGTATCTCAAAGGCCTTCACTGAAAGGAGTGAGAGGTTTAGAGGGCTGCAGGCACTTGATCATGAACCAGAGCTTTGGAGGAATCCAGAAAAGACAGCCATAGATTTTGGGTCAGTCCCTTTGCTGCCCCATATGGAGAGAAGACCAAGAGCTTCCCCTGTCCTTTAATGTTTGATCAATAAAATCCAACAAGCTCATGGCTACCAACTAAAATATTTTGGTGATGAAAAATAGAGATCTGGAAAATGTGACAGGAAAGGTTGTTACATTTGCCATTGATTGCACAGAATGATGGCACAGGAGAGCTCAGCTATACATTAAAACACATGAGAAGCCACACGTTTTTTTGAAATGAAGTAAGATAAAAATAGATTATAAAGTATGTACAGAGTATCTTTCTACTTCTTAAATTTTCTATGGTATATTCCCTTACTTTTTTCACTGTCTGTCTAGCTTTGATGTGTGATGTTTTAAAACACTCCCTTTCGTATATGGCATATCTATTTGTACCTCGTCTTTCTCCTGCTTTTAAGAATCTCTCTTACTCGTTGCACCTTGATGTGAACATATTTTTCCTGCACAGAAAAGCTCTCAGTCGGGACGATCTTGCTCTCATACGTCATTATTTGCTGTTGAGAAACTCAGCTCAGAATGGAGGATTAATTATAGGGTTTTTGTAGAACTTTACTGAGCACAGCTAGAGCCCATTTAAAGACTTAGCAAGCTGGGGACTTTCCAAAAGTCTCTTCCATTTAATCTTTTCCACGAGAATGCCTTTTTCTCCCAAATTTAACATATAGCCGGGCACATTCACACTTCCTAATTATAACTATACAGCAAACAGATGCGTCAGAGTCACACACAGAAACAGGCACCAGAAAAAGCAATGATCAAAGCTAATGCTTCCCTGTAAAGTCCTGCATTAGACTCATTTTGACTAAAGGGTCTTAAAACCTACTTAGTGCAAACAAAAAAAAGAAAAATAAGCATTAGCCCTTAGAGTGCCAGGCATATGTTATTGTTGTCTTGATTGTTTCTATATGCATATGGAAAGTTTTAAATCTGTACAGCAAAGCCTAATCTCACAGAAACATTTACTTGCAAGCCACATATAAAGACCCATATCCGATTTGTAATACTGACCCACATTCTGTTTATTGGACCAATACGTTAGCTTCTAAAACAATGTGATGCTAATTTTCTGTGAGTGATTCACTGGCATCACAAGCAAAGAAAAGCTACAGTCCCATTCATTGATGTATTTTTACAACTACAAAGTCCAAAGCATAAATATTTACCAAGGTTTGTTAATGTACTACATCAATTTAGTTACAGGCTGTGTAAATATGCATCCACAGTATTCTTGTAAAATACGGAACTAAATGTCCAAGAAAAAAGTAGTAAGACAAAATATTTTGAAGAAAAATGTCTTTTTACTGTAGGACAAAGGCATAATGCAGAAATATGCAGCATTGAAATGTCAGATTTAGAGCATCTCCAAATAATTCATTCGGTTCTAACATTTACCAAAGAGCAGTCCAGAAAACCATAATATTCTGCTTTTAAAGGTATATGAGTATTTTCTTCACATCACAACTCTCATTAGATTGTGTCTTTGTAAATTCCACAGGATGATTGATCAGCCTTCGTAGCACAAGAACTATTCAGTGAGGGCACTCTATTATCTCTGTTCTTGTAGTCCAGTTTCTAATATGACAGAAACAAAGGAATTAATACAGTAAAAATAAACCAACGTCAGTTATCGAGAAGCTGCACTATTCGTCCTCAAATAAAACAATATTGCAGTACTTACTAGAATTGGCATTTGCTCCTCCAAGTCAAACCGCAGTGCAAGATTTCAGGACAGAGAAAGTCAATGTGTTCAAATGACTAAATTACCGGAACTAACCGGTGTGAGTGTCACCAACAAACTAGCACAGAGAAAGCCACCACAGAATCATCTTAACACCACAACTGAAACAAGGGGCAGATTGACTTTCTCCATTTAAGTGTATTGTCTTTCAAACCCATGGGCCATATTGGGCAGGTTACAGACACTGACTCTCTGAGTAGCTTTCAAACAGAAACCAATACCACAATTTGCTTAACAGAGGTATTAAAAAATTGAGAGGTACTGCTCTTAGTTGAAATTTTGTCAGGAAAATCCAATCCTCCGTAGAAACTCATGTCCCATGGGATATACTTTACATTTTAACAGCTTTTTCGATCGAGGAATTGAACTCTTTCAACCCTTTTAGATGCAAGAGTATACTTCTGCTGTAAATGTTGCCTAAAACCGTCGTCATACATTGATGAGTATGTGCCAGAGTATTGTCAATATTTAATGTAGGTAACCTGATGTAACTTTGTAATGTAATGCAGGCACTTTTTTTTATTTGTTCTTCATAATAAATGGCTCTTTTGAACAACACTCTTCATGTACAAATGCTTCTGTGTACGGTCACTAAAAGGCTGTTGTTTTGTTTTGTTCATGTGAAATAAAATGTTTCTTTTCCGAACATTTCCATATCGAGTTGAAAACCCAGGACATATCATTAGTGCAGGACAAGATGGACCCTACAGGCTGACAGATTGCTATTCTAAAACTGTGCTCTGCTAAATAAGCTGACTGATAGTTTTGACCCCAAAACATGGCCTCATCTTTATTTTCAACACTCATATCGCTGGTCACAGGACGATCTCACCTGCTATTTGCTATTGTCTGATGTTTTTAAACTAGGCTAGGTCAAGGCCAGATAGGTTTCTAAAAGTACATGTTGAGATGAAGCATCATGCTTGGAATGTTCTCCTGATCATAAGCAATGAGCAACTAATGCAATGTGGGCTATAATAATCATTATCATTAAAAAAAATCATTTGGTGAAGCTTAATTACATAAAGTTGTACATTTTTTCCTTTCCCTGAATGTTTAAAGAATGTTAAAATATTGAGTTACTATCACTGCTAAAATTAATAATGCTTTGACATCATATGCTTATACATACACAATAAATCAGTTAAGGGGCAAAAAGAAAATGAGTTTCTGATGTCAGTGAAGAGTCTGTGAGGAGAGGGAAGATGAAGATCTCACACGTAGCAGAAGAAATGAGGTAACCCAACCTTAACAGTTTTGCTGCTTAAGGATACAAAGGTCAAATAAATTCAACTAAAGCAAGTAAGAATTTTCAGGCACACCTGCTGCGGTGTGGAAGCACAATAAAATTAGACATGCAGGGAAATTGTTGGACCTATAATTAAGCTTTACTGCATTATTTACAAAAAATCTAATCCTAAATTTTCTCTATTTCACCATATATACATACAAGTCTAAGGTATAGTTTATAGTCTAAAACAACTTCTTACAGAAAAACCATAACACAAATTATTACATTAATAATATGTACATTTATGTGTTACAATTATATGTACATTCTCTTCAGTTTTTGGTGTTTTTCTGCTGATTTTAATATGTGAAAATTTAGTCTATAATATCTGTGGATGTGGCAACTGCAATATGTGCCAATTTCTAAAATGACAGAATAAGACTACAGTTAACTTACTCCTTATAGTTATGCATGTATTTAATGTTCATTTAATATCTGCAAATGAAAAGATAATCAGATTAAATTTAGCATAAAATGGTTAAAATTAGTAATTGTGCCTGTAATATTGTTGTATTCATCAAAGACAGTCCCTTTCCCCTTAACCGATCTCTTACAAAGATACGGCCACATGCCTAGGCATCCATCTCCCTCAGCAAGGAGATACAGTGCCATCTTGTGTGGGAACATGCAGCTCACCCCCCAAAATTCCGCACCAAGGCTGCTAGACAGCTAAAACCTTACAATATTCAGACCTATGTGGTAACATCAAACGTTTGGATTTTTGTGTAGTCCTGGTTTTCTTTTTATCTCATCTTGAGGCATCAAGCATTTGGGGATTTTCTCTTATCTTGCTCCTATTCTTTCCCATTGATTTGATAGTGCATTATGAGGTTTTTATGAAAGGAACACCAGAAATTCTACTCGTGTTGCAGGAATGATAATAGCTTTGGCTGTGAAATGAGAAGATAAGGAGAGAGATCATACTGTACATTAGCATTGTGGTTATATGGTGTTTATGTTTGCTTTACTCTTCAAATGGCTGTGTTTCCCAATCATTATGAGTGTCTAAATGTGGTGAGAAATAAGATGCACTATGTTTTCCTGTAAATCTGAAAAAAGAGGGGAAAAACAACTGGAATTACATCTTCAGTTATCAGGTTCCAATCACCAGGAAATGAGAATATTACAGCTTGAATGTTACAGACCCATTCCATCACGCCCCTCACCCCGTTTCCCTCCCTCTCTCACTTTCTCTCTCTCTCCCTTGCATCTGTGGGACAGCACCTTGGTAAATCAGGCTTAAGGAGTCACACCACTGACGGACTCTATCAAAATATTATCACACACTTGCACACAGCCGTACACAGGATTACACTCTCAGCCATACGTAACACTGCCAGAGACAAGTCGCATTTTGCTTCACCCACGCAAATGTTCACCCCATCGCAACAAATGCACTTTCTGGCAGGGCCCATAATAAAAACTCTAAATTAGCAAGAGGGAGAGAATCTCCCCAAAGAGGCCCTAATGTTGCCTGTGCTCCAAACTGTTGCCGTTCTGTTTTTTTTCTCTGGATGGTGAAAGGAACCGAGCGTGACAAGAGCACAAACTCAAGGTTAATGTGCAGATGAGTTGGTGATACACAGCTCCAATCTAGGCCCACTCAGCGAGGAGGACGCTGCTGCCTTTTCATTTCTAGTGTTCATCTTGTTATCTGTAATTGTTAAGGGATGAGAAGACCAAGGCAGAGCCATTGGCTGATAAGCATTTGTGTGACAGCTTTGCAAATTGATGCTTATGGTCCAGTGCGGAAGGCTGCCGGCTGAGGATTGTGGGTGGGAAAGGAAGCTGCCCAGGCATAAGACAATACAATTATGAAAATGATCCATTTCATAATGTGTCTTTAAACATTGACTGATCATATAGCTACAGCTGCAGCGAATGCAATAAGCAGACTGGTGAATGAAGTCTATTTGCCTGGCAAACCTAAATGTAAATATAATGAAGAAAGTGTGCATACTGAAAGAGAGTTTAAAGAACATTGGTTTAAAATGTTCTCATTTCATAGCCACCTTAGATTGGCAATAAGCACTACCAATGATGTTTTATTCATCTACATAAGTGAGAGTCAAGTCAGTCCCTGCTGAAATATTAAAAATTATCATTTATATTGCTTCATTTTGTTGGCTCCTAAGATCCAGGTTCGGGAGAATAGAGGAGTGGATGAGAAGACGCAGTTGTGCTGGAATGGAGCTAAGCTAGAGGTCGCACAATGGAAGGTGGTGAGGAGATCAGGAAGGTGTGTGCACATGTGTTTGAACAGAAGAGATGAATATGAGAAAAACAGATCAAGCCCCCAAAGCATATTTGGTCACACAAGCCACAATTTAAATGTTGGAATGTCTACTATTCTGCTATATCAAATCAAGTGGTCTCTGCAAACAAAGACCCCTAGAGCTTTTTTATTCAGAGACATTTTTGCAGTGACTTTTATCCAACTGGTGTCAAGGTGAACCACAGGATGTATGAAGTCAGTCACCCTCAAGTTCACGCGTTCCTGACAGAGTAATCAAAGTTATAGTTCATCATATTAACTGTGCACATGTTCTACTAACATTTGACAACCTGAAAATGTTCAAATACTTTTTAAACATAGCATCTATTGTTTTATTATTATTATAAATAATAAAAACTGCAAACCTAAAATGTTTTACTTCAAAATAAATTCCAACTGGTTGATATTATGTTCCAGCAATAATCTTAGATTAAATGTGGCTTAAATGCCAGAACTCTTATTCCAGCCACTATATATACAAGACATGTCTGTACATCATGTATTTTTACCAACAACAGCCTTATATTACACATACTATATTCAGAGCATACCTAATGCTGATCACATTCCAGACCTTGTGCCACCATCTAAGAAAGCCATTGAACTAAAACGTAGTCTTTTCCTGAGCTTCCTGTAATCGATCTCACTGCGTTGAAAAGGTTAAGCCAAAGCCGACCTTCTAAGCCCTAAACTCTCAACAGCAATCTTTCATCTCACTTTCATCCACCTATGTAAACATCCCTCTTCATCCATCACCATCCTGCATCCATATCCAGCCATTTAACGAAGCCTCTCAACATGATCCTTCAGCACGCCGACAGCCCACAATATGTACAACTGAACAACAGCACAAGAGCACGACGCACTTCAGACTAAATTAGTCGCTTTCCTGTTTCCGTGGAGTGAGGCAGGCGATGACAGAAAAACCCAGGATAGGGCACTCATATTGAAACGGGGTTATAACTATAGATTTTATCCAGAGAGATAAAACAAGAGAGCAAGCCGTGATCACCATGTGGAACCAGGATATATATCACAGAACAAAGTTACCCTGCTGAAAACACGAATTCGGTGTGGCTGCAAATCTGAGTGTGCTGCACGAAAAAGAGGGCAAAGCAAAGTGTGTGGGTTAAATAAAGGTTTTTGTTGCCAGCGGGGACAGGGTTGTAGCAGTGATATATATCACCCAACAGATATTTTGCCTCTGAGCCTCCTGGGATGGAGAATCTGTGACTCTGCATGGGCGGCGAGTCCCGTTTGACGGACAGCACTGTGACAGGCGGTGTCACGCAGTCAGTGTGCGGCCGGTGTGGGCTGGGCGGGAGGTGATAAACTCTGTCACTTTTCCCAACTTCTAGCACTGACGAGAAAGGCATCTACAGCTGTCTGGCCATTACCATTTCAGAGTCTCCACCTGCACTGAGCTTATGATAACCAACAGCTGGTTAGCCTGATAAACCAGCATCTCCTCTGGCCATAAAAGCAATCCTGAACATTGCTTTGCAGTTGATATATGGTGAATCTGAGCGTGGCTGTGTGTGTGTTTGCTGTGTGTGTGTGTGTGTGTCAGTGCATCTCTGTTTGTGTGTTTGTTTTAAGCAATGGTGGGGGGTGTCTCTGCCACAGTAAAAGGTCACGGGTAATAGTTTTGACTGCGTGGAGGACTCCTGCAAATCCGGATGTGTCCTGCTGGGCTGATGGCCCTGTCACTGCTTTCAGAACATCCCTGCCTCCCACACACCCACACCACACACATTTCAATTTAAGCATAGATGCAAAAATAAGTAATAAAAGAAAGACAGCAGTAAGAAAGAAAGAAGACAAAGAAATCAGCTGGCAGTTTGAACTTACACATCTGATAGGTGAAATTTATAAGGAAGTTTGAGTCATACTAGATTTTTGGCTATAGGGTTCAGTGTCTTGACATTTAAATATGATTAACTGTTTCTCCAATTAAAGCACAGGCTTGTACCATCAAGATGGCATGAAGGGCAACTCCACTTGGGCCACAATGCCTGCTTGGAAGCTATATCAGTACCCATTTTCTTCCACCATCACTGCTCTGAGTTTCAGAGTGCCATGAAGCAAAGAGGAAGCATTCTGTTGTCCATTTCCTGTTCTGCATGTATTATTTTCATGTACAAAAGCTACAAAAGTGACCCCTGTTCTATCAAAAATTCATAAGAAGAACAGAGTGAACAGAACAGAGAGAAGACAGTGACAGCACACAAAGCTGAATGTGGATTTTCTGCCTGTGTGGTTATCATTGTTTAATGTTTTACAATACAGCTCATTCTCACACTTTTTGTCTTTCCTCTGTTTTCTTTGACATACATCAAATAAAGCGAGCAGTACATCATGTTATTATGCTGTTTGTCATAGACTTATTTTCTCGTCCTGTGTGCCTCTCTCTGTGGAGCTCAGCCTTTTTACTGTAACATCAATGCATGACACTGTTTTCATTTTCAAGATTTTTCGTACATTTTTAATTTCTTTTTCCCCCTCCAACTTTTAAATTAAAAGTAACTGTGAAGTTCCATTAGAGTGATTAATTCTTAATTAAGCTGAGGACAATTTTTCATCAACACTATTGTAAAATGTTATTAGAGCAGAATGACCAGAGAGAAAAGAGTTCCAGACTCATTTACAATTTTCATAATATGTTAGTGTAAAAAAATTTTTCAACTAAGGACAAAAATAAAAAACGATTAACAGCCCCAAAAAAGCTTTGGTTCCATCAGAATTCCTTTGAATTTGAATATGTTCAACAATTGTTTGGAAACCTTCTGCTTTTTAAAAACACAAAAAGGTCTTAAGTGGTAAAATGCTTGTTGCTAATTACAATGCCAAACTACCTGTTTCCTTATTGGTCAATGTCCCTTTTTATCTCAATCTGCCATTCCCATTTCCTGTCTTTTTACTCTCAACCCTCTGACAGCTGTAAAGGCTCATATCATGGTGTTGACCTCCAATGTGTCACTCCACCCATCATCCCTCTTTCGTTATCCACATCTCTCCTTGTCCCTCTGTCTCCACCTACGCCCCTCCACCGTCTCTCTCTCCCTCTCTCTCCTTTTCTTCCACTGAGACCCTGTTATCTGCCTCAGATCCTCTGCTGATAACAATGTCTTTTATCTGTGGGTTACCTGCACAAAGGGACCTCCGAATTGATCAAATGCCAGCCAGCTGATGAGCCCTCAACAGAGTGCTTTTCCAAATCCCACCGGGCCAGGGGGGAGGGCGAACGAGGAGACAGAGACACAGCGTGCACAGAAAACACAACTCCAGCAGCTTACCGGACCCCCGAAGCCATTTCAACACATCATAAACACAAACCGCTCCTGCTCTCTCTCGATACCCCTATTAAAGGTCTTTCCAGCTGCCTGCTTTGGAGCTTTTCCATAATTTGTTAGGAAAAAAAACCCACATATGCAGGAAGTCTGTGAACAGCAAGAGAAACACAGAGGGAGAGAAACAAGAAGGCAATAAGTTGTAATGCAACATGCTATTAATTCAATAGCAACACTTTCACCCCAATATCAGAGAGCATAATGGAATGGAGCAGGGAATGGAGCAGGGAATGTCATCCCCGAGCTGCCTAGAAACAGACAGCTGGGGATGGATCAGACTGGCTTTGATTTACTGCCACCCTCTATGAATCCCCCTCTGTGTTGAATATGTGTATGTGTGCACTTCCTTTCCTTGTTTTCCTCTGTTTGCTGTATTTCCGTATGTGCACACGCTCAGTTCCGCACACCGGCAAACTGTGGATCTGCCTAGGCACCTGAGACTAAATATGCCAGGATATATTTGGACTAGGATGCATGTTTCTCTTCAAAATACAGCCCCTCCCCACCTATACAGTATGCATGCACACAAACACGCACAGCTGGGCACAAACATTGCCGGTGAGATATCTTTGACAAATTAAACCCCACCGCAGACATCAGCCTCACCTGTCATCTTACTAGTCAGCAGGGAACGAGAAGGCTTGTGTTTTTGGCTAAACCAGCAACCCCATCTCTGGGTTCAGTCCTCCTGTTCAGCTTTGGCCCGTGTTGCGCACTGACCCTCTCGCACCAAAGACATAAATAACCCATGCTGGGTGAGAGCACTGCAGTGGTCACAGACGCTCTCGGGTATTCAGGCAGCAGACACTCTGCGGCAATATCCAGCACTTCCAAGCTGAAAGTGGGGCTGAAATAAGCTGTGTAGTGTTGTGGGTTTTATGTACTGAAAAGCAGGAAGAACACAGCCGCATTATCATGGCACACCTTGAGAAGCTTACATTCAGATTTTGCTTTATTATAATACATTAGAAGGGCAGTGGTGCATTGGTTGCATTGTTTGGTGGTAAAACATTTTTTAAATGAGAGAGGAAATAGTAAGTAAAATAACAGAATGTTTACCAGTGTACTCTTCACTCACAGAAACATATTAGTTGCCAGTTGGCCAAGAAAAATAAATGTAATCCATTTAATTCATATATTTTCTGAAAACAACTCTTGGTATCTTGTGCAGGTTTGTTTCTCAAGCCTAACTTTAGGCTACGCTAATGTTTGGGGTTTTATTTAACTACACATTGATTTTTACTAATGCCGTACTCAAACCACAGCATTTATTATTATTTAGGCTTTTTTGAATGTTTATTAAAACAGATGAAAAAAAATTGACTTTCTGATTTTTCACACTTGAAAAACCTGTATCTAATAACGATACCTGTGGTGCACCATGCACTTGACAAGAGACAAGTACTCTTTATTGAGTGTGCCTTGTTCAGGCTCCAGCCTGGAACAGTGGGAAGGTATTAAGGAGTCAAAACAACTGTCTCTATTTCTCCTCTTGTTGCTTTTGTGGTGGAACTAATCGTTGTGCCCTGCTGTTTTCCAAAACTACTCCTCATGGCTCTTTTTCTGAGGGCTGGTCTGGTAATCACTTCCCCAACAGCATGCATCGTTCTGGGCTAATTAAGCCGCCCAGCCCCCCAAACAGGTTCAGGCGAATGATTCCTTAAATCTGCATTAATTGATGTGATGCCAGCAATGTGAACAGGTAGACAGAGGAGCTCCTCGGGAGGAGCTGGGGGACTGCAGAGAGGAGAGTAAACTTCCCACAGCAAGGGCTTATGGGATTGCGCTCATCCCCCTCTACACCCCCAACTGTCGATCCCGAATGAAAACAAGAGCCTCCCAGAGCAAAACAGTCGTTATTGGCGCTGGAGAATGTTAATGATTGTTTATTCTTTCTTTTAGAAGGTTGATAAAGGGGGGGTGGGGGGAGAGGTGATTGATTTGCTTCATTTGCCGTGATATCTATTGTAATTGTTACCATGTTTGACAGCCGCGCCTTGGGCTTTGAGCGGCATGCGGGGAAGTTGAGCGCGCTCGTGGTGCTCACCACCGCTCCCCTCGATAATGGAGTGATTTGTAAATATGATTTATTTATTCGAAGGTTATTAGAGACGCGCACACGCTTTATTTGTTTTTTGTTCCACAGCGTCACGCGAAGGCTCTTGAGTCCGTCAGGAGCGCGGCTCAGCTTACAGTGACAGCTTGTTTTGCGCTTTAATAACGGCAACGGGTAGCAACGCTGCCACAACTCGCCACTTTCATGCTCACTTTACCAGAGGCAACGAGCAAAAAAATCGACTTAAGTGTGAGCTGTAACTGTCATCGACACTCCCCTGTCTCCTGCTGACAAATTTGACAGCTCTGAAGCAAAACAGTTCCAGGTAGCTGAGATAGTGGCGTTATCTTTGTAGATGGCAGGCCAGTTTTGAGTTATACCTGCCTGTCACTTGTTTTTAGAAGGATCTTCAGAGACAGCCGTGTAAAAATAGCTCGCTTTTAGAATGCTGAACAGCGTCTCTGTCAATTTTTATGACTTTTTAGATAAACTATGCATGATGTCAGCTCACCAAACAGACACTTTTAAACAAAGAAACACAGTGATTGCTACAAACTGAAGTAATGGAGGTGTGACAGCTATTATGTATTGAAATCTTAACCTTGCTGCATGATTTTTATGATTCTTTATGATTGTACGATACACACTATCCCAATCATCCCTACTGAAGCACTGCTGACTGCACCAGACTTAAACTGTTATTTCAGATATGCTTAAATGCCATGATATTAAACCCTGTTTTTCAGCTCATGTGTGAAGCCCTGTTTCTTCTTTAAAATTCTCAAGTTTTATTCCATGTAATGCCAAAATGTACTAATTTGCTACGGTTTCAAAAAGCACTCAGTCTACGTGACAGAACTCTTAGTTGCTTTGTTCACAAAAATTGAGATGTCTGACCTTGCTGGATTTCTCTCTAATTTTAATGCATCTCTGTATTTTTTTAGATTTTTTTAACAATTGTGTCAGTTGCAACAGAATACTACAATAAAAACATGGAATCTGCTGTACAATGTATTTATTTACATTAATCAACAAACCGACAAACATTGGTCCATAGCTTTTGATTGCATTTCAGCTACATCTTTCACCAAATTACTATCATCTTGCTCGTATGTGTAGGTCTTCTATAAACACTCATGTGATCATTTCAATATCTTCACTCCTATAGGAATAACTCTTAAGGTTACTGTCCTCAGGGCCAAATGATGCAACAATGCCTGCGGCTCAACAGCAGGTATGCATCCCCCTCTACTGGAGTCAAACGGAACAGTGCTAAGTTCAGATCCTGCATGACTGCTTTCACTCTAGTGATATTGGCTTCACTCCTCTAAGGGGACAACTGGCATTCTTCGTGCGTACTATGAAATATGCAGCAGTCACTCAAGCAGAAAGGGCTTCAGTGACCTGTGCCATGTGCTTCATACAGACGCACAGGTGGCAATAGCTGAGGTGACCTGTAACCTCCCACTGTTTGTATTACTATGTAAAATAAATCGATGTCCTCCAACACACAACATCTCAGGGGAGTGAAGAATAGAGAAGAGGGCCGGTACGCCTGTGTGTGTGTGTGTGCGTGCAGGTGTGAGGCTGTTTTACAATCTCAGGCACATCAGTGCCTTGAAATACACTGACAAGAAATGGATCTGCTTTTGGCAGTAAATTGATTAATTCAGGAGTGTCAAAAGGAAGGACTTCAGACTGCCTGTGGTCTTTAAGGTAATACATTACGACAGTTTAAGAGTCATGAAATGCATTGCAATAGCCTTGGAGTGGAGAGGTTAAAGCAGAGGAGAGAGAGAGGAAAAGAAAGAGGGAGAGAACGGGGGACAGAGCACTATTCTAGTTGCGCACCAGCATCTCTTTCTCCGTGCCAAGGTCAGTGGGGCTGAAGAGGAGGCAGAGGCTGTCTGCTGGTATAGGAATTGTAATCAATTCTTACATTTCAAGGGGAGCAAAATCTAAACAAGTCGCTCAAAGGAAGATAGATGAGAGAGCACTGCCACAAACACACAGATCAATAATATTCATAGCATACAGAAAAAACGCAATAAATTAGAGTTTTAATCAATGATCTGTAGAGGAGATGCACAGACACTTGCTGCAGTAAATCTGCCCTTAACTAGTTCGAAAATTATTCAGAAAAATGGAGGGAGGGGGGGTTTGTGGACTTCCCCATTTGAAGTGCTAACATTGCTGCTCCATGACCCCCAGTATTTACCTGTGTGTATGTGTGTGTGTTGAGGGTGTGTGTTGAGGGGGGGGCATAATAAAGACTACTTTAATACTTTGCAAAATCTCCTGGAGCTAAAGAAGAGGTGTGGATTTCCAATAAGTAGCTAATAAGAAAAATAATATAAAATTATATTATTAATATGCATGTCTTTTATCATGCTGTGTTGGTGAGGATCTCCAACTGGATCTGCACAATAGGAAGCAGGGCAAAAGAGCAAAGCTGAAAGAAGCTTTTTGAAATAAAGACATTTCCCTTTTTAGTCAGCGTAACGGGCTACATCTGCTTATCCTAAAGCTAAATTTGATAAGGTGAGATTACAATCTCAGCCACAAAACACTGAGCTCCTTCATCTCTGTCTCCACAAATTATGCATCTGTCCTCACACTGTAAAAAGTAAAAATGTGCAGTGGTTACTGGTTTTCTACCTGATCTGACGCTTAAAAATTATTTTTATTGGTGTAGCCTAATACAGTTAAGACTCAGACATGTTAACATTCTTGCCTCAAGAAAAACATTTAATTTAGATGTTACCACAAGAAGCACAAAACAACCTCTTCCTGCGCCATGTCAGAAGCTCCAAAAAACAATATGTGAGGGTCCATAATACAGCAGTTTTCCTCTAAAAGCCTGTAAAATGTGGGTGGCATTCCACAAATCTCCCCTATATAGACTTTCTAACAGGGGTTTAATGCCACCAGTAAAAGTTTTCAAAGTCGCAGAGCTTCCAGGACTCAAGGCTGTGGGGGTCGGAGGTCTTCCGCTCTGCTGGAAAGGCAGCCACACAAAGGTGGAGCGAGCCGCTATCAGCCCCTTTGAGATGATAATCTGCGAGATCGCTCTTGCCGCGACAAACGGGGCCACGGAGACTGCCATCTTTACATTACTGAGAAAAGGCCAATGCCGACTGACAGCTACAAATGAGCCCCGCTCCTGAGCCCAGACACAATCACAGCCATCTAAACCCACACTGACGTTTTAATCCTCCCGAAATAACCTACGCTGAAATTCTCCCACAGAGGCAATGAGAAAAAGTGTGTGTGTGTGTGTGTGTGTGTGTGTGTGTGTGTGTGTGTGTGTGTGTGTGTGTGTGTGATAAAGAGAGAAATAGGAAGGAGAAGTGGGGCAAACATAGAAAAGTAAAAATGCTTGTTAGAAAATAGAAAAGTGTGAATATGTCTTCTTTATATATGTTACTGTTATTTTATGGCTGTACACACTGCAGCTAAATACAGTCACTCCTCCTCTAAGTGTTTAATCCTATTCTGTACTGACAGTGGCTATGTTCACAACATAAAGAAATCTGACTGGAAACACGTGGGAATTAACACATTACAACATATATGGTTATATATTCATAAGGATTCCAGATATAAAAGTCACATACTTGAACATATATGCAACATAGATTTCTATAACCCTTTACAAAATATTTATGGCCATATATCAGATTTCCAAATGAACATGAACATGACTGCCGATTATGGATTAAACACATTCACTCACAGCTGGATTATAAATAAGAGCCACAACCTCATTTTATAACCTACTTGACGTCCTACAATTTTCAAAACACACACCTGCATAATAACTCTGTAAACCTGCGATGTGTAAACACAACCTAACATAAACGACAAGCCAACATCAATGCTACTTTCGTTTCCTGACAGTGCATACGAGTCATGCGCAACAACTCAGTATCAACATCTGACAACATCTCCGTTGGCAACATCTGTATCAGTTTTAAGAGCACAACCGACTTTTAATGAGGCTTAAACCTTCGTTTAACCTGAATAGTCTAGTGCTGTCAATATTTACAATCATTATTCTTTAATTTACGTTTTCCAAAAAAGTCGTTTGCCATCACGTCTATCACCAGATGTGTATCTCTACCAATGCTATTGTCTACCTCAATATATTTCATATTAAAAAGACCGGAGCGAATATGTGCGACCACACTGCTTTGGTTTATGTTTGAAGCGCAGGAGTAATTGAATTATGGCCTTTAAAAGTTAAACATTTTCGGTGCACTCTGAATTAGGACAACAGCACGTTCTGCAAAACGCTTTAAAACTTACCACTGAATCGTTCGTACAGAGTCCAATATATCCACTATGGTGTCCATCACCACTTGACTGACTTTGCATTTGTTTTGCATTTTGGCGCTCATATGTAATTTGTGCGCAGCGATTGGATGGAAGTAAATTAGGGGGCGGTACTATTTATGAATAAAACCACAACTTCTCCTCGGAATAAACTTGTTTACTTGGTGGCGCTACGCAGACCGATCGGCGTTATACATAAAAGAACCGCGTGAGAAAGAAAATAGCCGAGTCGCTTTCACAGTACTTTGATGTGCTTAGTTGTGTTATATGTGTTATATCATCATTTTCCATGATGTACAATATTCCTTATATGTTCACGTATAAAAAAAAACTTAAACAAGAGCAAATAATGGCGTTTTAAAAAAAAAAAGACGTGTACGTGTCCTTCTATCTTTTGTAGCGAAGTAATCTATAGTCCGACGGGACACAGAGTAAACGCTGGATGAAATGCCTTAACTGATGATTGGAGATATGTCTGGGCGAGATGACAGTTCTTAATTCATCTGAGGGTTGGAAAAGAGACAGAGGGTGAAAGAGAGAGTTCTTGTGGCCGACGACATGTTAAGATACGATTACAATGTCTGTCAGAAGTGAGGGGTGCTCCAAAGAAGCATCATACAGCTGAAGTGAAAAAATAAGAGAGTATTCTAGAGACTGTGTGTGTGTGTGTTTGTACATTCGGGAGGGAGGGAGTACAGAGAAACAAAGAGAGAGTTTGCGGCATGCACAAGAGGATATAGAAATGCCACAGACGTGCTTGGTATTCAGTCTTCATAATCAGTGTCTGTGCATCGAGTGACACGGATGAAGAATTGCTCCTTTCTTTTACGAGTCTCTCGATGCTGTCAGAAATTATCACAAATAATTGTACACACAGGAAATTAAGAAATCTGACAAAAAATGACAAATGCGTGCATATTATGAGGAGGAAGAGATATTCAAGAGTGTCAAGGGAGGACTTAAGCAAACTCTGTGTGATTTACTAGGGCATTTAGTACACGCAGGAACATCTCGCCTGGAACAAAAAGAGAAAGGGGGGAATATAAATGTTTGGGGTATTTAACATGTTGCAATTTGTTAGGAAACATTACGACTTGTATGAGTTTTAAAGCATTTATAGCTTATTATTATACTGTGTGTCCCATTGTGGCATGTTTTAAGTAACTTTGTTTGTTTGCATGAAGAACAAGTCTGTTTTTCCAAGAATACTCTTACGAGTGTTTTGAATTAAATCCACTTTTCTTTCTGGCTAGATGTTCATAGTAATTTTACTGTTTCTTTTGTGGTGATGACAGCATATTAGTTTTCATTCGTTATATGGTGCAGCATTTCCATCATTTAGTGGCTATCTTTTCTTTCCTTTTACAGTAACACAATCTTTATCTTGCATGTGCAATAGGAAAAAGCATCACTAGAGGAATACAGTAAATCAAGTACTTTTAATTATAAAACTTTCAGTGAAAATATTAAATATTACACTGTGTTATTATACAGGCAGCTCCCCTCAAAACAACACTGCAGCCCAAGAACTATGAAGACATAATAAATTACACACTTTTTCAATTTAGACAGTGATGAAAGACAATGCAAAATGATTTATCATTTGTATTACACATTATGACACAGCTAAACAATGCATTTCCATTTGTTCATGCTTAGGAACACTTTCAAAGATAAGAAACAATGTAACATGAGACTAGGAGTTCACCCAGAAGTTTAAAGTTTTATAGGAAGAAATGAACTTCTGAGTACCCTTTAAAGTGTTTCAAGCATAAAAAGGGTAGAGCACCCAGCAGTGCAATATCTACTTTTGTAGTGACCTTTTGCACTTATTAGTATATGCAAATATCCCTTCAAGGGATTGGGGATTGGTAATGAAGTGTTAGGAATGTAATGAGGACAGAATCAGTACTGGTGTGAAACCGCATGTCCTGTCTGCTTCAATGTTTATTGTTAGAGCACTCTGAGCCTGAGAAGCCTGATCTTACCTGTTCAAAGATTACTAGGGTGAAGACTTGAGAATTTGTAGTTCTACTTTTCTGCCAAGGACAAGCCCTGGGCACGTACAAAATAGTAGCCCAACGGACCCAAGCACAACACAGATAGAGGGAGCGAGAGAGAGAAAGAGAGAGGGTAAAAGACAGAAATAGAGAGAAAGAGACAGAGAGCACTAACAAAGTAAACTGAGATGAGGTCCCAAGTCCTGAGAGACTCGGGTTTGTTAGCTGCTCCTCCTCCTGAACATGACACTCACTTCTGCACACTAATTGGTCCCCCCAAAGTGACTGAGAGCAACTACTCTACTCTCTCTGACACACATCTGGGACGAGCTCAGCCCTCTCCAACATCGCGTGGGAGATAGCACTGCAGGAACTGCACACAAATTACACACACAAACCAGGTACACAACACACACACACAGACACCAAAACATAGTTCAGCCTCCGATGGACCCACTACATAATTCAGCAGAAACACTGATCTTCATTAATGATAAATCTATCTTGTCTTCTTTAGTCTTCTGTGATGATCAGATGGGATTGTGATTCCACTTTACAGTCAGGAATATCAAATCACAGGACTGGTACTACAAAGATAATGTGAGCATTGCAATGTCTGTTTAAATCAGTGGCCTGCTGGAGATCTGCACACTCAATAGAAAAAGCTGGTTTGTAAACACATAAGAACAGATTTCAGAAAAATAGTTTTTATACAGGAAAAGATTCAAATATACATGACTGTGCTTTGTAGTAAGTGATGAGTTCCAGTAGCAATGCAAAGCTCATGGGTTTGATTTCTGAAACTGATGTATGCATTAAATGAAATGTAAGGTGTCATTGATAAATGGGTCTGTCTAATGAATAAATGTACATGGTAAAGACAAAAAACAAGGCTGAAACACTGACCACTATGGAATGTGAATGTACACTGCACTTCTTATTGCACCATAACACAGATTCACTTCTTCATTAAATGACTACAGGCTATAAATGAAGTGCCTCAGTGTCATACTGAAGAAATGCCAGAGTCTGCTGGTAAACCTGCCTGGTTTTGTGGGTTTGTTTGGAGCTTGAAGAGCAAACACAAATTCTACAGTACAGATATGAAATCACACACAATATCCAGAGAAATTCCAATGTTATTCAGGTGCTCTTGAATTTAAAAAAAGAACTGGAACTGATAAAATCCTGAAATTCTCTGAATGGCTTCGTCCTATGGTCTGACTCAAAATAGAGAACAAACACAAATATTTACAATTTAAATGTCCTGCAGATCAGTTCAAAGAACACAATTCCAGTTATGATGCCACTGATGAAGCCAGAATCAAACGTAGTTTCCAAATTACTGAGTTTCTCTGTAACAGAGCTTTAGTTCAACTAATATCAGTCTTTCATAATTATTACGTCTCTTTAGTCTTTAGACATGTTCCACTGGAATGCCTTTTCCCACATACTGCAAAAATCAACTTTGTGGTCCATAGTGGTCATCCTTATTGTAATAAGTACAGATCTCAGAATGAGTGAGGAGGCTCATGAGAAGCGAACATCTGCTCTACTGTTTTTTGGTGGAGCAGGACTTGCAGCATTGTTGACCGTAGAATTTGTGATTGCAAACACCATGCTGAGGCACCAGATGACACCAGCTGAAGAAGTCGATGCAAGGCTGATCTTCTGTTAGAGGAGAAAAAAACACAATGAATATAATTTATTTTTAGCCTTAGAAACAAGTGTCCACTTAAACATTGTTTAAGTACTGTTTACTCTGAAAGAGACGGTATAGCAATGAATTGCCAAGCACTTCATTGCAGGAAAAAATGTACCGGCATACTTATAAGGACCTGACCTGTTCTTGAAATACCCCCGCACTCAGTTCTCCCCATAGAATAAACAATTATGCACACTTCTGCACAAGTACAGCCTCTCTAGTGTGTGTTATGTATTACCATAGAAATGAAAGATTTTAGTCTTTTTTATTATCATTTAAATTAATGCGTAGGAAGCCATATAGATTATAATTTGACATTTGCAACTTATTAATTTAAATAATCATACAATGCATTTCAGTTTAGAATTGTTAAATATAAGTATTACTGATACTAAATGTGTTTATAAATTTGTTTTGGGGGATCAGAATTGCAATTCAATTCAAGGAACATTTCAGTCTTCATCTGCGTTTAGACCTGGTTTATGCACAGTGTCAGAACAATAGCATAAACATCTGCCACTGTAGTCTTAAATCAGGAAAAAAGGCTTTGGAGATACTTAACCTTGTTTTTACTGCTACATAATGAATAAATAAAAACACAGCTGTTTATCAAGCTTTATAAGTTCATGTGTAAATTAACACCTTGGTAGATATATTAGCATCATATGCCTTTTGCAGAAGCTTTTATCCAAAGTGACCTACAGTGCATTGTAAGTAAATATTTTATCAGTATCCAGAGGCTATAGTTTAGCTACAGGATGAGATAAAAGAATTTATAAGCAATAAACTTTTAGCAGTATAGCCACTGAGGCATTACAGATACTGTTGGGGAGTTGAGATAAATAAGTTAAAAAAATTGTGGTTTGGTGTAGTGCTCATGTCTGGTAAAAGGTTGAATTGAGGCATTGCCATTCTGCCCTTAAGCGAGGCACTACTGTAGAGAAGCTAGTAATGGCAAAAAGGTTGTACCTGTAAGTGAGGGTGAGGGAGGTGGGACGACTGGGGCTGGAACAGGAGCAGGACAGAAGTGTGTGTTGCAGGCCTGTGAGCTCATGGGTCTCTGGTGAGGTAAACAGCCGCCTGAAGGACGCCCCTGTCTCAGACACTGAACGCTACGTGTCTGCACTCCACCACCACAGGATACGGTGCACTGGAAGACAGAATATAAACATCAGAGGTCTGACTTATCAACTGATACAATTATCAGGCCTTTTCAACTATATGATGATTAGAGTGAATGGAAACAGGCCACATAAAGTTCCGAACATGAAGCTGTTTAGTCATAATGCTAATTCACCATAGGTTCCCTAAGGAATTTTAAAAGGGTTTTTAGAATAACAGTTGCCCATTTACAAGTAAATGGAAAAGGTCTGTGGTTAACGTTACTTGAAGAGACTTGCCCGCTGTGTTTTACAACATAAACTACACACAGTCGTACCTCAACCATGAAGTTTAAAAGCATTTTGTGCTTTAGAAAGTTACTTATAAGCTACATAAGGACTACAATGGTTGTCAGATTTGTCAAATTTAAATTTGCAGCCCTAATATATCAGTAACTCTAAAGTTTTAAACACAATTGAAACAAATTACAAATTTCAATAACTTGAAATTTAAGATACAGAGCAAAGCAGTAAAGTATTAGAATGTAACCCAGCTAACAGGGAACACTCTCTAAATATTGGCTACGGTTCTCTGAATATTCTGTCAAAGTTATTAAAAACCGTACTTGCAGTAACTTGCAGTAACGTTTTTAACATTACATATTGTATATACATTTATTTAACTTATTTTTAAGTTATTAGTGGAAAGTTAAAAATGTTACAGACCTAAAAATGTTTAAACAATGTGTGCAATAATGTTAATTCAACGCCTAAAACTGGATGTTCTGAATGTTCTTAGAACTTTCAAAATAACATTTTTGTAACCTAATGGAAATGTTAGGGAAGCATTCTTACAATGTAAAATTGCTAGCTGGGTAATACAACACAACAACCTCCTTTGTAAAAGTATTAAAAATTCCAGTAGGAACCTTGGGCCTGAAGAACTCATTGTTCTTTGGTTTTGAGGGCTACAAACTCAGCAGCTTTATTGAGTTTGATTGTTTATAAAGGCTGAGTTGTGTTTACCTGTAGCCAAGGAGATGAGTACCAGCCCAGGGTCGCAGAGGTACCGCTCCTGTCTGGGCTAGGCTGGAGGAGTTGAGGCGGGGGCTCTGGGCAGGGGCCATTATTACAAACTTGCTCGAGATCTGTTTGGGGCTTGTGTAGATTCCTGCACCTTCTTGCAGGAAACTCTTCATAGCCTCCCTGGGATTCTTTCTCCCCACAGCGCAGCTCCCGTCTCCTTACTCCTGCTCCGCAGGAGGCCGAACACTGTGTAAAGCAACCAATGGGAGCCAATCAGATAACAACAAACATACACACACCTTCTAGAAGGTCATCCCGTGCCTCCATAGCAACAGATTAACAATGCTGTTTGGAGAAGAGTGAGATACAAATGCAGAATGCAGAAGAGACGGTGGAAAGGACCCAGCTGTGCCACTTAGCTGCAAGACTGTCTGGAATCAAAAGGCTCTGGAGAACTGGAGACCTACATGCTTATGTCTCAATGTAAATGCACAGATGTTATTCTAACCATGAGCTCACATTACATCATGTGCATTTTAGATACTATGTTTTGTCATATGTTGATTTCATATTTCACTTTCTGTTGTGAGACTTGCATGAAAGTGTCTTGTTCATGCATCAGGGTTAAATGGGTGAAAATATGTGCATGCTGCATAGAAACTTTTTGTGTATGTATCTAGGTAACCTTTGATGCTCCTATGAGGGGCCTTACCTCTCCCCAGGCGGTAGTTATCCACTCAAGACGCTCATTCTTGGGGCAGCGGCTCAGCACACAGGTCTCTTGGGCTTTTGGTTTCAGGTGTAATTTACACATGCTGTCAGGTACCACCACAGCCCTGGCACCTGGATCAGTGCTTCTGCAGAAAACACTGCGCTTCTTCAACCCACGCCCGCAGGTCTTTGAGCACTACAGAGAGAGAGAGAGAGAGGGAGATAGTTAAAAGTGATTTTAACCAGCACTTTATTACATAATTTTCTTTTTTTTAAGTGTCAAACATTTATAAATCATTTACATTTATAAAAAATGTATGAAGCATTTGCATTTATAAAAAATTTATAAAACATTTAAATTTCCTATTACAATTCACCTTGGCCTACTAACAATTACACAGTTTTTCATCATTCGATATATCTAAAAAGTGATATTAAAACCTTCCAAAAAGATTGAATTTTGAAAGAAGACTGAAATTGAGGACATTATGTGAAAAAAGAAAGCAAGCGAGAAAAAAAACAAACAGAGAAGGAGAGTGTGAGTTATGTTAGCTGAAACTTTGTAAAGGTCAGAGTGGTGTGCAGTTCACCACAAACAAAAATGTATAAGAACTCTTGAGACAGGCAGTGTGAACTAACCCTGACCTTTCTGAGGAATTCAGTCAATACCAACTACTATAGCACAGTTTTCAAATACCTTAATATGTTCATGCAAAACACAAATTTATGGTGTGACATCAAGTTTTAACATACAAATATGAACAAATTCCTTATAGTTGATAATTGTTCTTGCTTTGTTTAATCAATCAATCTGGCCTCCAGCTTGCATGAATTTGAACTATAATTAAGGCAATATGGTTAGGCATATACTATAGGCATATAGTTGGTATACTTTTGGCAAAGTATACCAAGTTACATAGTGTATCCATAACAAATATATAAAATTACTTCAGCAGAACAAAATATTGGTAGGATATAGAGCACAGATCCTAGAAGTAAACAAGAGGGATTGTGTACAATATGTGATACTCGTGCTCAAACAGCAGGGGGCAGTAGCGCTTCAGCACAGATGTAACCGAACGTTTCTCTTAAGTTGTATTTAGCATCTGAAGTCCACACCTTACCTCGTAAAACAAAGTAAGGTAAATAAATAAATATATTGAATAACAAAATTTGATTTTAAACTCTATAAAAACACAAAGCTTAGAGACTTAGAGAAAAATAGGTTCAATAGGTTTTGTGTACATGTAATCTACATCTAAACACACCTGTGACCAGGAGCCACTGCTCCACTCTGGAGGACACGCCTGTGTGTTGCAGGGTTGAAGCTGAGCTGGTGCAACCACTGGGCACAAGGAGGAAGCTGCCACCTCCTCCCGCTGGTACGTCACCTTCCTCATGCAGCGAATGTTGCGCGTCTGCTGCCCACCTCCACATGTTCTACTGCACACTCCCCATTTACCTGTGGTCCAGCTGTCAAGACAACACATCTGTCTTTCAGAGAACATTTGAGCAACATTTAACATGGCACATATTCCCTTACACATACACACTTACAATAAGGTTTTCTTTAAACAAAATGTACCTAATGTAATGATGACTGACCTCATTAAGCTGTAAACCACATGATGGAAAGGACTAATCATGAAACCACATATGTGTTTCTGCACCCACCCCACCCTCTGCCTGTGGGCTTAGATGGGCAAACACACACACACACTTACACTTATCCTATACGGTCAAGTTTCCAGCCTAAGAACTTTAATGTTTTCAAGAGCTGGAGACACTGAAACATCTGAGTTCATATGCATGATTTTAAACTATACAATCCACACTACACTCTGCAAGATCTTTCAAAACATAAAACTAGTGGCAAGTAAAGTAGACAACTGTGAGCACTTCAGGGTTCTGTAATGAATCAGATTCATTGTATTAATGTGATGAGCAACAGCTGTGATGAATCAATGGCTTCCTTTTGAATACTCACAATATGTCGTATTTGGCTATGGATACTTAGTGCTTCCAAACAGTATTTGTGATATTTAATGTAACATATTTAATGTCCACTGCGGCTAATCATTCAGAAGAATCATGGATTGTTCCTGTCCAGGTCCGCATATGTCCAGGCTGTGACCCGCTCTGCCTTCAGTGTCTCAGATAGCAACGCTATTCCTGCTTCACTTGGCCATGGATAAAAAGAGGCTTTAAAATAGAGTTGGGCAGGCCAGGGAGAGATTAGAGTAAATGACAGTTCTGACGAGAACTGCGGCCGCCACAACGGACAGGCGCCCCGGGTCGAGTTCTTAGAAGACCCAGATCCACCCAACCGCTCTTACTGCCTCGCACACAGACCTGTGGCACAGACCTGAGAAAAATCCTTTAATTTTCTCTCCAGCTACTTGACAGATCGGAGGCATAAGGCTAAGCTACAATTTTCACTGAGGAAAGAAACACGATCAGTTGCACAATGTGCCTTTTCACTCTCCCTTTTGCTCTTCTTGCCACATAAATGACAATGTGTCAATGGTCAGAGAGAAAAGTCGTCTTGCCTCACTGCAAACCACTGCTAGCTCTTGTTTTAATTTTGTATTTCTGGAATCTTTGAAAAAAAAAAACACATTTCACATATACTTCAAAAAATGTCTTTGGGGACAACACTGTGGACTGCTTCATATTTCCTGATACTGTCTCATTTCGCTGGCATTGTCTACAGTGTGTGTCTGCCCAAAATGATGCGTCCTAGAACATAATGCGTACTTGCACAGTGTTCCAAATCACTAGATGAAATCTAAGCTACCGTTGGTCGTATGGAGGGACAAAGGCTGAATTTTTAGCACTCACTGGAGAATGGTTTTGGTTTGGAAACATTTGTCAGTTTGAGAGCACTGAGAGAACCGTCTATTTTCCTAAACCCACTCGGCTTTCTGCATGTTCTTGCTAAAAATATCGCTTTCCAAAAGCATGTGCATTCACCGCATGGCATGTAAGGTAACACAGTTTGTTTTGGCTGCTTGGTTTTATAAAATTGGACATGGTGTCTATTGTGATTGATTATTCTCTTGAATTACAATGTGACAAATCCATGCAGGTCTGTCCAGTGCTGTTCCCACTTTAAAGAGTGCTAGTTACAAAAACAAACATATAATCATGGGACACAGTCAAGAAAAGGGGGAATGCAGAGGGCACTGCAAAAGTCTTTAAGACATGTGCATTTATCTTTTCATGTGATGTTCTGGGAGAAGCCACCATGTTTGGGGCTCCTGGGTCCGTTCTATGTTTGAAGTCAGTGCGCTCTATGCTTCACAGAGGCAGCAATGTAGCCTTTGCAGCTGGAAGTATGTCGTCAGACTGAGTCCTGCAGGCCGTAGTCCGGAGATTAGCGCTTGATTCCTGGCTGGCTAGACGGACTCAATCCCCATGAGGATGCAGTCTTTCTAGCTCCATAATAAAACATGGGCAGACCTGTCAACACTAAAGATATTTGCTGGAAAGATAAGCAGAAGCCCCCCTCTCTCCTCCTCTGTTTTGAATGCATGCCCACACATTTTCTGCAAGTGTTTCTAAAGGCCTATTTATTTTCCTGAAGACTTTTAGAAGTCTCCTATTTTCAACATTCATAAATCAAAGGCACATAATGCCTCAAACAATTGTTTCAGGAGTTGATATCACAAATTCAACCCCGTGATGTCATTCAATACAGGGAAATCGACTCTGCTTGGCATACAGTGGAGGCGGTCATTAGCAACTGTGGGATTTAAGACCTGTCTGCCTGAACGCTAAACACACTTATGCCCTACACTGAGAGAAGAAATTCCATCTTGAATGGTGGGAACCTCATGAAGAGGGAACCTCCAGAGAAGAAAAAACGCAGGGCCATTTAAGATTTTAACACAACCCAAGCAAACCTACATTCGAAAACTAAAGTGTTTTATCTACCTAGCTAACAGGCAACATTCTCAAAACGTTGGCTAACACACTAACAGTTCTCTCAGAGTTATCAAAAAGTTATTGCAGTAACATTAGTAAAACTTTTTCCAGCATTATCATATATCAAAAATGTTATTCTTAAGTAGTTAGTGGAATGTTTAAAAGTGCTACAGAATTTTTAAAAAGTTTGAATAACGTTCTTATAACTTCAACATGTTTTATGTTCCTAAAACTTTCAAAATAATGGTTTTCTTACTTAACAGAAGTATTACGGAAATATTCTTACAACCTAAAATTGTTAGATGGGTAACTTTATTGTGCGACCCAGCAGCAAGCAGGATGCTGATGTCATTAAAGTGTGACGCCAACTGGAGGGAAACTGGGATTACTGGTAATCTCTACTGGTAATCAAAGCTGCCTCTGCCCACTACAGCACAGGAAATGTTAGTCTTCTTAGGTTACAGGCAGATATTGGTGGTGAGTGAGCAAAACCTGTGCAGTCTGATTTCAGCTACATTACAGTGCTGCGATTGGACATCTAGCATCAGTGCAGACACACTGTGCTGCTGTCAACCCCGCCGTTGTTTTCAATTACCCTGTGTTATTGGACTATTTGTCAGACTTTAAACGGGACAAGCCAAATCGGTAGAGCTTGTTGCTTTAAGGAAACGATCATATGGTCTTGATTTCCTCTTTTAGCATCGCCTCGTCATTGCCCACTCATTACAATTGGTCACAGCCAGCATTTCACACACAGCCTTGCGATTTAAGACCAAATAGAGAGAAAGAGAGAGAAAGAGACAGAGAGAAGACGTGGTGGGAGGAAAGCCAGTAGGGTAAAAAGAGACATTTCTTATCCGAGTGTCAGAATGGCATGTCAATGCCCTCAATCACAGCAAGTAAAGAAACCAGGTATGTAGAAGGAGTACTAGCATGAGATCAGTACATCAAAGGCAATTCTCATAGGAATAACAAGGGACATTCAAAAGGAAGATGGACCAGTGATTGATTTTGCACTCTGGAGACACTTAAGAGGCTGTTTTGAGCAATAGTCAAACCAGTGGTCTGTCCTGTGTCCAAATCCCAGGAGGCGTCTGAAACCTAGACCGAGACTGTTTTTCTCATGGTCACTAGCGAGAAGTTCCCTCTTTTTCATGAAACCATTATTAACCATGTTTGACACACTGTACAACATCTCCTTCCAATTCATTCGACAACTTCTGCACAACTTTTCTTTCATTTATCCTCCTCAATTCCAGGAATAACATTTATTCTTCCACTCATACGCCTCACTGTAAATATATGTGGGAGCCTTTGATAAATATGGTTTCAACTCCTTGTAAAATATTTGTGTAATAATTCACCCTATTTTTCAACATGTTTCCCTTTTAGTCAATGGAAAGACAAGACAGAGGCATTTCACCATCTTTTTGTATACGAGTTTGCCCAATTGTGAAAGTCTGTATGTGTGTGTGTGTGTGTGTGTGTGTGTGTGTAGATAGGCATTTGTATAACTCACTGAAGCTACCCCAGTTGATTTTAGGGCACCAACAGCACAGGAGTGAAATAGGTGAGTCAGCTTTAAATGCAAACTTTAAATGGACAGAACAACAACATGCGCACACACACACACACACACACGCACACACACACACACAGACTCTTACTAGGCAGGGCAGGGCTGTGTGTTACACAGGTGGGAGCCCACCACAGGTCTGGTCTGGGGGTTGCAGAGTGAAGCATTGACCTGTGTGCTCTGATCCTGCATACAGATGGCTTTCGTTGAGACCCGACCTGAGAGTTAGAAAGAGATATGACATTAGCAAGAATGCTATTATATGCTAAGCAGTACAAGGGCACTTTGCTTTCAGTCTCATGAAAAAGATCATATTGTCCCCAGCTAACAGGGAACATTCTCAGAACATTGGCTAATGTTCTCTAAAAACTCTTTTAAAGTTATCGAAAAAGGTATTGCAATCATTAGCCCTTCGTTTTATACATGATATATGACTGTTTATATGATATGTTTTGTATCATATATCAAAAAACATTGTTCCTAAATTGTTGATGGAATATTTAAAAAACAATACAGAATTAAACAAATTGGATAAATGTTATTTAAAAGAAATAATGTAAATACAGCATTAAACTGCACATTTTGAAAGTTCCTAAAACTTTTAAATTAAAATTTTTAATGTTTTTGTTACTTGTAGCTGTAAAATTGTTAGCTGCAGATATTGTGTCTACTTTTGGAGCACTGAAAAAAATGTTGGAAATGAAGCTAAAGCAACCACAGCACGTCCCTGCAACGCAGAGACTGAGAGTCTGTCTATAACACCATAAACACAGACTAGCAGAGCGTGACAAACAGTTAAATGGCCCAGTGCTGTTATATTAAATATCAAGAATTTTGCCACTTGTCCAATTGGATTAAAAAACAGAAACTATTGTATGAAGAGACATAATAAAGACAGAAACTCTCTGGACAGAGATCCACCTCTTCTAAAATGGCCTAACACACGTCTTCACCATTTATTATATTATATATAACGAATACATCCTCTAAACAATCTTTTGAAAAGGAAAGATTGGAATACACAGTGTCCACAAACAGTCTTTCTGAGGATTATAGGAGCTCAGTACTGTAGTGTTACTTCTGCTGTGGCAAACAAAGCCAGGCCTCTGTCAGTGTGAGAGGCCAGGAGGGGAGGCTCAGGGGTTCTCTCTAAAGAAAAACATGAATGAAACTGTGTGAGAGCACAGATAGAGATCTGTGCTCTGGGCATGTCATGGTGCTGTCTGCCTGCCACCAACACTCAGACAACAGACTGTGAATGGAGGAGACACTACCACACAGATGCATATACTGAGATGAGTGAAAGAGATTGGGTGGGCATTAGCGAAGGTCTGGAGGAAAGTGGGGGGCACATTTGTCTTTCTCTTCTGCTCACAAAGGTGCTTTTGATGGGCCTGGACAAATACTCTTACAGGCATACGAAACATTATTCCTTAATCACCAACACACAAGCACAAATTCTCTGTCTTTTTTCTCCCTGACCAAGACATGCAGGAAAAAACCTGATTCCACACAACAGCAAACATTTACAGTAAATATACAGCATAGACACTAAAACATACACTTACCCCCAGCACAGGGTGCAGAGCAGTCAGAGCGCACCACAGACCAGGTGTAGTTGTGTTTCCTCTCTGGGTGGGGTAGCGTGTACTCCCAAGATATACCAGGATTTTTGCCTTGAAGAAGAACCTATGGAAGTGGAAACAAAATCAAATGAGCAGGTCAGAGGAAAACAGCCAGACAGCAGGGCCATGGGTCAGTCAGAACAATGGGTCTGCCTCTTGTTAAATCTCTCTCGTTTTCCACCAAAGGAGAAGGTGCCAGAGCATCTGTGGCTGTTTTGTGGCTGAGAGTGGACACCACAATGATCCTAGACAGCAGTCAGGAGTTCCAAGTGAGTTAGTGACCACTGCTCTGGAGGGATGTTTGATTTAGACTGTGGATGTTTCTGAATCAGAGCGTGTTACTTTAACAGCCTGGAAATGGCAACAAATGTCACAAGTGGAACAAGTTGTGGATTTGTTGAAATCCGGTTTACATTTTCACATGGCAGTGCACTTTGCAAGTTTATTTAAAGGGATGTTTAACAATATTGATTTCTGTTTGTATTATTGATTGTTTATGTTTCTGCAGGGCTGTAGTTCTGGTGGCCATTCCTGCAGAAGATCTTAAAGTAACTCTGCTAAGACTAGACCACAGTGGAAGATCAACCAGCTCTTCACTAAATCTGTGCCCAGGGCCACTGAGGATTGCCGGAGGATGACTTTAATGGAGTGGAAAAGTCTTCCTTAAAGAAGAGGACTTTTGTTTTTACTTTTGCCACATGGGAATTTTCTTCAGACTATTTGTAACAAAGAAAATGCAATGACACCAAATTCACTGGAAAAGGTCAACCTCAAAACTATTTGTATAAAGCACAAAGACAGTTGTGCTTGAGTCAAAACCACTATCAGCTAAACAAGAATCAAATCCTAAGGGTCATTACATGCACTGGAGTTTCAGCTGTACATTTAACTAACATTTAACATTAAACTAACCAACAGTAATTTGCAGGCAAATCTAAATCAAGACACCTGGGTTATTTTCTATTCTGTTCTCCTACAGTTTTTAAGAATCAAAATATAATGTAAACTGAAATAGTGGATTAGGTACGAAACTACCTTTGCTTTGATTATGGATTGACAAGGTTTTTTAACAGGAAATATGTGTTGGCTTCTGCTGATATGGGCAGATCCTTAAGTCAGTCACAATAGAAGAAATAAACACTGCAACATATTAGCAACAGTTAGTCAAAACATGGGTTCAATTTAGTTTTATGGCTATATGTTTACATATAGATTGCCATTAAGCTGGAGGTCTGAAAGGAGACATAGTAAGCAGTGAATCTGAAACGTATGTACATTTTTAAAGGTACAGGAGGAAATAATCCAGACAGCACCAGAATGCATTGTGTGAACGTAAACAATGCAGTGTTTGAAGAATAAGGCTTTCCAGAGGAAGTAAAACATAAAACAAAAAGTGCAGTGAGAGGCAGTGGCAAGTTATAAGAGGAGTGAGCCAAGATACTTTAAGAAGTTTTTTGAGCATCCAGGCAAAATATATTGCCCTGGATAAGGTCCATAACACCCCGCATTCTAGCCTGTTCAAAGCTGTTCCAAATTTACAGCTGGCAACAAACATGGAGCGACTATTCCAGAATCAGGCTCAGGAGGAGGCCTCCACTCCATCTGTGATCCACTAGCCATCTGACTATGGACACAACACATACAGAAACTCTATCTCTTCAGATCCAAGGTCAAGACCCAATGAGTCCACCGCACCATGCCTGTGCTTTCTGATATAGTAAGGCTAAAGTTTCAGCCTTAACACATGCAGCACGAATCAAAATGTTAAACAATGTCCCAACATGAATTTTTCCCCCATTCAAATACTGCAAGTGCACTTATGTTGCAATACTTGCTTAATCTCATGAGCTTTAGGCTCACTTTTGATGGCTTCTTACTATCCTCCACCCTCATCAATCTGAATAATGATGGAAAATCTGGGGTAATTACTAAATTCAGTTGAACAGGACCAGGCCCAATAATGACACTAGTACAGGTTCATTATCAAGCACTCCAAGTATAGAGTTACTACACAAAACTCCATCTGTGTCCTGGCTGGAAGGGTAGCAGGACCTCCTGTCATGAAGAAACAAGACCGATTGAAAGACTGACAAGACTGATGTATGGGAGCACAAGTTCCACACCACCACAAGACTAGAGAGCCCCAATCCATCACCCTGGACTGACATGACCCTATTGACTCATGCCACAAAAATGTCAATACTTAAATTAATCTACTCTTGTGTTTCATACAGAACCACATCAAGTTGAAGGGAACTCTTCTGTTATGTCTGGTCTAGTGACTCTCAATCCAGCTTGCTGAGCTGATTACAACCTCTAGAACCACGTCAAAGTTTACCTTTACATTCCTCAAAATTTATTTTCCTTAGCGTTTATAGCGTTAAGGGTCTCAAAGCTGAAGTATCCATTTTCCACAGCAGGGTAGACTGAGAGATCCAGCCAGGCTTAATTGACCAGCTGCTTCCCTCGAATCATGACTCTGAGCCTCTCTGATCTATTGAGTTCAATTGCAGAAGTCTTAATCTTTTAATCTTAGTCTACCCTCCTCATCTTTTCAAAATTACAGAGCATACTTAGAGAGATTAATGCCAACTTATTTGCAAATCAGACCTCTGCTTCCACCACCCACCCCAGGGAAAATGGAATGAACAGAGGAAGAACAGCTTATGTTAAAGGCATGTGGGCTCAAAAGGAAGACTAAATGTAGGTAATGCAAAAGCTGTGGATCAAAAGCCAGTAAATATGAACCAAGTATTAATGCATGGCTAACATTTGTACAACTTTCACAAAGTAAACTGCTAAAGTATCAAGGTAAAGCAGACAAAGGGAACTGTAACTGTGCTGGAAACAAAAAGAATTTGTAAGTTTAAATTTAAAAAATGCCAAAAACCGCTATTTTCACTATGTATGAATTGCTTTCTGAACCACAATTAATGAGGGAGGGCATGTGGTGGATATTTCATATAGTTAACATATAGTCATTAAAAAGTAGCTGCATAAATACTGAAACCATGGTTGCAGAATACGGAGAAACAGGCAAAACAAACAAGTTTGGATTTGCTCCTGCTCTCCTACATAAACTCATAGCTATCTTGTTGGAGTGAGGCATGTATCATACATGTAAACTATAAGAGCAGATCTCTCTTTCCAAAAAAATAACAGAATACTGCATAATAACTCACAGAACTGACCTACCATGGCAGAACACACTCTATACTTTTAAAGTTGCGCTGACCAGTGTGTTTTTCCTTGTACTGACGCCACATGATGTAGATGTAGCATTACAGATAAGCAGCAGTTTTTGTTTAATAATACCATTGTACAAATGCAGTATTCACAGCTAAACTAAAGTGAAAGTTAATAAAGTGGTTAGGGAAGACAAGGTGAACAGTATACGGCTAGTCATGTGATCTTAAAATGTATGACCAATAAGGCAACCCATTCCATTTAATGCAAAAATTCATTTTTCAAAATTCCTATTTATTTTCTATTTATATTAAGAAAAAAATACGGAGTGCACCCTTAAATGTTTCCTTCGAAATCCAATTAAATCCTGTTCTTTTCGGTTCTTTAAAGCTTTATACAATTAAAAGAAGCACTCTTTCTACTCTGCCTGTACTCTACACTCTACTTTAACCTCAAAGGTCAACTAAAGCTATATGTGTCCTCCATGCGAGAGGTGCCCTGTGCTGCCCATTAGCAATAGCATGCAGTGCAGTGAGTTCAGAGTTTACTGCCATTCTCATTGTCGCACTGTTTGATCTTGAATCTCTATACACCAGAGATGAAAGTCGCAATGACCACGTCGGCTCTGGCCTGCAATTAATCCCAAACAGAGGCGTTAGTCTGCCCATTCAACTCATTTGTGTACCTTCCTTTCTTTCTCTCTCTTTCTTTCCCTCATTTGTTTCCCATCTCTCTCGCCCACCCACTGTCACTCAGCTTTGTTTTCATCTGACCGAAAGGCCACAATGATCTTGCCAAGGCCCTGTCATGCTTAATTCACTAACAGGTGTCAGGCCGGAGAGGGACAGGGTGACTCACTTCAAAGAGCAGGGTCTCATTAGTGGGGCCGGCGGCATAGAGGCTCTCAGGCCGGTTAAAAGAGCGCTGGTAGTTGAAAGTGGTGCCGGCAAACTGAAACCTGCCCGGCCAGTCCACCGTCCAATCTCCCGTCAGATAATAAGTGCCACGTTTCAGGCTGCGGACTGCAAGGTAGCTGGTGGAGATCTCCATCTCCTGCACCCTGATGCTCCTTGCTCCAGCAGGAACTATCACAACAGGGTAATATTCTAAAAAGAGAAAAAGAGAAAACGTGTTTGAGGGTTAAAGAGTGAGAAAAAAGGTTTGCCATTGTGCCTGCTTGCTTTTTGTTGTTTTCTGTGTTTTCTGCCAGGACTGTATCAGTGCATCTGTCCCAAAATACAAACTGCAGCTTTCTGTTACGCTTGAGGAGAAAAGCTTCATAGGCTTGCAGAACAATTTTCTTATTTCAGCCTCTATGATCATTATTTTGAACAATGTTCCCTCTAAGCTGCACATAAGCATGGCTGTGCACTTCTAACATCACTTCTGGACAGATGGGAAAAGATTTAGCACAGAAGGCCCAAACATATATAGATAAAAGCATAAGTATTCTGGAACTAGGGCTTGTTAAATGTGCAGCACATTGGAATGGAGTATATCAGTCTCTTGAGTACAGACATATAATGGTCAGAAATATTGTACATAAATATTCAGCGCTGATAAAACATTTTTTAAGCTGCACTCACAATTTACTAAATAGGATTTTAGCTTGTAATGGCATGCATAGTGATTTCCCCCAAATTTCTGCCTCTGTTGTCTGTTACTTTCTTCAAAATAAAGGAAACAAGCACCCTCTAAAAACACTTGTTAAATGTAAGGAACCCACCATTGGCTCTGTGCTGGAGAGTATACTGGCCAGTGTAGAACTTGCAGGTGGAGTTGTCACCTTTACACACCCCACAGGCATCCAGAGCAGCCTTAGAGCCCAGCACCTGGTCACAGCCCACCGGCTACATAGTAAAGTGATGAAAACAACATGATCAATCTAACTATAAAACTAAATAAACAAGACAATCAGCTTCCATTGTAGCTTTGCGGCTGATTAATGCAAAATTAGTAGTTCAAAAGTCACCTAATCATCTTATCCTCACATACCTCACATATCCCATCAATGCACACGCCTGCTCTGTAGTCAGAGCAAGATGTCCCATCCTTGACTTTGCTGGACATAGCGAAGAAAAAGTCGAAGTCCTCAGCAATGCAGTACAGCTTGCAGATGTCCTCTTCTGTAAAGGAGATGAATGGGGTCATTAGATCTTATAGCTCCAAAGCGATTATATATTGGATCTTCTGAAGCTGTGCACCTGTACTCTCAGCATGCTCCTATAGAATTTCATGTAGGAACATATGCAAAAATGAGCTTATAAATCTTTTTTCAGACAAAATGCACTTTTATGTCAACTGGAAAACAAACCCGCCTTGATTAAATCCATAATGTGTTTTTGAGAGACATGCATAAATCCACACTATGGATAATTCCTACAAGCACCATTAATGTAGTTTAAGTTTGAATTGTTCTTGGACACATTTCTAAGTGTTTAAATACAACAGACTTTATATTAACATAATACAGTTCTTTACCTAGTATAAGTAAAAGCACCATTTATTCTTAATGGACACAATGCAAGTGTTCACTATCCAATGATAACGGCTGAGCATGTGACACTTGTGTGTGGTTGGAAGGACAGTAACTAGAAGGCACACCATGTTGAAAACAAACCCACAGAACACATGCTACACTAAAATTTAAAACAGTGTTACAAATGGGACCATAAAACTGGAATGCAAGAGGAGCAGCTGTATCCAACTCTCCCACAGAGTTAAAAAATATGGACCTATCAGAAATCCATGTGCATCTACAATCTTTAGTTTAAAAAATAAAGGCTCGGTCAATCAATACAAACCTCAAAAATGACAAAGGTATGAACTGTTATATATAATCTACAAATCTATTTTTTGGAGCATATAAGATCTTTTTGTGCATATACTTTAAATGCTTTGAAATACCATTCAACCACATCTAGCTACAAACCTTGCTTTGCAAAACCCAAACAGTAACATGTCAAAAGTTTAATTCTGAGTAAAGTGAAGTAGAGGTATGTGTGAAGCTTAACAACAAAGGATGTCAGGGTTTAATCCAATCTGAGTCCAGTCACCCAGGGGTAAGAGCTTTCCCAACACCTGTACTGTCTACAGAAAGCAACTAAAGGTCAGACATGATCTAATGATTAGAGCATAAAGTTCCTTCCACCCCACCTGCAAACCTAGTTACACTGACAAAGTCTCACAGTTTAAGCCTAAGGAGATCCTGCATCTTCTCCATGTCCTCCATTCCCATTAGTGAGAAGAAAACCTTATTATTTCTAAAACAATATAATTTATTGTTTCCCTGCTTGTGCGTAATTTATCTATTCCTGTTTCCTAACTTGCTGTATATCAAAGTTCTTAAATATAAACAGACTCAATAGGTCTTATTCAGGTATTAACCTGCCTGCAGGGTTGAGTGGTGCACTGCATTCAAGAAACGAGTGGCTGCATGTTTCCAGTGCAAATCCATTCATGTTCATTTTTTAGATGAATAGCTGGGCTAAAATATGTTTGGCCCATGTAACGATCTCAATAAATACATTTTGTCAGAACCAAATGGAAATGATTGCAGTGTTAAAACAAATGCTTCTGCTGAGTCAAATATCATAGGGTACCAAAAACAAACAGGCAGGGTCAAGAGTATTTTTTTCCTTAAAAAAATATAAATCTTGCATCTCCATCATATTAGCCAGGCACCAAGTCAGTGGCCAAATTTTACACTATTAAAGTGGGTTTTGGAATTAACTCTAAAATCTAAAAGTAAAATGGAAGCATGTTGTATCAAAATAAAAGATAAAAGTTCCTAACACTTACATGATTGCATTCATTTGAATCTCATTTGAGATTCATTTGAGATACAGGTTATAAAACTGAAAATATAAAGCACAATTTTAAAGAAATTTAAACTATATGTAAGCGCTAATAAGTCATAAAACAGCAAACATTTCTTAAGTAACAATGTTCTTGCCTTTTTAAGGGTTAACAAGATTGGGGATTCTGAACCCACAATAAGGGTTGGTTTTGCTCTTTCAAACTGTTAATGAGACATTTGTTCGTTGTAATTAATGCATTATGGTACAAACATCTCCCATACCTTCCACTTTGGTGTATGGCTTCCATTTGTAGTACCATCCCCTGAAGGGTTTGCTGTTGTACTCTGCGCACTGCTGAGCTCGGAAGTCCACTCCATTGGGCTGGCATGGTTTGGTGTTACACAGCTGGTGGAGTCGACTGGGGCCTTGGCAGAACTTGCCGTTGTGCTGTGGGCTTGAGTAAAACAACCATCAATTAGCACAGCTAACATGGAAGCAAAAGAGAGAGCGCGAGAAAAAGAGAAGAAACAGATGTGCCTCCACGACCACTCAACATGCAAGACAAATGACAGCCGTTCGGTATTTGTATTTCATATGATGTGCATTAGCATCTTCGCCATGGGAATGCCTTTGTGTGTTACCTGTGATGTGTCCGACTGAATCACATCGTAACTGACAGCTGTAAAAGTTATAAAGTGTCTGGGATGTGGTTCCATACTTGGACTTGCCTGTCTTGTCAACAGGTATGATTTCTAAATATTAAACATTAGAGGGGAAAAGACAACACGCAGATGTGCCGATGTGCTTTACAGATCGTGATATCTGAGCTGACTGGCTTGCACGTTGCAGCCATATGGAAAAATGCTAGAATAACAGCGCTTAGGCAAAGGCTTCTTTGGAACTGATGTTACTGTAAAGGTCTATGCTCTGACCTACAGTGCTAAATATCATAGAAGGTCAACTCTCACCCTGCTTAACAGAGGCAGCCTGAGCCTGGAGCAGAGCGACAGCCTCCTCCCAAAGCCACAGGAATGCCACAGAGTGCCACATGAAGCACGGTCACCCTGTTTCCTCAGAGAAAACCAGCCCAGCAGCTCTTCTACGCAAGGCGGTACGAGCAGAAGTATGTTTGCGGCATGGCTGCATGTTTTAAAGTGGAAGGCTCTTGGGTACACTCTTGTAGCCTAACCTCAAAGCAAATGACTGCACCCTGTGCCTGTCTTGTTAGGGGCTCTGTCAATTTGTGTGTGTGTGTGTATGTGTGCTTGTGTGTCGGTGTGTGTCTTTGCACATTCTTTTTGTCTTTGGTCTTTGGCTTTTTATTACATGTTCACACTTGAGGTTCGGAAACCACACAAAAAGGACAGGTGAGCTTTTGTCATGTGCTAAAAAAAAATCACTCATCACTTTTATGCATCGACAGTGATCAAATAGTTTAAGCCCTCAATAAGAAAATAAACACACAGTTACACACACTGCAGAAATGAATTGCTGTTCTTCGGCTAACTGACAAGATGGTTCTATCATCCACAGGTGTGTACAAACAGGTGTGATGGAAAATTATGCCTCAATCTCCTGGTTAAGTCAATGACATCAACAATACCCCAACAGTGCTGTCAGAAGACTGTTTGTGCATGGCTGCTTTTGTTTTTTGGAGCAGGTTTTGGGCTGATCCTATTAGAGCTTTAGGGACAGTATAGTAAGGGCCCATATGGTAGAGTACTTATAAGCACACAGAGCACAAAAAAAGAGAGAAAAGAGACAGGGGAAGTTTAGTTTTTCTGATTAAATGTTGTTTATAAAGTAACTGTGCCAAAATCAATCTTGTACACAAGCAAGACTTCACACAAACGTTGCTGTCAATGGAAAAATGGAATGTTATGCCTCCTCTGTTTCCTCGCTCTCTGTCGGCAGACTTCGTATCATCGTTGTCCCACTGTGAATGTTAAATGCAGAACAGCAGTAGTGAATCCAAACATCAGAAGAACAGGGTCACCCTGTCTGTCTGTTTGCTTGAATACCCCCCCGACCCACATCCATCATCATCCACCCATAATTTTCTCCATCATCCCAAACAACCAGTCTCCCTCTAATCAAACGCCTGTTATGCCCACAGTGTTAACCATTATGCATCCTGTTTACTTTAAGGCCATTAAAACATAGACCTCTGCATATAAATAAGCAAACCCATTTCAAACAATGATGTAAAGGCTTAAATAAAAAAATAATTCATGTGCTAATTAAGGGCTCAACAAAGTCCTGAGGGTGATCATGCATGCATCCCACTTTAACCTCCGGCAATGATGCACTGATGCAATGGTACCCACACTCTGCTAGTTAACAATGCCTTCTGTACAGTAAATAAACATCATATGCTTGTTAAACAAGGCAATTCAATCAACAACCATCTGCATGCATTTTGCTAGGCTGCTGCCAGGAGATACATTTTCGTAACCTTCATATTAAAGATGCATGTAAATCTGACAGCTGAGTATGAATAAATGAAGGGAGCATATTTATTAGATCATACTTATTGATAAATGTTGTTGCAATGAGATGAGATCTCTTGCCGCTGGCTTCAAACAGCTGTCTGCTGAATGAAGAGATGGTGTATGGGGATTCCCCTCATCACTACCAACAGAAGGCATACCAAATATGTGATAAATTAAACGCTTGTTGTGTTGAAACAGTTATTGTGCTGCAGGTGCTATCTGTGAGCTATAAGAAATGATCATCTATCAACTTTTCAAACATGGTTAAAAAATGCAGTGAAATAATACAAAAAGTTCTGAATGACATGAACTTTGATTCCCATAATAAATGTAGGCAGCCGCTCGCAATGTGAACCTCATACAGATGCATAAATAACCACTTAATAAGAAATGGAGTGAGTTAGCACGATGATATTACACCACACAAGTAGAAGGTAAAAATGCAGCCATTTACCCCATTGATAGCAAAAACAGTGGAAATGGAGGCTAATCCCAGCCTAAAATCTCAGATTATAGTGCACAAACTAATTCTGCCTCAAAAGTCCATCTGACAGATTTCACAGCAGCCTAAGCCTCTCTCAGTGGATCAGACACCATCAGCCTAATACAGACCATCAAAATCAGAGAACAAAGACTAAAATCATGAAATGACTCACATGAAAACACTGCAGTCTGCCCTCAAATAAGAAGATCATTTCTGTCAGCAGAAATTGTAGGGTATAAAAATAAGCATATAAAGTTTATCACCATTTATTTCCTGAATTTATTTCAAAGCTTTCCAGACAGCACAGGCCGAATATGAATTTCTAAACATCTCTCTTGCTACAGAAATACCTGCTCTTTTCTCCCCACATTGTGCACAAGTAATCTATCTGCAACATCACATATTTCATGCATCTGTGCAAAGGAGCGTTAAATTAAATCCAGAATTCTACTTAAATCTATTCAATGAGATCCAGATCATATATACCTTATTGAGTATTTCCCGTCATAAACACAGAACAAAAACAGACAGACAGATAGAGAATAGCAATATGTTAATACACATATTAACAGAAATATGTTAAGAAATCTTAGACTGCCAAATGTTGATAAAGCACTATTCTATGTTCCAATGTGCTTTCAAGAGAATGAACCCACTGGAAGACACTTAATCCAAGATTACTCAGTATGTCAAAGTTCAGGGGTAATCTTGGAGCAGAGCGACACTGGATCAGTTGGTCAGGAAACATGTTTCTACCATTCACAGCTATACTGATTTAAAGTGCCATTCACGTTTCATTGCTGTGGAAATTCGACTTCAAATGAGAAGCCAGCATCAGCACAACGGGACCGATTTGTTTGTTTCCCAGCTTCTATGGCGAAAACAGGGTAAAGATTTAATAAGAGATGTCAAAGGCTGATAAAGGTTGTGAAATTGAGCTTATTTTGGAACTTGAGTAAGACAAGTTTTGATAAGGCTAAGATGATTAGTGGCTGCTCTACACTTCTTGACAGCTGAAAGACGTTCTATGGGCTGGCACGTATAGAGCCCTGGGAGTGTTGCCATGTTTAGCTGGATTTACTCTCTTACACAAACACAACACACAATGAATTTCATTTACACCCTGTACTTCACAGGCATAGTGGATGGTTCATTTAAAAAGCTGTTTTCTACATAACATGTTGATATAAAGCATGTTTCTATAGATGTGGCGACTGAGCTTCTTGAGTTTACTCTTGGTAAAAAATTGTGTTTCACAATGTCATAGAAAAAACAATTTTAGCTGTATGGTTCCATAAAGAACCTTTAATGTCCAAAAAACATCACATAAGGTTCCTTGTAGTGAAAAGGGTAACCTTTGGTCTTTTAGGAACCTTTGACTAAATGTTTATTTGAGGAACCAAAAATGTTTTCTATAGTATTGCTGTAAAGAACCTTTTAAGAACTTTTATTATTAAAAGTGCTGTTTTAGTTACCTGGGGCTGTTGCAGGATCGCTCTCGGTACATGACCCCTCCACCACAGGTACGTGAACAGTCAGACCACTCAGACCAGCCAGACCACTGACCATGCACTGCTTTAGGGCCATGATCACCAAATTTGACACACTGTCCTTTCCGGCACCACTGCATTATGGGAGAAAAATAAGGAAATGACTAATGCACCTAAATGGAGGCCCCACGGTCAGAGTATCTGACAGTATAAGAGAGTGAGAGGGGAGGTGATGTAAAGAAGACAAGCTCAGGAGAGGAACTGAAGAGAGCTCTGTGCCTGCTGGTTTGGGATGGTGCCCAGAGCTACACCTGGAGAGCAGGACTCTCAGCCCAGCCAAGCCACACAGTTTCACATATCAGCACCCTCTTCACCATCAGCCCAAACAGTGGAAAGACACAGGCCCACCATTTAACAAAGTAGAGAACAATACAGTAGGCGTGTGAAACATGATGAGAGGCAAAGGAAGAACTTGGGTAACTCTTGTAATTAACATGGGCCAGTGTTCTTTCTTAGTGGTCAGTTTTTAGTTAAAAGAAGTTCAGTCAAGGTCAGACAGAAAGAGACATCTATACACTCACCATGTCTGGTCCACAGATGGTGCCCTCGGCAGCGGGCATGAACTTGGTCTCACACCGGTGCCCTGTCCTGTGGCACCACAATGATTTACAGATGTCCTGGTGGGCAAGAACAAACACATTCAAAGAAGGGCCTACACACACTGGGAGGCTTTCAACCTCCCTGGCTTGCACCTCACCACACCGCTCCCTCGTTTCTAGAGCAACGGCCAATCAACTCTTCTAACAAATAAAAAACCCTGTCAAAATCAATCACTGCTGTGCCCAAAAGAAACACGCTATTATCGTAGCATTTTGTTTCTTCCCACAAAACAATGATAATAATGGGTGATGAAGGGTTGGGAGACCAGCCACTGCTGGCTGATGGCCCAATTGCATCTGGCAGACAGTTAGAAAGACGTGGCTTACAAAAGCAAATAATGCTGGACTCTGGATGATTTGTTAGCTAACTCTGCTAGCCTGCTTGCTACAAACAGCGAGCTCCCACGGCTAATTACATCTCAACGACTTTGTGACAAGGACAGGATGGCTTGAGGGGATAGAAAACAAAAACATTAGCCATTATCTTCACAGCCCTTCTTAATTAAGATGTACAGCTGCCTTCCATCAAGGTCGATGTTCAAGAATCTATTCAGTGAGCAGAGAAGGTTTCAGATGTACACAAAAGCAACAGGAATCTCTCAAAGAGGAAGTCCACAGTCTAATCCCATAGATGGACTCTTACAATGTTCATTTCCCAAGCATAACTTTCTTGCAGTCCTTAGTCCTCACCCTTTTTTTTATTTGCATATCAATGTGTGTTGGATGCTAAAGACTATAGCAGATGCCAAAGGAGGCCCTGTCCATCTTTGTTGAACTTTTGTCCGTAGACTATGAATGAAGACTTAGGAGTGGATTTTGAGGCAAGGAGCTTCCTCTCTTTAGCTTGTTTTCTTTACAAACTTCAGATGTGTGTTTGTGTTAAGCATGACGACTACACACACAAACACAACTTTAAGTATATTTAAATATCTGAGAGCCACAACTAAATCTTTGTTTAACTGTACTGTAAGGTTTTTTTAATAATGCTGAATTGTTTAACAAGTGTCACGTTTAAACACATTTAGTATAAAGATGCACTGAATTGCTTTAAATATAAATTAACACAATTTTAAATCATTGAGTTACCTTTACAAACTCCAGGCTGCAGAGTTTAGCCTTGGAGCCAAACTGCCATTTGCACTGTATGTCAGCATCATACAGTTGACCTGGAAGCTGCTCTGGGTACTTATACTGGCCTATTTGTTTGGGCTCATCCACTAGACACGAAGCCTGAGCTGTACTGTGAACACATACAGAGCAATACAGAAAACAGCATTAAAAAAAAAAAAAAGCTGTAAACAGCCACCACAAAGTTGAGTTTTAGATGCTGGTGACCCAACTAGGATTTAACCTTAACTAGCTGATCCTGTAAACCTTACTTTGTCAACCAGCTTCATTACATAGTCTAATGTGGTTGACCAGCAGGTTTTACTAATTAACAATATGCTATCCACCATCTAGACTCAGTTTAGAATCATGAATCAGTTTAGTTCATCATGAATATTCATGCTGGTCAAAACTGGTCTTTTCAGCAAAGATAATGTATTTAAATGAAGATTAAAGTTTACCCTAAAAATCTCTTCAGGTATTGCCGACTGCAAGCAGACCAGGAGAAAACACCATTATTCCCAGAGAGTGTGGGGGACATTATGTTCCCTTCAGTCTTCCGACAGGGATTCCCCTCTCCATCATGGATCATTCCAAAACTGGGGCAAAGGAGAGTGAATAAAAATGAGAAGCAAAATGGGAAGGAAGGAACAAGGAGAGGGAAAGAGGGAGCTTGTAAGTGTTATCCAGTGAGACTATTAATGTACAGCCCTAGGACAGAAACCACTCCCATAGTCAAGTGGGACATTACCTCTATAACCTAAAGAGCTTTCATCCCGCAAAACCCTTTTATAATCTCTGTACCCTACTGAACTGAACAATTCGATTCATGATCACATTGGGATACTTATTTTTATCAGGCCCTTGAGAATCAAAACAAATAAGGCATCAAAATTAACACATGCATCATACCTAAGACATTCAGTAAGACATAGGGAGTCTTGGCAAGATACACGTGTTTAGAAATGGACACTCCTCAATAAATTATGATTAAAATCCATTGGCTGGAGAAGATTTTGCCCCAAACACTGTACACTGGGCACACGTCTTTTTCATTTGACCAAAATGTTTAAACAATTGAGAATAACAAATCCCACACCATGTTATCAGCCTGGTGTTTCTCCAGGACATATTTTTTTCCAGTTTATGTTGAGCATGCGCCAACCAGAGGACTCAAAACTACTGTCATAAAAATGAAATCTCAGATGTACAATATAAACTTCCCCTTATCTCAGTGGAAACCAGCACAGCACACACAAATAAAATGTTTGCTGTTGTATAGCAGATGGTTTCCCAAATTAAAACGGAATAGGACCTGAAAACAGGAGCAAACATACTTGTGTCCTGACTCATGGGCGATGGTGAAAGCGAGGCCCAGCCCAGTGTCTTCATTAATTGTGCAGCTGTGGTATTTACTACACATCCCACTTATCGGAGCAAAACCTGCAGACAGGAAGTGAGAGAGCAGGACAGAATAAATAAGGAGACAACAAACATAAAGGTAGAAGAAGAGATGAGTGGGAGACATTGATGTATGTTGAGCACACAAATAAAATTCACTTCCTACAGAGACTTTAAAATACCAAAGGTCTAAATGAAAGCAGTTATAGATGATTTAAGTGTTACTAAACATGCCACAATGTTTCAAAACTACAGAATTTAAAAGAGGATCCCATTACACATAAACACACTTTTAGACCATTTTTTCTGACTGTATGGTTTTAGGACAAAGAAAAAGCTTTGGTTTGAGTTACACATCATACACATTCAATTTTTAAACAGTTCTCTCCCCTTTGCCATACATTCAAAGAAGCGCATATTTGTGGTTTGGAGCTTTCGAGCTGAATTCATTACATTTGGCTGACGCCTCAATACAGAACGCAGCAAAGACAGAACAAGCTGCCAACAGACTGCAAAGTGGATATGAGCTTTCTTGGGACTCATTCAGGTGAAGCTCTCTGCTTAAGGGCAGACTACAACACACATCACCAACCACAAGCTCTTTCTAACCTTGGCATTGTGTAATTTACTCTTCTGCAACATAATTACCCAGTGACGCACGTCATCTATTGCTGGAGGGTCTTACCCAAGGTGTCACATGGTTCATTCTTCCAGGAGCAGATGTCCAGCCCCGTCAACAGGATGGCATGGTCGTGGCGCTTGCCATTTTTACCCATCAGTCCTGATTGCCACTGGCAGAAGCTGTTGAGGGATTGGTCTGCGTGGTGGTTGATAGACAGCCCCAGCTGACACGATTGATGCAGAAAGAGTTCAAAGGCGTGATGAGAGAAAGAGAGAAAGAAGGTAATGAATGATCTGGCATCTGAAAGAAGCTCATTCCTGCTGTATGTGTTCACATCCACATCATAATACACTTGCAACTTTAGAAAACAAAAGTCGTATTATGTAATTTATTTGAATTGCAACTAAATAAACATTAAAATGATTTGTGATAAATTTACTTCTAGTTTAAGGGGATGTTGGGATATTGGGAAATGATGTCATTTTTGCCATGTCCCCAGGGACTGTGCACAAACTTTCAACATGAGAAAATGTATTGCAAAACATTCCAGGTGTTTCTTTATTTTCGGTAATCACTTTTATTTTTGTTTTTGTTATTTTGTCCTCAATTTTACTTTCCATCCTGTTAGTCTTTTGTAATATCTCTTTCACTAACAAAAGCCAGTTCCTGAATGACATCACCCTCCAGGAAATGACATGAGTTCATGGGTTTTGATGACCATGAATAAAGAAATGGATTTTTAAAACTGTGTGATGTTTTGTTATTGCCTCAGTAACCTTCCATCCTGTTAAGATGAATTTACAGAAAGCAACTTCTGGTTCTTTGCCACTGTGTCAATGATCAAGCTATAATTAATAAAATGCCTCAATGTAAGATACATATACATATTTCACTACATACTATAATTATTGTTAAAGATAGAGATGCATAATGGAGATTCTTTGAAACTGGGATTCTTTGAAAAAAAATAGAGGCACATCAAGATGACCTTAAATAAACAGCGAATAAACAAACTATATGCAGCTACTGCTGATCTTACCGGATCTTTTTCGAGTAGAAGAAGACTGACCACAACAATGTTAATATCTGTTCCAATAGTTCCATCTTTGAAAAGACTGGAGACCTGGTCAACATAACAAGTGTTCAGTTCACATACTGAATTAAGTGCCTTTATATAAATTGCTCGTAAATGTGAGCTCTGCTCACCATGTTCATGACGGTGAGGATGTAGGTAGTGACGTTCTCTCTGCCGTGATTCTCCAGCATCTTCCTGTCTGCCACCACCAAAGTTTCCACATTCAGGCTGCCCTCATTGTTGGAGGTAATCTGTGAGCGTTTCACTCGGCTTTGCTGCTCAAACTCATCAGGCATGACAAACTGATCCTCTGCGGGAGGCTTGGGAGAATCTGCAGGTATGATGAGATGAAAACAAAAAGAAAGAACAGAGTATGATGAATAGGAGTGAGAGAAATGAAATACTCTGGAAATTGCCTCAAATAACTACTTTTCCTTTTTTCAAGCTAATTCTCTCATAAAAGCGGCAGAGGCGACGACAGATCAGGAAATTCACAGTCATTTACTTCACTTTGCTGTTTCCGAGCATTTATTCAGTTCATTCGGTTAAACAGATGGTAATGACGAGGAGAGTCAAACACTGACTTTTTTTTTGTTTAAGGAGAGCAGTGCCAGTTCTGACTCACTGGGTATGGCTACAGTGTATAAACAAATGCCATATTTTATCATACAACTTATTTTTAAAGATACAAATGGTAATTTTATCATGTTTTTTAAAAGGTGCATTTAAAATCAACTTGCTCTGGGCATGGGCATAATGACTTACTAATTTACAAAAAGCTAAAAGGAAATTCCCTTACATACATTGCTTGCGGCGTCCGCAGAAATGTTGTCTCTGGAGCTTTCCATGCTGGTAGTCATGGTGACGGTGGTGGTGATGATGGTGGTCCTTGTAGGGGTTGTTTGAAGAGCTGCTGGTCTGGTCAGTCTTATCAGCGTGGATGCTGCGCTCTGCTGATCGCTTGTAGATCACATGTGGCTGATGTCCAAGAGGAGCGCTGTAGTTGTGTCTTACAGCCAAATGCTGTGGTAGTGGGGTGATGAAGAGCTCCTCACCTGAGAAACGGATTAGACCTGACTGCAGAATACAGAGAAAGAGGTACGAATCAGTAAACATTCATATAACAGGAAACAAAAGGGCTGGAGTTTATGTCAGATATTATAACATCTAAATGGTTAGCATGCTGTTGGTTACTACTAAAAGAAATTCTTACTACTGAAAATAATTATGTACAACATTTACGAAGCAGAGCCTGAAAGCTGGTGTGGAGTAAAAAATTTAATCATCTATGCAAGTACCTCACTCATCATATGGTAATTTACCACAAATAACATTTCCACTGCAACATGTGGGTACAATTAGTGAAATTAATCAACACACCAAAAAAGCCAAGTAATTACTTCTTGTGGGTTTTTTGATGTCATAAGTTGACCAGTCTGCCCAGCACTGCTGCATGTCAAACACATCTATTGACTTCAGGTATATGAGTTTCTTGCCAATGCTGTCAATCCCACAATTCCTTTTCATTTACAAAAACAAACTGAAAACACTCCCTCAACCGTGCTCAAAACTTGCTAGTGGAACAATGCCTTTTTGATACACTGCTCACTTTATAATACACATTTGACAAAGTGAGAAAGACAGCAACAATTAAATTGTGTGTTTAATAGAAAGTAAAGAGGTATAAATAAACCTAATGTTACTGCTGGTAAACACTCCACTAAACACTATTGCCCCTCCACTCAGGCTAAACACTGCCAAAAATGTATGCCCCCTGCCCCTCACCTGCCCATAGTTATTGGTTGGAGGCTACACACCTCTGCACACTGGCCAAAGGTTGCCCCACCCCAAGCATCCCAAAACAGAACAAAAAAATACAATCTATCTGCATAGTATACCTATAACTTCACAATGCATCTTACAACACACTTGGATATTTGCATACTTATTATTTATACATATTTTTAATAATAATACACTTTATACTTATTATGCAGCCCAGAAGACAAATAATAACAAGGTCCTTTTATCAGGACCAACTTTAATTTGCCCATATTTAATACATCTATGGTGAGCACAGAGTTAACTAACTGCTAAGGAGTTATGTATTTAATTGAACAAAGAAAACATTTGTATCTTCCAAAAATAACCATATAAATATAAACCACTGACTGAGAAGGACCATAATGTATAGTGTTACATATAGCTTGTTTCCTGGAGGGCTTGTAACACATTATTCTTACTTAAACTGCTTTAAAGCCATATGCAAAAATAGTTATGTCTTTTTAGTTGTCTTTAAAAAATTGTTATGTCTTTTTACAAGCACCAGTGTTCCCTGGATGAATAAATCCCCTGAACCAGTCATCTAAGTGGGAAATTCCCTCTAATATTCAAAAATGAATTTCAGACCCTGCAAACAAACAAGAATTACATAAACAGTTATGTTCTTCTAATAGTAGACTATTTGGCAATTACTAGATCTTAAGCTGTTTAACTCGATTGTTTTAAATGAGCGAGTGTCTTAAACTCTTTAGCCTTAACTAGAGACGACCCTTCAGATCAAGTTAATATTAGAGCACACAGATGCAGGACTGAAACATATCAAATCAAAGAAGTAAAGCCCTCAAAGTCAAGTAGGTTGTAGGTGTTTTTGATGTCATGGGAGAAAAGCCCTCCAGGAGTAAAGGTGTAACTCTTCTCACACTCAGGCTTCTACATTCCTGGTGGTGGGGGCTTCATCGTCCCTCCAGGAGAAACATTGGTGGTTAAAAAAACAGCTGTTGCAGAGTCACAAAAAATGGGCATCACCATAGTTACAGCTGTCAGTACACAATAAACAAACGATGACATGAAGAAGATGTAGAGCAGCCTGAGGCTTCTGAAATCATCTTAAGGAGCTTCCCATTTATCAGATGTTTCAGTACAGAGAGCAGAAAATCATATGCAGCATAACCTTTCAGCAGCTTGTTTTACAGTGACGATTAGCATGGCCATGAGCCAGGCATGAGAGGTATGATAGACTGCAAGACTGTTTTAAGAATCATGTACAGTATCCATGCTAAAAAAAGACCTTCTTAGACCAGATACATTGCTGGTTCATGCTGGTTGTGGACCAGCATGTTTTTCACCAGCAAACAATAAAGCTGCTTAACCAGCATCTAAACGCAATATAAGCTGGTCTTTTTAAACAAGGCTGTATAACATCATATCTGCAGAACTGGTTGGCTATTTCTAAAACAGCCTTTTTGCAGCATTACCAGAGAACAACTAATATTGATCGAAAGTATTCACAACTCCTTTTGGGAGGAGTCACGTGATCAGTTCTCTGTTCGTCCAAGTGTGTGTGTGTGCGTTTGTGTTTTTTGGGACAGGAGGAATGTTTAATATGTCTTTCAGAGCAGAATTAGATGGCATGCTTGAGAGGTAGGTGGAGGAGGTCAGATATTCATGAGCAGTTGATTAATGAGGTGTGGGGTCAAAGGCGAGCTCAAACCTTATCGTCTGCTATGATAGTGACACGTATCGGTGCCCTGGGACACATCCACAGCAAGCCAACACATGCGCACATTTAGCCATTACTAATAAAACATGTCAGACTCTAATTGCTTCATTATAAGTCATACAGATGTGCCTCCAGATTTATTTCGTTTGGGTTAGTGTTTGTACGATGCAGTCTTATATTTGCTAGTACAGAAGGGAACAGCCAGAGACTGTCATTTCCAGCAAACGCAGCAACATTTCAGCATTAATTTTTTTAATAACTATACTGCCAACTGGGAAAAGAAATTGGTTAGATTAAACAAACATGTTCTATGCATTTAGGTCTCGTCTTTTTTAAAATAGATTAAAATAGATTAACTTGTAAAGCACGCTAGCAATGCACACTAGCAATGCTAAAGTCACACATTAACTTATACAGTGTGAAGCCTGAATGTACTGTAAACCTTTAAATAAATAAGTCTGCCAAATGCATAAATCTAATGCAGTGAGGTTCGATTTGCAATACGTTCTTCAGGTTAACATGATTTAAAACACAGTACATAATGCATGTGCTTACTAAGATGTGAAACCTATAAAAAAAAAATCAATAACTACTTTACTGCTTTACCAGATACGTCTGAGTGGGGTAAATGATAAAATAAGTGCTGCTTTATTGATTTGCTTTATTTGTCTCTTTCCTGTTTGACGTTTGCAAACATGCTCTATGTATAGTCATTTAAAATATGACCAGCAGGTATCATTAAATTTGCAGCAAATGACTATTATCAGCAACTCCTGTCAGATCTGAATTTATTAAGTGGTAAGTGTTGCAGTTTGCTATAACTTATTACATCTTACAGTCATCAGTGTTAGGATCACATTCAGTCCATCATAGCCATTACTGTCAAAGAGACACACACTGCTTATGTTGGAAAGGCCAACTAACTCTGTAGCTTACCATTCTAGGTTACTGTGAGCTAAGTGAGAGTTATTTATTATAGGCATACCCGCAAAGTTATAATAAACATACTATGCTGAAGATGAGCAACACTGTCCCTCTTCAGTTTGGCTTTGGGATAGAATAAATATTGATAGTTTTCTTAAATACTGGCTACGTGACACAAATTTGAACATAATATTTAGAACCCTGTGGTGTCATAAAGAAGCCATACTGGTGAGTGTCATGGACACTGCAACTTCCACACTAAAGCTGAGCTGCTCTCTCAGCCTCTCCATCCCGAGCTGAGGTCATCCTCCCAGATCTTTATCCCATGTCTTCCAGACTGCTGAACCTTAACATTCCGCCTGGCTTTGGAATTCCATTTAATCCCAGTCTCCATGTACAGGCAAATCCTTGCAGACTAGTTGTGCATTCAGTCACCGATTTAACCCGTCAGTTCTTTACTCCCCTGACCGTTTGATCCTGCCTGCCCGACCCCTCCCACCTCGCAGGTGGCAAAGTAAACACAGGCACTCCCAGGGTTGAGGTGGTGCCCGCTCAAGCGCATGCTGTGAAAATAGCGGTAAGCCATGGCTGGCTGCCGCAACGATCTGGGGCATCTGCTCTCACCGTTAAGCTCAGGGCAACAGGGCAACTCAAATCCGTCCAGACCCAAGTTGGCCTCTCCTCTTACACCACACAGCACTGCCAGGAGTTTTGGACATGCCAGGGAAAACCTAGTGCTACAACCACTGCTGATTCAGATTGGATGAGGACGGTGCAGCTCCGACTGCTTTAGAAATTCAGCAGGCCCAGTATGATTGTTATAATTATAATTAGAGACAATTATCTTGCATTTGTGCCTATAAACTAAAGTCAAATGAAAAAGTAACATAAGCTCCTAGAATTTGCCAGCAACTACAACCCTGATCAGAGAGTGAGAGCAGTACTGGTGTGCATTGTTGAGATTAAGCTATTACCAGGCCTTCACACTTGATGAATTAAAATAATTTACACACTTGTGTGTAAAATGTTTTGATTTTCTTTTACCCCTTTTTTCTGTCGTCAGACTACTTTCATTTAATCTGTGCTTGTGTGTCTAGCCTGTATGTGTACAAGCACTTTTGTTTTCATTCATGCAGAAGTTTGTTACACTGTAAAACTGAAATCTGCATTCAAGCATTAAGAACATCAAACACACAAGCAAACACACACACACACATTTACAGACTATACACTAAACACAAGCTAATGTCTGCCACAAACTACCAGAGATGGGTAGTATGTAATTTCCTCCATTTAAATAACAGGGTTAACTTTTTTTGATGATAATAGTGCAGAATCGCCCTATTATTAGCATATTGGAATTACAGTGTAGTTTTTCCATTAAACTTTACTTACGACCAGAAAACCAATGCTATTGATAAACATTCTGCACATGATGTTAATGAAACACTACTTTCAAAAATAACTTGACAATCCATGACACTTTGATGTGGATTTGCACACATATTTAAAACCCCACTGAGAGATACAATTTTTCTACAATAATATCAATTTCTTTCCCTCAGGTAAACATCAATCTTTTAAAAACGTCTAGCCGCATTTGTAAAATATAGTGCCCTGTATTGGTATAAATGTATGTGGTAAGGTTTACTGCATGTCTAATGGAGTATTTGTATATGCCCTGCACATTTGTGAATTGTGAATACTGTGCCATTTACTAGTTATTGTTCTATTTGTATATATAGTGTTTGCACCAAGACCACTAAGGGAAAAAAACTTCTCAGCACAGACAATAAACATTGACTTGACTGAAACAATACAAATTAATCATCAAAGTAAGTGGGGATGAAAGATAAAACGCAGCCTCAACTGACTGTCTACATAAGCTACTAAATTCCGAAAAGCTGCCAGATGTCCTGTCCTGTAGAAACCATGTTAGCACATTAGCCAGGATAGGGTTCCTGCAGTGATGTCCTTCCCATACAAGCCATCCTGCAAGCATGCACTTCACCAACATCCTGGAGGGCCTCCATGAGTGCCCTGCAGTCCACTTCGCACAATTATAACACATGTATTCTATTTGTTTTAGAGACATACCAAACTTTACTGTCAAATATCTAACAACTTTGCCCAGCAGTTAGCAGATGGAGGTGCCTTGGTTTGATAATGGGGGTAAATGGATTCCATCTGGACCAGGTATTTTTCTTTTTTTTTGTAAATTTGGCAGATTGTCTGAGAACTTGAGGAAATAAAATTGCTTGCGAAAAACACAAGAGAGGAAACTAACTTAGGACAACAAAGATTTGCAAAGCAGCAGGGATCCTATTATCACAACATCAATCAGTGTATTTGTCACTAATGTCTATTGTCTGTAAGTAGCACAATCCTTAAAATGTATTTAAAAAAAAAAAAATCGGACAAAAGCCGGTATTCACTTCAGATCTGATGCCTTTCTTTGCCGCACTGCTTATGAATAGACAGTCAGGTAAAAACAAGTCTTCATGCAATAATGTGTAATATGAGATCACATAATTATCCGTATATGTACCTTTCTACAAAAACAGTCTGACTAAAAGCCTATTACACTCAAAGAAAGGAAGGATTCTTCTGGTTTCCCATTCATGAGGCAGACTTCTAGTTATCTCCTTCAAGGAACACTTGTAAGAGACGTAGATTAGAGGGCCACCGTCTGCCAGATAAACACGTTTCAGTTTCACAGCAAAGACAAAAAGCACCAGAGGTCTTTTAACTCTCACTCCCCTCACTGAGACATGGAGATTAGTCAGAGCCTTCACATTTTCAAAGGATTATCAGATGTTGGGAATTAACTAATAAACCCTGGTTCTCAAAGCCCTGCTCTATGGAAGACGTGACCGTAGGGACCATCTGTTTTATGTGGTTTTTGTAAGATCTGTCTTTGACTCTATCACTTGTGTGTCTTCTGTGCAAGAATGGGAAATTATTTATTTCCTGTCCCTGTGAATCCATGAAACATAATTAGCATCTCTTTGTGTAAACTGTGTGTTGCTTTTAAAGCCTCCGACTGTGGCATTACAATCTAGATGAGTAAGTGCTTACATGCTGTTAAAGGTTGGAAGGGAGCAGTGAGAAACCCAAAGCTGCTTATTACCCAGCTTTAAAACACATCTGCATTCTGCCACTGGCTTGCATTTGACCAGAGCCTTGACTCAATGACTACTGTGGGGAGAGAGTGTGTTATGTTTACACAGACAAATGAAGGACACTGCAAGGCCATTTTGATTGGGCCAAGTCTTAGAACAAGGTCCAAAAAATCATTCAGCCATTATCATTTTAAACTGACTGTTCTAATTCTAAATGTCTGCAGACACATTTCTGATACTGGCGTCCTAAATGTATATCATCACCAGAGTCCTGATATTTGATTCTGTTCTTTTCTAGTGATTCAATTAGAGCATTGTTTAGAAAAGAACAGCTAAATTAGGCAGTAATAATAGTAAGAAAAGTATGCCCATAAAGCAGAATTTAAATACAGTCTAGCCTACAGCACAGACTGGAAATGGTCTATGGTAATGGAATGGTTTACTGATTGCAACATCCTGTCAGACTGGGCTAGTAAGTACATGATTTTTGTGTACAAAGATGAGACCTGCAAAACCATGTGGTTAATGTTTTGGGATGTTTGGATGGGTTTATTTTGAGGTTTACCTTGTAGGTTTCTTGACAGGAAACCCAGCTAACAACTTTAGGTTGTAAGAACATTTCTCTAATGTTTCCATTAAGTAACAAAAACTTATGTTGAAAACTCTAGGAACATTAAAAAAACCGGTTTTAGAGGTTGTATTAATATTATTGTTTGGTTGTAAAAACGTTATTCAAAATCATTTACCGGGAGGAGAGAGGTTACTGCATGAACTCAAAGCACATACAACCCTTAGAGACTGCAGCAAGCTCACAATGAAAACTGTTCTAGTGTTAAAATAGCCAAGTAAACTAAACAAGACTAACAAGATAAATCTGCTGCACACGCTTTGAATATCACACAGGTTATCAATTTTAAAAGACTGTCCTTTAATAAAGTTTTTAATTTTAGAAAGATGCATAAGCTTGGCTAAAATATTTCAACCACATTGATATTTTAAAATTAAAACTTTAAAATACCACTCACAAAGTAAATATATGATTCCTTATAATATTTATGGCTTCTCAGTACTGGTGTGACAGCCACTTTCCTACTGCCCATCAGTTTCTGTTCTTCAAGTAAGTGAGTATAATGCTGTTACAGGGACAGAGTGGCCTGCAATGCCTTTTTTTTTTTGCTCTCTCTCTTTCACAGTTCCTTTTTCTCTGGCATCTCTAAGCAGCCTCTACATCACTGTCACCACGGAGACCACCAGGGAATAGCCCCTGGCAACTCCCACAGTGCTAACATGGCATAACACCCTGTGAATTATGAAAGGGAAAGTAGGGGACATTTGTAACTACAAAGGATCCCAGCACATATTCACTCTGGTTTCAATTTGTCTGTCTGCCCTCCCAAAACTCAGACTGGTATAAATGTCCACCACATCACCTGTATGTTGTCTCCTATGTCCCACTGGGCACTTATTTAAGTCTCAACTAGAAGACACAGATTGGCTGAGTCTGTTCTAGCAGGTTTTTAAATTAAGAGAAGCAAGAAGGATCACAAACTACTGCCAGGCATGATCCTGCAAGGCTGGGTACCACTAAATACCTCACAATACCTTAATACCTCATGAATGGGAGCTGACAGCCTCAGTCCCTATTCACTTTCATTGTGTGGAAAGGAACAGCAGTGTCAACATTCTTCCCAATCATCCTTCTGTTCCACAGAAGAACAAAAATCATAAGGGTTTAAAACAACGAGAAGGTGGGAAATGATGACAGAATTTATACTTCTGAGTGACACAAAACCCAATAAACTGCAAGAAGGGATATAAATGCTTAAAGAAAACAAGGAATGCATGGACAAGGAATGCATTTACACTACATTACATTTATGCATTTTACAAACGCTTTTATCCCAACATCCTTATCCTTACATCTGAAACTTACAATGCATTAAAATTATACATTTTATGAGTATGTGTTGGGAACCCAACCCACAACATTTGTGCTGCTAACACAATGTTGAGCTACAAGATGTTGAGCTGCCAGTTTTTGTAGTTCCATTCTTATAGTTAAGCTACAAGAATATATAAATATATCTTACCACAAGGGTCTAAAATGTGGATGTAATATCATAAAAAAGAATTACACTACATTGATCTATGACTGTATTAACAAAGGCATATGCCACAGTACATCCACAATTATGACAGCACCAATAAAAGCTGGAAGTGGGTCTCAAACTGGGAGGCCCCCAACAGCAACCACCTCAGCAGAAACCATACCATCATCATGACAGACATAACCGATGGAAATCCCAAAGCATTCTCACAATTTCCTAAATCAGACAAGCACTACGGATTTATTCTTGGAGACTGTATATGGTAATTCCCATCCATTCTCTTTCATTGATGTTTGAATGGCCTGGTGCTCCACGCTCACTGCAGTATATCCAGACAAGCTTTGAGTGCACTGACAGCTTTTCTCCTTTGCAGTCAGAGTGAATTAGCATCACAACTGTCCCTAAGTGCAATCCCACACGCTAGCGCATCAGCCTGAACCAGCAGGTCTGCTGCTGAATAAACACAGCTGAAGTGCTTCTGCAGCAATTCACACACACTCAAACCTCACACATTCACAGACAGTCTAGCACCCACAAGGCTGGTCTATAGGGCCGGGCTGTCCATAAAAGATAAAAGAACACTCTTTTCTATCCAGAAAGACTTCATGAACCCCCACCACCTCCCGAAGACTCTACCAGACAGACAGAGAATGTGGGAAACCTGCTTAGCAAAAGTAACACCTCATCTGGGTGTAGCGTATAATTGATTGAATTATCGCCCGGTCCCTTTGTTTACGCAGGTGTGTGATTTATATGAATTTACAATGTTTAGGTGTACCTCACATCATCTAATCAATCATGACATCTGTTCGATTCCTTCAATATGAGTATCAGATAGGTGTGACTGAATAAGTCACACATGTAAGAACTTATTTTCTTTGTCCTGTTGTGTACCTGGGTGAAAATAAAAGTGATTGCCTGGCCTTAAAGTGAAGAGACACTGAGGGGGGGCTTGGGAAAGGTCATGTCTGAGTTCAGCATGATTGGACATGTTTGGAAAGAGCTGAAATTCAGTGAAAGGCAAATCGAGTGGATCCTCTGGCCTACAAAGCCCTGCTCGCACACCATTCAAAGTATGAGGAGGATAATTAACTATACTCAGCTAAAATGCCTGAGAGACTCATAAAATCACCCCTTCCCCAACTTCACATATTCTCCCTTTCTTTTAAAGTCTGAACACAACTCTAAACAACAACTGGAAAGAACATTAAAATCTAATATCTATGCATGCATGTAGTGTGAACAAATTTCTTTGACCTGGCATCTTAAAGTTAAACATCATGACTAGGGGAAATGTTTTTATCCATGTGGCTTGGAGGAGATCATTTACTGTCAACATCTGTAATCTAATGCAATGTAGTCAGCCTGTTGTTAGCCCATCTACCAGTGTTTGCAAACATGCTGATTGTTAACAAACGATGCTGTCTAGTAACACAAACTGATAAAGAACAAGTCTACTGCCTCATTACCTGCTTCAGTAAATGAATGTGCTGGCAGACCAGGGGATGAGTTAATGAATTAGGGTAATGAGTTAGCCATTGGAGAGTGTTCACATGACAGACAATTCTTCAAAAAACAACTTAACAGTAACAGTTTATCTATAATTTATGTTGTATTATTAAAGTTTAAAGGTACTGGGCTTTCATCGTGGTACTGAATCCAGTTCTGAAGGATTCAGTGGCCTAGTCAGTTACAACACACCTGAGCTGTAGAATCTCACATCTTGAAGGGGGATGGGCTTGAATCTTTTGCCAGCCATATGGAACTGTGACCCTATAGGCTTGGAAAGCAACTCTGAACTTGCACACCCATGTGACCTGAAGCTTAATACGGTGAAGGTGCTGCCACTGACCTCTAAACAGGAAGTAACACAGCACCTCTTCACCTGCTAATTGCAATTGTGGTCACCATAATCATGCAATCACGCATAGATGCATTACATCTAAAGTATTTTTTAAAAATCCCCAAAAAAAGTACAACACACAAATCAACTAGCATTTAATTATTACCATCAGATGTGTTGTTTTAGAATCTAAGCTCTCTGGGACAAAGATGCATCAAGGACAACATCTAAAAACTACAGCACTAGAGTTAAACAGGAGCAAAGTTCTTGTTTGATTACACAGTTACATCTGAGAGCAGACAATCTATTCAAGGCAATTTGATAATAGCAACTGAAGGGCGCAGAGTGCACAGTAATTAAAAACTTAAATGAAGAAGGATTTAGAGAGAAAATCCCCGTTCCTGATTTAAAGGCCAAGACCGCCTGTTCTTCATTTAACAACAGAATCCCTCTCCATCTGGTATGCAATGCACTGTTTAACAGAGAGCAAGAGGACTAGACCAAGCAAATCAGGCTTTCATCAACTCAGTAACTTAATGGACAGGGCTACTTCTGAATGTATTGACAGTGGGGGTTCTCAGCCACAGAAGAATTTATTTCACTTCTGCACTGATGTTCTCACCACACATAACCTTTAACTGTCTAAGCAACTGCCTCCTCAGCTTTTCACAACACAAGGGGTTGCTGCGGCTCAGCAGAGTGATGAATAGATTCTCATTTGTACTTAATCCAAAGCTCCTCATCAAGCACAGATGACATGGAAGGGTTAAAGTTCTCTGTGACTCGTTCTTTTTCACCTCAACAAAGAAAATAAGAAAAAGTGAGAGTGAAAGAAAGAGAAAGTGACAAAGTGAGAAACCCCCGTTTTCCTGGACATAGCTTTTTTACTTTCTACGTTTGAGCTCAAAATCTGAAAGGGCACCCAGATCTTGCTCAGTGTTCACTATATCTAAAACAGGACTGCAGAGAGAATCACCTATAGCTCAGGCCATCCTTCAAAAAAGAGCTTTTAAAGAAGGGGAGTAGATCAAAGACTTCTTGCAGTCTATTCAAATGCAATTGCTCCCAAATCACATTGTGTTGTCACCCAGTCTTAAAAGAATGGGTCACTGCTGTTTTATTGTGGAGAAGCTACCAATAATGAAAAGGACAATGCAAAGATTAGCACTGCCAGCCAAGCGCCTGAAATCTCACTGTGTCTTTAATTGTGGAGAACAAGGGAGACAGGAAAAAGCAGGGCAAACAAGGAACAAAAGAGAAGGGAGCAGAGGCAGAACTGTGGATATGGTTTTACAGTAGTCCAGCATTCAAGGTGAGACATGTGATCCTCTCTGTAGTAAAATCAAAATGTGCCTGCTTCGTGTTACCTCAGTGATTAAGTAAACCTGTATTTCTATGCTCCTCATATATATATATACACACACTCTATATATAAAATGACAATTGAGAGGCCCCAAACAAATCTTTTTGACTCTAGAGGTGACACTTACCAGACCTGTGCAGGTGGATATGGCCACAAAGGATTCAGAATGGTTGCGTATGGAACCCTGGTAAAGACAGTTATAAATAGCAGGGTCAAGGGTTGCTGTTTTTATGCCCTCTGCACCCAGTGTTTGTACAGTAAACCCATCAGCCAGCACATGGGACGGCTGCAGGTCTAGGTGTAATTCCTTTCCAAAAGCAGAGACATGATAGTGCACTGGATCCCCAACTTCAGACAGGGACCTCCTGCTCCGTCTTTGCCTTGAAACATCATGGGAAATATAGCTGCCAAGTGAGTCCACTTCCACTGGTGTCGTAAAATCATAATCTGGAAGGTGTACAACCACAAACAGTTTAAATTTCCTGACAAATATTAGAGATCAATTGTTTTCCAATGTAATTAAAGCACAAGTCTTATTTATGATGACAGCATACTGTATTGCTGTATTAAGTTCATATTTTAATGTATCTATCATGTGTTAGGTCAGTCAGCAAGTACATCGGAAAGATTTTTAATGATCATGGTGAAAGTATCTGTATCATTATGTTATATGAAAGTCTCAATGAGTCTTTGTACATACACTACCAGTCCAAAGGTTTGGACACACCTACTCAGTCTTTTTTATTACTCTTTTATTAAAATAAGTATACCTATAATAATCAACAATGAAATGTATGAAAATAACAGTCATCACAGAATAAAATAAATAAATGGTTGTTTGCAGTAAGCAAAATTAAAATGTGTCTTTTAATGATTTTGTCAAAATAAGCAAAAATATAAAAAAAAATATTATTATATAAACATTTTTTTAAGAAATTCGTTCAAATTATATTTGTCTATTACATGTAACTCAAGTAAGAGGAAAAAAATGTTTCTAAAACCAGGAAGAACTATTTTAGACAATTGTGTCCACATCTTTGGCTGATAGTTTACATAGTAATAAAAACAGATAAAAATGATGACTAGACACTATGGTAGGCGGCAAGAGAATCTCTTTACTGTGCACTCACATACAGTACGCGTGCCTGCGCAACCACAGGAGCAAGACAGTCACATGTATCATAAACATACTTCTTGCGTATTTATATATATTTAAACAAGTATTTATCGTATGCTAAAAAGGAAGAGGTAAGCTACAGGTACTCTTGCTGAATTATTGTGCAACTTTGGGTATAGCCCAGAGCGCGACTGAATGTCCCAGCATCAGTAAACAGCTTGGCATCATTCAGAAAAGAAATAAAACAATGATCATTATTGCAGTTAAAGACACAAACCGCGATAGAGGCCGCCGGTGACACCGGTAAATGAGACTGATGACACAGACTGGAAGCAACAAAACTGCAGAGCCTGCAAAAACGCACACAATTCAGCAAAAATCACTTGTGAATGACAGGGAAACGAGACTTATAAAAATACATATAATAAATAAATGCATGTCACCTGCCTTTATAAAGTTCCCAAACGACACGCTCGCCAGCAATCTCATTGATGTGCTGTTTACAAGCGGGACTTGTAAAGTCCAGAGCAATAGAAAAAGGCAATCCATATGGACATGCATGCACCTTTACTGTTACCTCTTTAAAAACTGGGAAAGAAACAATCCGCAAATCCATGCAATGCAATAAATAGTCATTGCTAATTATTTAAATTGCACTGTCTCTGTCGATCCTCAAGTAAAATCCAGCGGGTGCATTGGGGTAAAGCGCACTGTTTCTGTTTGCGAACACAGGTAGCGAGATGGAGCACTGCTGACTGCTGAGCATTGACAGTCGGCGAGTGCGTGTGTATACACTACACAGCGATAGTGGCACCGGCTGATGGGCAAAGAGTGGGGGGGTGGATTTCCACCAATCGGTGACGACCATCTGCGGGCGATTCATTAATGTATTAGCGCTCCGCAGTCTGCCGGTCCGCAAACAGACGAGCGCAGGCAGATCACAGAGTTCATTGAAATGGGAAACATGTTCGCAGCACTCTCTAAATGAGTGGTCAGAGCAAGTAAACACACGCTGTCAAAAAGTTTATCTGCTTAATCTGAAACCGGAGAGTTGTGATTAGGCTGGGGGATGATTTATGACACTGTATGCTGTACTGTATAATGAAGCGCTTTCACGTCGGGTCTTGTTCCAAAGATTGTGCCGTCATTAATATTTGTCGAAAAAAGCGCTCAGCTGATGTTTGGAAAAGCATTGGGTATACTAAAGAAACAGCGGATTATTTTACGTGTTCTTTAGTGTATATCTTAATAATTTACTGCATCTATACAGGAGCATGGCTTCTTTGTTTCAACATTATACCAATAAAAGCTTTCCACCTCCCTGCATAGGATGAGATAACCAGACAAAGGACAGCTGTTAGTGACCACTACACATCAGCTCCAAAGTCCTGTTAATAGAAGAGCTTTGTCTACTTTTGGACAAATGTGAGCATTACAGTACAGATTTGTTTGTTTGTTTCCTGTGCTTATTAAAGGATCTAAAAAACAACCTTATTTTCATGCTAAAATGTCTATGAATCATGTTAAAGTAAAACCAGTGTTTAGCCAAAGCATAAAAGATCAATTAAAGACGTCATAAGAACTTTTAGAGGTAGATTAAAAGCAGCTTGATATTTATTTTGTTTAGTTTTTAAGAGGTTTCTGATTTTACTGCTACAGTGGAGGCCAAGTTTAGCGTGTTTTACACTATGTCCACCATATGACAAGAAGCTTAAAGAAAAACTCCATGTGAAAAGAATCATTAGGTGAATTTATTGTGCCTTTACAATCCATTAGATTTTGGTTTTAGGTCCTCAGAAAAAGTGTTGTCAGATGTTTTAGTCAATGTTGGCTAGGGGTTCAGCTTGTCAAAGCCAACCACAAAAAACCCCACTGGAAGATGAGCTTTGCTTTGACTACAATGTTATTATTTACTGCATATATGTGTGCCAATGTTTCCTTCTCTGTTTATAAAACTGTGCCCTAACTGCACTGAATAGAGTGGGCACAGATGGCTCAACGTGGATCAACACCATACCGTGAAGCAATGCCTTGCTGACATATGGGTTTATGTGCGGTATGCTAAATTGAGTGTATTAAAAAGCAGACTCACTCATACATATCTGTCCAAAAATCAGTCTGTCCATGGACACAACCAACTAACCAATGAACAGCACAAGATCAGCCATCCTTTTGATTTTAGATGCCACTGGACCAATAAACCCTGGAATATCATAAGGTAAAAGAATGCAAAAGGTCTGTTTTTATGGCACTGACTCCTAAACATGAATCTTCATCTCTTCAGATTAGTTTTGTGCATACAGTTGGCATGCATGACTATTGAAACCAGCTTTGAATTTCACAACTTAACCAAAATAATGCAATAGGCAGTGAGGTCATAACTCAACCTCTGACCTCATATTTGCTAACATTTGTTTCCCCTGCTTTTACGTGGCTGTATACCATTTGTTTTATATTTGTTTGCATGTTGTGGAGCAGAGGGTTTCCAGCGGCAGCTCCAGCTGGGGAGAGCCATGCCAGAGTTGCCTGTATCTGCTCCTAATTTACCTCGTACTGGGTTTTGAGAACACAGCGAACACTGAAACCATAATCTGTGATGGCAAGTCAAAGCACATCTCCAAACTAAGATAAAGATTTTTACCTCTATCATTCATTTTTTAAAGGATGATACAGGTCTATAAACCTTATGAAAACTAGAAATGTAAAAAAAACATCCATTGTACTCAGCACTAATACAGCGATTTTGTGTCATAAATAATAGAGTCTGTGGTGGCAAATCTTTCGATTTGCAATCTAAATAAATGTGGAATCCAGACAGGATGTTGACTGGAGTGGTCATAAATCATAATCTATGACATGAATCAATATACCTTTGACTGGTGATTGCACCCACTATTTATTTGACTGTGTCACTGGAACCCCAAATATTCTAGAAAATTGTGAAACTACCATTCAAGAACGACCTCTTGACTTGACCCCATACCCTGGAGAACATCTCTGATATCTGCCAGTTGATGACTTGAAGGCCACAGGAAACTAACAACATGACTCTGGGTTCCTGAAGTAAAAATCCTGTTCATTTTCTCTACGGATAAACTTAATATTATAACATATCAAAACATGTAACCTTTTCAAGACAGATGTACTATGAGACTGTTAAGCAATGCTATTGTAAAGAAGTCACAATTCAATAATTTCATACAAAATGTGTTCAATAGTGAATTTTATACTTACAGTGACTATATTTCTGATTGATTATGTCATTTGCAGTCATTTGTGGCATGAGCAGTTCATACACCACTATGTACAAACAGTCTTTTTATAATATTTCTAAGCACCTTTTTGCTTGTAATTTCTGAAATTCCTCAGAAAAATATTTCTGGAACCAGAGCTGCTAATAAAGTGTCACTGTTGCACTGTGACTTCATGTTACTTTGGCTGAGAATACAGTAAAGACTTCAAAACAGTGTCAGGTTTGTGTGGGTGTTTGGGAGTTGCTTAGTGAGAAGACAATAGAAAAAGACCAGGATATGTATTAAACAATGCTTTAACATCTGATAAGACTAGCTAATGACTGCTTAATCTAGGATCAAGCCCCCTCATCCGTCTCCTCCTAACAGCCATTATTGTTGAATCATAAAATCTTAAGTGCCCCATCTCTATGATGGACTGGTTTAAATACATCCAAAAAAGTTATAGCACCACATGTGCCTTTCTGTCACAACATAAGAGACAGTGATCAGACACCATCACAACCCCACTCTTGCTGCTCATTCGATCGTTCGTTTGTATGTTAATTCATTCTTACTCTTTCCAAAGACCTGTAATGTTTTTATCCCATAACATTTTTTTACTCCACCAATAAAAGTATGTTGTTTTTAACTGCTTTGTTTGTATATTTCTTTGTAAATGCATTGGCAATACAAATGTAAATTATTTGTTATGCCAATGAAGGACACTTAAATTAAAATTCAATGTTTTTTGATGTAGTAAAAAACTAAGACACATGCTGTTTCTGTCTGGAAAACGACTACCTGTGTAAAGAATCACCACAGGTGGGCTTAAGCCCTAGAGGCTTGAGGTAAGAGGAAGATCATTGTGGAAGAGGCACCTGAGAGTCTGCTGCTAAAGGACTTTCACTGTGATCTATTACACACAAAAACACACACACTTTTATGGTTTATGAGGACACAGGAAGTGTCTTTGAAAACCATGTTAACGCAACCCTAAACCACACTCTAACCCTAACAGAAAACTCTAACCTTTTTTTAGGTACAATTTTGTCCCCAGAATATGGTTAAGTAACCCCCCCACAAACACATGCACTCCTACTGAATATATCTACATGCTCTTGTTTATTTTGTGCCTTTACTCTTTTAAACGTCAATGTTTATTTATTGTACATAAAAGCACAGATTTACTCAAGCAGTAAACACTCTGCATCCTATTAACGTCTGATTTATGCTGGCTGAAGAGAATTAATGTAGACCTCACATTGAGCGTCCATTGTGCTCTTGTTTGCAGTAAGCACACAGACCAGCTCACTTTATTTTTAGTGTAGCGGTCTGCAGGAGAAGAAGAAACTTCTGAGTGCCGTGTTTGACCAATCGAAACCATCATCCTTCATTCACTGTCAGACATAGAATTTTACTCTCCGGTAATTGCAGCCTAAATATTGTTGTTTTGGTTATTTTTTCCCCCCATGTGTGGAAATATAAAAATTGCAGGAGTGGAGAGGTTGGAGGAACAGGCAGTAATTTGTTCTGAAGCCTCTTTCTTGACTTACCACAATGACCAGAGAGAGCCTGGGGATAAGGAGTGGCAACACTGACACTCCAAATACAATAATCAAGATAAAGATACAGTGTTCACGGTCCATTTTGCTCTGCGTCAAACAGACTGACAAGCAAATACAGCAAATTTTAACTATATATACGTTCAGTATAACAGTAATTTTTAATTGTAAAACCTGGTGAGGCTTGAAAGTTTTGTACAGCATCAAACAACCAACTCTTGGAATAAAATGCTGTTTAGATTTTAGTTATATAAAAATGTTTATCAAAACATTGTGCACAATCTGATAAAGATCATTATGCATGCAAGGAATAATTGACAACAGATTGAATCACTGAAAATCAACACATGCCCAATGCAGAGTGAACATTAAATGCCGGGTGTGGTCATGTGGAATCATTTTAAATAATCAACAGTCCAAAGAAACACTGAAATAACATTGAAGAGATATGCAACTGTAATGCCATTAACAAGCATGAAACTACTTCATAGCCCTGTAGTAAAAATCAGTTCCTTACACCTTATGTCAGAATCAATAATTCAATAATGCCATGGTATAAGACACAGTAAATATAACCATTTACTTGTCATACATATTCTATCAATGTTTACATTTATGCATTTAAAAACGCGTCACCCAAAACAACTTATAGTAAATTCAAGGTTTACATATTATCAGTATGTCCATGTCCTGGGATTCAAACCCCCAACACTGATATTGCCAACATCATGCAACTTTGTAGCTGAGCTACAGGAAAGCTATATGAGATGGTTTCTGACTGTTAGAACATCTGGATCTTTAAATCTTCTTTACACTGACCTCTAAAGGCCTAGAATTCCCTTTTCGGGTCCTATCACTGCGGTCTGATTTCAGGGCACCACATGGACAGTTTTGATAAGTGGCCATCAAGTAGCCGAGTTGTGGTGGTCCGTGAAAGCAACGGACATGGTATCGTCCCACCTCGCCTCATACATCACACCCTATCTGCTGACCCCGGTCCTGCTGCTCTTTCAGATTTATCTCCTATGTGGTTACAAGTACATCTGACCCTTTGACCACCCATAAAGTGTATGGCACTGTAACCTACACCCCTCTAGAGGATAAAACCAGCCTTTGATCACTCCAGAATGCAGGGTCTATCTCAGCCCTGAGCAGGCTGCTGGGGAAGCCATCCTGGAGTTTAGGATTAAGAGAGGTGAGCTGAACTGAACATTAAAATTACTTTACAAATAAACAAAGTGGACTTAGCCACCACAGCAGCATCATTCTGGTGATGAATGAACAGTTGACAATCTCTCGCCCAGCTGATGAGTTTCAGCTTGTTCCTCTGACGGTCTGTCAGGTTGGACTCTAAATAATGGTGAATGCTCCATGTTTTAATACCTTGTTAAAGTCCCATTAGCCATGGTCTGGTGGTGGAGGGTGTCCTAAGCTGCACTCACTGCTTTCATATGTCCACAAGCTGTCTGGCTTAGACGGCCTCCAACTTTGCCCTCCAACATGATGAATGTTTATAATGTTTCTTTTAATAACTAGTATTTAAAGCCACATGCAATATTGGGTAGTGCAACTTTTAAAATTTAATTGGTGATATACTAAAAACAAAAACATACTTTCATTTCCAATTTCCAGTTTTAAATAAAATAAAAATGTTAAAGGTTCAATTCACTGCTGAATTCTGCCATTTTGATAACTTTGATATCACCCACAAAAAGTTGCCCCACCTTTTTTGCATCACAGACAGGTATGATTTTCCAAAACATCTGTCAAGTAGTAGAAACATTTAATGCATTGTATGACATTTAAATTATCTTTTGGTCAAACAGCCTTTTGTTGCTCTAAGTGTTAACCATAGTTAAGCTTTAGCACAAAACTAAATATAGACATTTTAGTTCTCTTTTGGTACATTTCAAATCTTTTTGCCTCTTTGTCACCATCTCTCTGTCACCATCTCTGTTTGAAACATAAAATTGCAGGTTACTTTATGTAAGTCAAATTAAGCCAAACTGACATTTCCCAAGAAATTGTACCAGACAGCTCAAATTATAAATCACTTTATAAGCTTACAGTTGCAAAAAAAATGTTTTGAACATTGATCTGCCTAAGTGTTTGTTGTCTCAACCCTTAAATATAATATGTAACCCTGAATAAATAACTTAAATGTGAATGAATGTAAATCAGTAATCTTACTGACCTCATGACCTAATGTCAAATGTCATCTTCTAGTGCGGGTGCAACGTCCTACAGTGATGACTCAAAAACAAGACAGATGTTGACAAATAGGCAGCATTGTCTGTATATTAGGCCATTAAAACCTTCCAAATGGCTTATTAACAAATTTGTGCTAAATGGCTCCTCATAAAGCTTGTTTACTTAAGAACTTGTAAAGTTAAATGATCTCAATAATCCAGTTTACATGTGTTACATGTCTTCTTGATGGCTTACGATTTCTTGAGGCTTAATGTTCTTTTAAACCCCATGTATTTCACTTTAAATTTTATTAAGAGGAGATTACTAAATAATGTCTATCTATAAACATTATTTATGACACACATGCTACTGCCAGAAGGTTAGTGGTATGTGAATTCTGTTTTGTACATTGCTGTGGGTCGATGCTCTGTGTACAAGGTTGGTCAAAGTTAAGCTGAGTAATTCTCTAAAAATAAAGTGCCCAAGTCTACATATTTGAAAACATTTTCACTACTTTTTAGTTGAATTACTTTTAATAACTTGAATTTTTTTACTTGGAATACTTGAATTCTTATTCATACCAGCAAGACTTCCTCAAGTTGATCTGATTTTCTCAGGTCCAGTGGGTCAAGTTATTTTACAACCAATGGAGGGGTCAGTAAGTTGGCTAGAATGAATGAGAAAAGAGCATTAATGAAAAGATCTATGGTAAGCAGGACTAAGGATAGACGGGCCAATAAAGGACGCAGAAATGCGTTTCAGCATGCTTACGGAATTCCCAACGCAGCCCCCTGCTGGCCGGCATGACAATAGTCTAAAACACGAGCACAAACATGCATTCTTTTCTCACTCACCCCTTTCACTATCTAAAATGATTTGCTTTCACTCTGTTAAATTAGCCTCTCTCCACCTCTGACTCTGTTGCATTCACACAGGGTCCTGCAATCAGCTGCAGGCAGTGTCAGCTGTAGGCCGAGTGACAGTTTGGCTTTCTTCTCCTGTAGGGAGGCTAAAGAGACGTCTCCAGACATCAACAGGAGGCCGATTCACCCTGACCCATTAACAGCAGTCACTGCCTGTCCTTCACTCAAAGAAACTCCCTGCCCAAACAGCCTCACATAGTTTACCTTCTTACAACTAGTTCTTCAAAGAGTAAATGCTAAAAGTAATACAGCTAATTTCATATACAGAAAATTACATATGCATGTTATATAAAAGTACAACACCTTTCTGTATTTTACTTACTGTGAATGTAAGTACATGGGAATTGGTCTACAGCAGGTCTTGTGTTTAAGGTTGGGGTATGAGTATGTGAGAGGGAACGAGAGAGAGAGAGTCATATTGTCCTAACATTCTACAGAATTAAAGGCTTAAAGTTCTTGACCTCATACACTAATTACTCAGCAATTAAGGGCACCTTCATTCCCCACCTTTACATCCCACATAATTCACCCAATGGACTTCTTAGCACCTTTGTAGCTGGCTAGGAGAACAGCTTGCTGACTACCTAAACCAGCTGAGCTCCAATATGGCCAACTAAAACCAACAATTAATCTTAGCCTGGTTTGATATTTTTAGATGGAAAATGACACAAATTCAAGATTAAATCAAACTGTGATTAAAAACATCTACAAAAAAGTCAGACACAACTCTTTTAATACCAACAGTTAATCAAAAGATGCCTAAAATTTTTACTCCATGTAGTGACAAATATTCTAGTATGTCCTAGTAGGTATGTCCAATCAAACCACCAAAATGAATGATACATCTTCCTGTTTCAGACAGGTGAAGTTTAACAGAGAAATTACTCATCTTTTATGAGGTTGCAAGTGATTCAATGACCTCCATTTCCATTATGCAACCACATAAACATCACATTTCATTCATAAGACAGAAAATCTTTTACAGAATGCAGATTAAAACTACCACTCAAACCTCTTCTCCTATCCCACAATATAACACAGTCAACTGTTATAAAGTTGCTTCAACAGGGACTAGGCAGATAAATATTTAACCTTCATTGACATTTTGAGGTGTAAGACAGGCGTGACGGGACACGCTGTGACATGGTCTCGCTTGTGAACAGGAGACAGCTTGCCGAGCTCCATCAATAGCAAAGCCACCGCTGCTCACCACAATCAGCCATTCAAGTTTGTCTTTTTTTGGTGTAAAGAGAAGTTGGCAATGACTATGTGAGGAGCTCCAATTACCCATCTTACAATAGGAGTTTATGACCTATTTTTTCCTCATTCTTTTTCTCTTCATTGAGAGCCTTATTATTAGTGAATAAGGGAGCATTACCTCATCCTTAGATGCAAATGTAAGTGACTCATACCACTCAGTGAATATCAGTTGATGCCATTTTTTATATCAGAAAATAGTACTGTGTAAGTCAGCAAATATCCAAGATAAGGTCCTTTTTTGCATGCATGCACATATATACAGAGTATTCAGAAATTTTAAACATTCATTTGTGGCACCCTGTCTTAAATTCTGACTGTAAACTTGTAAACTGCACTCTGAACTCTGCTTGAAAACTAAACTGCACTCTGAACTCTGCTTGAAAACTATTTGTGAACTGCCATGACAAACATTTGGTTGGTTGGTGACAAAGAGGCAACTTAACACAACAAAAATCATTAAAAATGAGTCTTTAAATCAACCTGATCAACATATCTCCTGTTCAATAAAACTACACATACCCCTCAAATGATAACGCTTTACATCACAAGGGCGACAAACGCGTAAAGACAATGTTTATCACCCTACTCCCCTCACTGCTCATGTGCTTTTTAACCAGCAAAGTGTGCAAGGAATTGTGGGTAACCTGATTATGCCACATCAGCAAAGAGCCAATGGGTACAGCCAGAGCTGATAGAGCACATGGGATGTTCTGAGGCTACATTTTTGAATAATGGGAGGGTAAAGCGTATCCAATCGCTCACTGTCAACAGCTCGACTCCGCAGTGCTTTCTGGACCACATCATGATCTGCTTCTATATTTACAAAGCCATAAATTACCAGCCAGCCATCCAAATGGGCTCACTTTGGTTTGTTGTGTCTTTATTTCTTCTGATGTTTGGCTGAAATAAATATGGTACATGCCTCAGAACAAAATATACGCGCCCAGAGCGAAGTCACGCAGATGCCAATAAGCGAATGAATAAAGAACGAGAAAACAAAATAAAATGGCAGATAAAAAAGAAAAAGGAAATCAGGTGCTGATTTTCACAAGGCCTTTAATGGCTTTTAGTTCCTGTAGCTCAATCGATAGAGTTATGCGTTAGCAGTGCAAAGGTTGTGGGTTTGATTCCCACAAAACACACGTTGATCAAATGTAAAATGCTTGAATGAACTGTAACTTACTTTGGATAAAAGTTTCTTCCAAATACATAAAGGTAAATGTATTAGTAGATAGGTCTTAACCCAGTCATCTTAGCCACATTTCACTGTCCTGCACATCAGTAAAGGAAAACAGGGAATATTACCAGCACACCATTAAAGCCCAGGACTCCTGGAGAAATATACGTTTACAGGCAGTAAAGCCTTACAAAGCAAGAAAAACACTTTGGAAGACTACAGGAGACAGGATAATTAACACCCCACACCTCTGTATAAACACACAAACACCAAAGATGGAAGCAAAGAAAGTCGTCTCACTGAAGCTGAAAGTAGCATGCTCACTCTCACACTGTTTGATTGTGTAAATACATCTGATGTATAACCTTTCCCCCTGAGAGCATTATGTCTATCAGCATGTGTGGGGCGTGGGGTCAGATCAAAAGCACTAGCTCTCTCCTAGAAATCACCACGGAAGCTTTAATGAACATCATGAGGTTTGTGGGAAATATTTGCTGGGGATTACTAAAATGAATTTGGATTTATGCTCTAAAGAGGATAAGCAGAGCTTTGTGTTTGGGGAGCTGCCTGTCACTCATTAGCGCTATGGCTCTACAGACAGAGCTCTCTGTATCAAACAAACCAGCCTCACCGCCCAGATAGAAATGATTAATATGAGCACACCCATGTATACGTATTTACTTGTGCATTTGTGAAATAACCACAATGTTATGTGGCACAGATGCAAACTATCATAATCAACAGGATAATTGAGAAATGTGAGTTGCAAAATATAAATAAGACAATATGTACACTAATATATTATAATACAATCTATAATACATTTTAAATAATTAACAAAATTATATATTTAACAGTTTGTTTAGTTTCAAATATGAATATTCATATTGTAGTATTCTCATATTCAATTCTCAATTCTTTTAAAAATATGCACATCAAAAATAGCAAAGAACACAGGAAAACCACACTTTAAACAGTGAGGAAACCTCTCTCACTCTGTCCCTCTCGAACCTCACACACACATGTGAGGGGTGGGGCCTCCCACACTCCAATCACCAATCATGACAAACACAGGACAAAATGCTAAATAAATCCTGTCTAATTACTATCACTATAAAAATATCTTAAAACTGCAAACATAAGCATCCAATTTGCTTACATTTTTAAACTGTTATTTATCAATGACTGTCACTTCAGAGTAAATGGTGTAATTAGAAGCTGTCAGAGCCAGGTGGATCTGTACCAAATGACACATCACTCTGTAAAGCAGTGAGTTGGCTGTGCCACATGGCAGTGCATGGCTCATCCAGGAGAAAGTGACAGGCATCAGGGTGCCCCATCAGACTCAATCTACCAAACACAGCCAGGACACTCTAATCTCTCTCTCACTGGCCAATGTCTAGTCACAAAGTTAGAGGTTAAACATCCTGAGGTAGAGAATAAATTGGAGGGGAAAAATTGAAGAATTCAGAATGAGAGGCAAAATAGAAGAGTAAGCAGGAGATATTTTTAGAATCTTTCTTTAGGGAAAATTTCATCTCTGATTATGGTGTGATGGTTAATTCCTCTGCTTTGTGGTGTGCCCTGTCTATGGGTGGAGTGATGGCCTTTGATGTTTTCTTAAAAGTTTTGCTTATTCGTTTTTTAAACAGACCACTAAACTGAAAAATAAACATGATATTTGGGAGCTAGATTATAATTATTTACTTAAAGGAACATGTGCTGGAGAGAGGTTGAGTGTTTTACGGCTGAGGTCCAGTTAGGATTGGTTTGGCTGAAGGACATGCTGAAGGACCAAAATGCTTAAGTCAGAGTGGATGGTTTATACGATAAAGTTGTGAGAGATTAAGAACAGTCATTTCAGTATGTTGCAATATTATACCTGGTACAAATGCACCTACAATCTACAAACAAAGTTACCCTACAATGTATTCTACAATCAATACGTTTGTTGCCTATTCAAAATTTGTGCAAAGACATTTTTTAATATTTAGTCAGCTAAGCAAACATCAAAAGCCATTAAAACTGAATGACCTGTACATCTGTAAGTAACATACGGGTGAGTAAACAATTACATAATTTTCATTTTATGATGAACTATTCCTTTAAGTATTATGCATACTCTGACTAAAGTCAGTGAAGGACAGTTGTGATGTTTTTCACGAGCTCTGACAGACTTTAAAGGAGCGTTTGGGAGCTTTCATGAAAGTTGAAAGCCTTTTCTCCCATAGTGAATTCAACTGAAAATAAACCAGCACTGTTCATTAATGACAGTAACTGAAATGGTTTCTGAAATGGCACTTTCCAGTGACAAAGCAAAAGAAAATTGTTTTAAAAAAAGAATGAAATAGAATGGCTGCTTCAAAAGATAAGACAGGCTCACAATTTCATTTGAAACATCTGTTCTATAATCACCTATTTAAATCATGTTTCAAATATCATACACAGAGCACACAAAAACATTTTAGTGTTTTCATACAAACTTCAAACACAAAAGTACCAAAGTCTCACGTTTCAGAATGTGGAGGATTGAATACCAAGCCACTATTTTTTCTGAGCACAGGATAAAAAGGGAAGTCTATACATACGGGTTTCAAAATCCAATTAAAAGGAGCAATTCAACCTTATCATCTAAATGTAAAACACTAAGAATTTAGATCCACAAGTTGCCAAAATCATCAACTGCTTATGCACAGACCCTTTCATTTCTATTACAATCTTTACAAAAGGATTTAATTGTGAACAAAAACCTATGATCTAATAATAGTCTGTTTATTTTTCTTTGTTATGCTGGAATAACTGGGAGAATTTGGAGCCTTTGTCTCTTTACTTAAAATGTAGCTCTATGAAAATAAAAGAGGGTGGATTCAGTTGTGGACCAGTGCTGCATGCTGAAACAGTGAAATTGTTGTCCAAGTTCTACAAGTCAGAGGATGAAGTGTTTGTGACCACAAAGCTCACTGAAAGGAGAATACTGCTGCTGATTGCTCTCAGAGAGCCTGAGATTTCAGGTGCAGTCTTCTGAGAAGATAGTGTTTCATAACTCCACAGCACCTGCACACCTACTTTTTTATTCTTCTGGGTTTTCTCCCTTTCTGTCAGTCTCTGTCAATGTCCCAACAACACACAAACAAAGTCTTTCCTCTCCCTTTTAAAACTCAACCAAGCATCGAAAACAAAGACTGTTTGTTCACGTTCCATAGGGCTGGGTTTTAGTTTGCTAAAACTGGTGTGAAGGAGGCCTTGATTTCCCTGGAGGTTTGTCATGAACATCCTCTTTGCATCATCTCTTTCAAGGAGAAAGAAACCCCCTCAGGTCTGATAGCACAACTGATTGTGGGTCTTCTTTGCACAATGTGTGGATTTTTTTGTCTTTGTATTTCCCACTACAACAGGTTCAAATGCTGAATGTGAAAGTTTGAGCCTAAAGTCGTTTTCTGATGAAGATTGACTGAAATGGAAGAATAAACTGTAATTATCTCAAGGTCATGAAACTCATTGGGAAGACGTTATACATTTTGTATTGGGCTGCAGGCTCTAACTATATAAATAAATCTTATAGGGCAGCTCACAGCATGCATTCTTCTATAAACATAAACAAACGCACATGCACACAGGTACAGCACAGGTGTAGCGCAGCTACAATAGCTTCACATAACAGTCGATTCATTCTACAATCTTTTGATCTACAGGGCGTGTATCATCTAAGGCTCACGTAATGAATTAAACAGATCAAAACACTCAGAAATGCACCAGGCAGCGGGTGATAAACACCAAGAGCAATTTGGCTTTTTCATGTCCAACTTTGTTCTACAGTGTATAGTTTCTGAGCTCTTTCCTCTCAGGTGATAAATCAGGCATGTTTATTTTGCTTCAGCAGTTAGCAAGGGCTTTGAATATAATGGCGTTTCACCTGTGTGTTTCTAACGCAATAGCCAAAGAGATCAGCAATAAATCCACCCCCTCAATGAAGATTACAACTGCTCCCTGGCTCACACTGTAAATTACTCTGTCATCAGCTTAATTTCTTTCACTGAAAGACTTTATCACTCTTGTCTAAACAGAAGTGTTGAAGCAGATCTTTAAATACACACACACAAAACTCTCAAAACTAAACTTTTCATTTCTCATCTCCACAGTCATTTTAACATTTAAATCAAGATACACTGAGCTGAAAGAGAAGCGGAAACACTTTTGAGTAAATTTAATAGTCATCAATTAGGAAATCTACAGACAATTTGTTCCTCGTTAAAACGCGTCCACTGTGAGACAGGAGCACAATACAGCCGCACGCCCAGACGTGTTTGTCTGCAGTAATCACTGTAAATATCCATTATCTACTGTCTGTCACAGAGCAAAACCACAGCTGAGCTAATCAAGCATTTGTTTACTAAAGTGTGCACTCTGGATAATTCCTCGGAGAAGGGACTGGAAATTGGGGATTTAGGAGTTTCCGGACAATTCCTTTCTTTAAACTTTTGAAGAACATAACATTCAAACATCCCTCCCACAATAACACTGGACAGTGTACGTTCATTTTAGAATATATATTGATGACACAAACTCTGCTGAAAAGACCAGTTTAGACTAGCATGCATCTCCATGCGGGTTCAGTTTATTGGGTGCTGGTCTAGCTGGTATTGCTGAACAGAATAAATGATTGCTTAGTTGTTTTGTGTTAGAGGAAGACCCAATGTCATCCCTCTCCCATGGCAGTTCAACCCTACACCTGCATCTTAGCAACATTTCAAATACGTAACCATATCCCATCATGCCCCACCCGCTGGCATAAATAATTGCATATTTCAAAGAGATGACATTAGCTTCCCAATAATTTGTTACAATAGGGATTGTTACTGTGAACTGTGAGGACACTTTGAAAGGCCTTTTAGGCATAGAGAATCCTAAGCGTTAGTTGCTGCATGTTGGCTGAGCATTAGAAGGCCACGGGCAGGCCCCTTGTCTCCAATTTTCCGCCCTGATTGATCAGAATGAGCAGCGACTCTGTTTTGATATGACCGCACAATCCGGGAGTTACACCACGTCTGATGTTCACAGTGAAGACAACCGGCATTATGAACAAATGACCCGAGACATGACATCATCTCACACTAGCTAAATATTTACATGACAGTATACTTACTGATTTTAGGATTTATGAACATTGATTATTGATTATCTGATTTTAAGGCTGTAAAAGATTTAACAATAAATGCTTGGGGGTGGCTGTCATAATTAACACTATATTGTGCATTTACATTTAGCTGACATTGCTAACTGTACTAGACAACACCAACTAATCCCAGCTAAATGCACTGTCCCATTATATAAAACAATACAGTGCATTTAAGACTATGATGATATTTCTTACGTGATTTTATTGTTAGATCATTAAAAACCTGCTGATCTGAGGTCAGAGTTTATTCACAGATAAATGAGTGTTGAAGGGCAGTGGTGCAGATGAAAAGTGAAGTTGATTTACTTTAGATGAGGACCCTAGAGTAACAGCTCTTGAGAAAATAGATGACGGATGGAGCCCCTTCCCAACTTGAGAGATGGATTTTGAATGAAGATCAGGGGGAAAGAAGCACCATTAATAGACAGAATCCATAGCATGGAGCCCTGGCCTCAGACCACCACCACCTCCATCCATCCGTAACACTACGCCCACACGCTGCACTGCAACACTGCACTAGCTCACTTTCCACTCTCCCACATCAATGCTGGTGGATACAGACCTTAACAAACCTTTATGTACTTTCAAATGAGTCATTATTGTCAAAACCAAATATTGACAAATGTTTTAGATAATGGAACCTACTTTCCTACAAGCTTTAACACACATCCCATGTAGGAAATAACACTCAAACTGGTTGTGGTTTAAAAAGCTGAGCCAGTGAAAGAAATGAGAAGAATTCTATTGAGTTTGAATAGTGTCTCAGTGTTGCAGAGTTGCTGGCAGCTTCATACTGCAGCGCTGTGTGCCTGAAGCTCTATCCCACAATGTAAAGCTATTTCCCAGCTCTGAATGCCCTGCCCTCCGGTCACTTGCTGAGTCAGGGCTTCGGTTTGGATGAACTCTGCAAAGCCCACATGGCCAGGCAAGCCCAACCTAACAGTGGATGAAACAGCAGGAGCAGACGTGATCGATTAGAGACCGCACCAGGGGCTAAGGGTTACCCACACATACGCTCACCTCCACATACAGCGGAAGAGCATCCCAGCCCAGATGCTACGGTTTAATCACCCATATGGAAATCCTGCCACACTCATCCACATTCATGCGCACAAATAAACGTTCCATCATATCCTCAGTAAGATGTTTTGTATTATTTAGAGCACAGGATGAAAGGTTTTGTAACCTGAGCACTTACATCCCTACAAACCTTCAACGACTGCCAGAATCATCCTGGATGAGGGATATCACCTGTTTCAAGTACACCTCAATAAGCCTGTGGGTGTGCAATGTGTTGTGTAAACATTCTCCCAGCAGTTCTTCTCATCACTGTCAGGTTTCAAATGTGCTGATAGGGGCCCGGTTTATATAGCAAGAATCAGAGTATAATCTGCCTGTAAGCAGACATGGAAGCCAAGCATTCATTAGCTCCCCGAATCAGCACTACAGCAGTGATTGTCAGAACTGGATGACACTATGTAGGGAAGAAACAGAATGGTGTCAGAGTGACACCTGACCTCTCATGCTTGAATCTGCTAGCCTATTAACAAACAGTTGTTGTGAATGGATGCAACACAATCTTTTATTGTCACTCAAATAAGGGGTTTTAAAGATACAGAACAGGAAGAGGGAATTGCATGTTCTACTTTGCTGTGCACACTAATGCATGACATTAGATCTAATGTATATTTTGTATGTAGTTTTGTATGTAGTTTTTACATAAAATGCTACAGATCTACCATGTTTTTAAGCGTCTCATTTTAACAAACACTGTTGGATAAAAACATGTTTTTAGAAAAACATGTATTTTTCCACGCAATGCACCAAACAGTCAACAAATGAACAAATATTCCTAATCTTGAAACTGATTTTAGTGTATAATAATAATAGGTGAATACTCAGATGATCTTTCTAAACTATTCTCTAGCAATTAATAATCTACTGTAACTGAGTTCTGGAAAAACAAAATGAGGTGTTTTCTAACAAAAATCCAAAGTCCATTAAGATATTGAACTATTCACTAACAGATGTGTACATTTCTATCATCTACTTACATATTGGTCTGTAAATTGCTTGGCAACACAAAAAGCTTGATGTTTGCTTTAATTCTTTTGGGACTATTTTAATTGCCAAAGGAAAGAAAATAGAACAGGCCAAATTTTGTTTGAGATACAAATTAGTTGATATTAAAATTTTGCTAATAAAACTGGCAGAAATTACCTGCTGATAGTCATGCTGACACTCAAGACTATATTAATATTTTACCTAGACAGGTGGCCTGTAACAGCAACAAATGTACAGTGATTTACTTATCCTCTGTCCAAGAGACAACTGGGGATAGGACATGTGCATTGGACAATAGTGAGGATTTAATATTACCGGAAAGAAAGATTAAAGAAAGGGAGTGCCTCATCCAAAGCCATTATTAAAAAACAGGATTGATCCCTCTAAGCCTTCCATCAGTGCAGAGATGAAAAGTGGGCAGATTGTGTTTTGTGTCCCTTAGAAACAAACAGCTGAGGACATGACCATTCCTCACAAGACATAGCATCAATGTACAGCCAGCAAGATTTTCATTTCCACTTCTCCTGCTCTGAAATCCACTTAAATTGCTTTTCTCTTTAATAACAGCATGTTGTATGTATATAACATGTGTCTGTTTTCCCTACAGCCCAGCCAGTTTTCATATATTTGTTGACTGATCTCCTTATATGGGGAACATGGAGAAGAACTTTATTAACTTATATTGTAAGTTAATAGACCGTGAGACACGACCCATAGGACATATCACAAATGAGATCCTAGAGATTTACCCTTGACAGTAGTGAGAGTAAATGGAAACTTCTGCTGAAATCCTTTGCTAGAGTTTCATAAGAGATTTGTCTCAAGGTCTCTAACTATGCTCAGATTTTTATTCAGACAAACTCAGGGATTACAATCCCTACAAAACCAAATGATCTAATTTGTGTCTATTTATCATTTCAACTGAAGATACATAGAAATAAAACATAACTGAAAAGGCATGAAAGATCTAGAAATAAAACATAACTGAAAAGGCATGAAAGATCTATGGTCCTCTTTCTTGGCTACAGACAAAAATGAACAAATGTGTAACAGAAAATAGAAAATATATGTAAATCTGTTATTTACAGCTATTCTGAAAGTTAAATAAACAACATTTTTAAACCCCAAAAATGTATATTTTTGCAGTTCTCAGATGCATCCAATCACCTCTTTAGCTGCTCATCATCTCCCCCTGGTGGCAAAGTCCAGACTTTAGGGTGATGACACCATTCTTCAAACATTTCATGATTCAGCTGGTTGAAGGAGCCCCAATCAGGCATGAAGTCTGTTGGGCTGCGAGAGCCGCTTATGGTGATTTGGGCTGTTAGTGCAGCACATGCAACTCAAAGCTTGGCGGCCTGAGGGGTTTGTGTATGTAAGAGACAAGAGGGGCCTCTTTCCGTTCTGCGCTCATAACTTTATCTACATCGGCTCTCATCGCTGCAGTCCAGGGCTGTTGCCAGCAGCCAGGACCTCATTCTGACAGGGAATACCCCTCTCTAGTGACTCCCCAAGGCACTCCTTGGCTGTAAATTATGGAGCCCGGCACGAGAGAGTGTGTCGACACCTGTGTTGGTAGACTCCCTCTAGAACAGTAAGAATGTGCTTCAAAGAGCTCAACATCTGCACTATGGAAAGGTCGTGATGGTGCTTGACCTATGTTTGGCACTGAGCAAAAACTCAAAAATTTGCTTATTTCCATTTCTCTACCTTTCGATCTCCATTTGTGTTTTGTACCCCATCAGTCTGTGTTTTCACTCTATTTATCCACTTTTGGCTCTCTAAAGTGTATTCATCGCTGCATCTGAAGTTTTTTCAGTCTCTCATTCATAATAATTACTTAAAGCAGCTACCTTCCAGTCCCAGAGGCTACAGAGGAACCCGAGTTTTGGACACTGAGCAAACGAGTCATTTTGAACATGTCTGCACTTGAGCACGTAAGCTGATTATTTAAAGAGTCAAGGTGAAAGACTCTGCAAGGTGCAACCTTATGTTTGTTTTTGATTGTGTGTGTTTCAGCTACTTTATGTGACAAAATTGGTCTCACAAAGCAAGAAAACTTGACATCACAATTAATTTCAAATGGCTCATAAACAAAATTATGCAATCAAAATGCAAAAATGCCATAACATTAATTGAAACATTATTGTTTAAATATTGACATTTCTATTAGGGAATTAAAACTCATCAGCCCATTACAATGTTCATAATGAAAAACACTTATTGTTTTGTTCATAATGAAAAAAAACCTTTATTCTGTTTCCTGCTCTTCTTAATCCAACATCCCATCTGATTCAAGCAAAGTACAGAGTTCTGTGTTTTTTTTCCAAGCAAAATCTGTTTTATCTACAACTGATCCTAATCGTTATTCTCCCTCCTTCCCTGCTGAGATGCTTCCTCGGACCCCTGCTGCTCCAGAACTCCAGCACCACAATTTTCCCCTCCACCCCTGCACATGTGTAAAAAGCATTACAGTTAAGATCTACCTCGTGGGGCATCCAAAGCAAGTTCAGGAGTAAGATTACCTCCAGCAGGTAGCACCACATGAAGTCCAGCCAAAAGGGACTATGGGGAGAATTTAATAGCGATCATGTTTGATTGTGCCTGGTCCAGCAAGAACCCTCGCGCAGGCACCTGGGAGTGTGAATGAGGGTATCTGTTAAATCCGTCATTAATCTAGTGCATCCCTGCAGTTTGCGTGCTGCACTGTGGCAGTATTATTGCCATGGCCTGCCAATGCTGCTCACAGCATGCAGTCTCTAATGATCAGGTCAGAATAATCCTGATTTAAAAAGACAGTACAATACTTGCAGCCATACTCTTTAAATGTCACAATAACACTTACAGCTGCTCTCAGAGGCTCAGGAAAAAAATCTGCCGGAGAACTGTTTACATCTGAGCTGTTGGATAATATTAGGCTTTTAGCAAGTTTTAAGCTTGTTAACAGCAACAGCAAACTGTCGGCCATGCGTCACATTAAAAACCTGTACTATATATATCCTAATTTAATGTTAATAATGATAGAAATACTGTAGCTGAATGGAAACCAAACATCACTAAAAAATCATTATGTGTTTGAAAATTAGCTTTGTATTGTATTTGTTGATTAGTTTTCTTAGTAATAAGAAGTTCTGCTAAATGAGTAAATGTAAGTATAAAACAACTATATTTAGAACAAAATATCATGGCTTAGACTAAAAAACTCTTAAGCTTTACTTCACAAAATCCCAGTGCGGTAGTGCACCACACACAAACACTTTCTTGACTGCTCTTTGTGTTTTAAGTAGAGTGACTTGTCTGCCCTTAGGGTGCTAATAGTGTGCTAAGTATTCTCATTTAATGTGAACAGCCCCACAGACAGAGACACATGAGCTTGCAGTGCAACAAGATCACTTTTCTGTTTAGAAGCAAACTTAAATATAAAGCTGTCAGCTATTAATGTTAAATAAGGCATGAGAAACACAAAGCTATTGCGGTTAAAATCTTTTTCTCCACAAAAAGCTCTCTGACTGCCTGTATGGCCGTATCTCTATATCCCTCCAAACAGGGATGACATCATACTTTGTCATACATCTATCAGTTCACAGTTAACATGGTCATAATTACAAATAACTCAAGCTATTTCTGGTGACTAATCACAGTGCCAGAGACACAGAAAAGACCATCCCAGAAGCCACCGTTCCTGTTTTTGCATTCTCTTTTCATTTATTCATATTTTCACTCACTGGGTGCCTCAGACACTCCACACTGCAGTTGGCCACTTGACAACGGGTTTAAGAAAACTACCTCTACTGTTTGTTCTGTAACATGAAACACAGAAATGATAAAGCAAGTAACGTTTGCTTGTGACTAATGATTTACACAGAGCAGGCAAAAAGATCTATGAGACCAAGTCCATCTGCAGAAAGAGAAAACAGTAACTGCGTATGAGGATGTAATGTGACAGCAAGAAGAAAGGACCAACAATTTTAATAACTGATGTGGCATTAAAGTAACATAATGCTGAAAATTATCTCTGCAATGAGAAAGGCTGTTTTTAAGATTTGACAAAAGGTATAAAAACAAAGCATTAGATTAAAGACTAAATGCTAGAAAAAAGGAGTTTGATAATAGGTATTGGTGAGATTGTTTCCAGGCTGCACAGTGAATAAGCTTTAATTATAATAATTTGATATCTTAACCACCTGAGTGTTGAGAGATTCAGAAGATAAGCCAGTTATGATGTATATTGCAAATCTGGTGACATCGATCTGGCACGTGACTGAGTCTTGTGTTTGCATGTCTTTAACTCTGTTATCTTACCGACATCAAACTTCCTAATTTAAAATGCATTAGCAACCTCTGTTGTTTATATTCTGTGTTGCTACAACACTTGCATGGTACCTCAGTGGCAATGCAGCAGGATGCCAAACACAATTCCATGCCTGAGGTTCAAACCTGACTAATTGATAAAAATTACACCATTGTTCTCTCTCTGTTTGCTTTTGGGGTGGGTAACTCAAATTGTCATACATATTATTTCAAACCTGATAGTAATTTGTACCCTGAGTGTTGAATTTCCAGAATTGTTTTTCTCTCCCTCTTTCACTTTCCCCTCCCTTAACATGTCAAACCGAATGCAATAAAGCAATTTGCATGTCATTTTAAACCACAGTTGCAAGCAAGTTTAAGATACCGGAGCACTGAACTTTCCAAAAACTGTCATTTCATGATTTGTGTGTTTCCATACAACTGTATTGATTTTATTGTTCTTGCACGGACTGGAGTGCTACCAGGATTTGAGGTGTTTTGTTTTATTAGGGAAAGGTTTGTTTGGTGAGATAATCTCTGCACAAGAGCATGTGCTGATGGGTGTGTGTCACTCTCCTTGTTCCTGTGCCGACTGTGAAGTGTGAGGAGACTAGAAGAGCTTACACTGTCAATGATGAATTGTAATTTATTTTATGCTTTCATGCACTGGCTTCCAATAGATCTTAAAAGAAGCCAAATTTTGGTAGGATTGCCAGAGGATAGAAAGTACACAGAGCACATTAAAAATGTGCTGTGTGTGTGAGTGTGTGAGAGATATTTTATGTTTATATTTTAAAGTCATTTCATATTGTAATCTAGTTTATTTTTATTCTCATTATTTGTTGTGTTAATGTATGTCTCCTATTTTATGTCAAATGCTTTGGCAATATTGTAAGTGCACACAATCATGCCAATAAAGTACTTTAAATTGAATTGAAATTGAAAATTGAATTGAGAGAGGGAGAGAGAGAGAGAGATTAAGTGCATAATAGGAGGGTAAAAATTGGACTAAAGTCATTAGTTAAAATAACTCTCCTTACAGTGCAATACAGCTGTAAACTGTGCTGAAGGACGTACTACTCATGCAGCACAATATATTGAACAGGATAACTACCTCATAAATGCCATATACACCACTAAAGTTCACATGCACATCATGGGGTCCACACAGTAAAGAACAATGCCAATACCAATAAACAACAATACTGCAAATACAATAAAGCTTAAAGATGTACTTTATCTAGGCATCTAATTATTTTGTTAGACATCATGTTTTTGCATTCTGACATGCGGTAGATGTAGATTTTACCATAATGTCCATAAATGTATCAAACTCATAAAGTTTAAGTGGCCAACTATTACTTTTTACAATGTTTGATATAAGCATGATACAACACAAGTTATTCTCTTTAGGGACCCTGTGCATTCCTGGGGTTCTGAGGGGCGGAGTAATTTGCTGTCCCACATTCACAGTTCATCTGTCTGTAAAATCATACATCACCCAGAATTCCCCTGCTCTACAACACAGCAGTGCCGCTGTCTGTCAACCCAAGCCAAGTCAAGTAGAGGCGGCTGCCAGCTCACATACACTGCCACACTGTATTGTTCTCTGGAAGCTTACCCTGTGGGAAAAAGTTTGTTTTCAATATCACAGCTCAGCCTTTTAATTTCTGTGGGGAAGACTTAATTAAATACAAGTCAAATGTAATGAGCCCTGTTTTCCATTAGATTTCCAGACAAATCTCTTGGAACTTGCGGGAGAAAAACTTATATGATATTACGACAGGGACGATCTAATTTCACACTTTACACTAATAGCACTAACACCATATCACTACATTCAAAAGTTTAAACACTTTTGTTTGGAGTCTGCAAGGAAAGTCAGCTAGTTTTACAGCCAAAATATGTCATTCAAAGTCAGTAGGCTTGCTAATGTAGTTGCCTTAAGAAAACCATGTTTACGTATGTCATAAGGTCAGATGTGATTATAAACTTACAACAATGCAAAAAGCAAACACAAGATAATCATAATAATAGACACAATAAAAATTACTGATGTGATTCACAACTGACAAATGTTTTAATGACTTAATAAATAAATACATACAAAATATATCAAATTCTAAGCTGAATTAGTCAATGGAATGTGTCGTGTTAAACATAAAAAATAAGCATAGCATGTCTGTTTTTTATCTATACAGATGCATAATTGACCATCCACAACATTACACAGCTTATACAGCATCAGTCCAATCACATTTTATTCATGCGACTGTTCTGTGCTAAGCAGAGGCTTGTCAGGACAGACAATGTCTATTTGTTATAATTCAGAAGAAATACATGAACGCATGAATCTATGGAAAACATCTGGATTACACTTTGGTGTCAGAGGAGGACAGAGGGGCAGAAGTTCTGCCAACATTGTGACAGGACACCTTTAAATATGAAAAGAGCCCATCCTCCTTCTGGGAGTTCTGCATAAGATACTTTCTCTGAGTGCCAAATCCCCTAACAAAACGTATTATGCTTGTAATCCTCTGAGGATGTTTGTCTGACTGAGCTCTGAATCATCCTCATGAGAAGCTGAGGGAAGAGAGCCGTGATAAAGCTGCTCCAGATTGGCAAAAGCAAACGGCCGGAATTGATTTCATCTAACAATTTCAATTAGGTTTTGGTCTTTCATGGAAATCGGTATTTCCTGCCATCTGGTGGACAGTTTTTGAGATGCGTCTGTATCTGTGCTGTAAATTTTTATGTGTTTGTATTGCTCCCGTTTTGAATTTTATGACGTTACAGTTAATAATTATTTTTAAAAATGTTATTATCAATTATTGTTTAAAACGAATTATTAAATACAAAAGGGGCACTGACATTGGCCTCCTAAACGTCTTAAACTTGTCCAGCTTAACCTGCAATATCGTACAACAATCAAAATACAATTAAATGCTAAGCAGTTATTGTTGTTGCAGTTAATATTTTGTCTCAGATGGACACACACACACAAACTTACCCAGAAACGCAGATCTTTCGCAAAAAATACGTAGGTTTGTACTTTGTTGACATGATGCATTACTTGAGCGTCGCTGTCACGTGACTCACACCTGACCCCCGAATTTTTGTAACGCCCCAGATCGTAGTAAATAAAAGTGTGAGTAATAAAGCGAGTATATAAAGCATTTGCCAGTTTGCAGCTTTTTAAGGAATCAAGTGGTCACAAATGGTCGCTGAATTCTCTAGTATTCAACAGAATGTAATAATAATAATAAATAAAACCATACACATTATAACATGTAGTAGTTCAGGGAATACGTGGGCCCATATATGATTATATTAATATATCACATGAATTAATGCAGGTCCTCAGATAAAGGTGGTGTAAAAACTTACATACCATGTTATGTGGAGGAAGGAAGATGAAAGAAGGAACCTTTCTTAAAAACTCAGATGACTCCTTATTTTAATTTAGTAGCCTATTCCTGATTTAGCATAAGAAAAACTTTAAAGTGCACTGTACAAATGATTTTCTTTGAAAACACTGAGTTTTTATTTCTGTAAAGGAAGGAAGGAAAGTGATGTGGAGTATGGTAACCCATATTTTTAATTTGTCCTCTTTTAATCATTACATTTAATCCATCCAAGTCAGTGCATACACACATTAGCAGCAGTGAGTATTGAACACAAACACCCACAGTGTAAAAAATAGACTTTTCTAGCATATATAATAAACTTATTTCATTTTTTTAATTTTAAAGGCTTTACTTTTTGTAGTAGTTAAACATTTTAGAAAAGCTGTAATGACATGAAAGAGGAAAAACTTCAGAGAATCAGACGCTCAGTGAAGTGAAATTAGCACCTTGAACATAAATGAAGTTGATTTGCATTTTAAAATATGCATCAGACACCAAAATGTCATTTTTCCTTTAAAATTCTTAATTTAAAAACAAAACTGGAAGGAAGCTTGTAAGTTATAATTATTGGTTGGGGGAAACTACAGGTCAGAATGATTAGTAAGTCTTGTCTCATACAAAAAGTGAAACATACAACTTCCTTTTTTTATTACAGACAAAAGAAGCAAGTGTCAGGTTGCGGTCCACTTTCCGTCTGTCATTCCTTCAGCATGGCCATATTGCAGGTGACCAACAGCTCTTCAGACAGAAATTCAGACTTTACACACTGGACCCCTGAGGGCAAGACAAGCAGTTCCATTTTTGGAATATGCATGATATTGGGCATCCCAGGAAACATAGCTGTGGTGATGGTCATATCAAAACGCATGAAGAAGAAAAGTTACACTTTACATCTGATGTTAAATCTGGCTGTGTCTGACCTCATATGTCTGCTCACCATGCCACTATGGATCAATAACCAATTGAATGGCTGGAATCTCGGTATATCTGCCTGCAGGTTCTTCGTCACTGTACTTTTTGTTAGTATTGTGTCCAACCTTCTGACGGTGACGCTGATGAGTGTTCAACGATATCTGCAGGTTCTGTATCCTAACCAATGGGCCAAGCTGGGCAGAAGAGGAGAAAAGGCTTTACTGATCAGTCTGTGGACACTGTCATTTGCCATTGCTGGACCTTATTCTCTTATATATGATGTTGGAGAAAACGAATGTAGAATTTCCATATCAAAAGCTAAGCGGTTATTCATTTTGTGTTTTGAGACGCTGCTGTGCTTTATTGTTCCTTTCGGCACAATGGCAATCTTTTACCTCTGTCTCCATAAGAAAGTAAACCAGAAGGCATTCTTGAAACACCAAAGACTGACTAAGATAGTGACTCTCATTTTGGTGATTTTCTTCATATTGTGGGTCCCTTACCATATTTTTAATCTTCTTGAGATTGGTGCCATTATAGTGAAGTTTTCCTGCCAACAGAAACTGCTTGACTCTGTACAGCGTCACAGGCACATTGTTGAAGGCATTGCTTCCTTTAATACATGCGTGAACCCCTACCTGTATGCTTTCTCATTTAAACATCTCCGTAGAAAAGCTAAACAGCCTGAAAAAGACAACGATGTTACTAGATGCTCCACTGAACTCCAGTAATCAGTACAATCTAAACGTAAATACAGGGTTAGATTGTGTTTTGTTTCTTTAACACCCAAATCATTGTTATCCCATAACAATAAAAAAATTACCTATATTGCAAGCTAAAATAAAGCAAAATTGGTTACATTTAAAATTTTAATTACATTGCATGTAAGCATTTGCTTGTTGTATATAATTAACTTGATAAGCATGTGTCAGTTGTACAGTAGTTGTTATGCTGATCAAGACCAAATGCTCTTTTGTGTCTGTTGTTGTCAGTGTATTATTAACTTCACAAAACGGAAGCGGCTAAAAGTCACTGTCATAATGAAAGGAAAGAAACAATTGGACAGTGTTGTTCAGCTGAGTGTCCATTGTGGGAAGTAGAACAGCGATAGTGTCAAGTTATGGTTTACATTCCATCTGTTTTTGTTCATTCTTGTAGGATGTAGAATGACGTAATAATATCTTTACTATTGTGATTTTACAGCACAGTAAATACAGTAGGCACTAATAAATGATCACCCTTTAAAATTGTCTGAAAATCATGTTATGAGCATTTTGTAGTCTTTGTAATTATTTTCCATCTTACTCATTATCAACTTCTGCCACAACAAGGAAAGTTAAAGTGTTCTTCAGCAGTTTTCTTCTTAAGAAACAAAATGATATGAATCTTGCTCTGTTTCCTTAGAGTCAAAGTTGTTATCAAAACGTTTCACTTCTCTAAAAAGCTAAACAACCCCTAGCTTAAGAGCTAAAAACTCAAATTTCCCAAAATTTCCCAAATTTGGAAGAGCAGAGCAGGGTGTTGCAGACACAGGTCATATCATTGCCTGCAAACAGTTCTGTTTCTGATTAAATGTAACCTCAAAGAAAATTAAAGCATGGCAGATGTTTGTAGAATAAAACAGTTTTTGTTTTATTGTCTTCTCATATCTATAAACTCTTTATCACCCTTATAACACATTTAATCTTTTGTATTAAATCATTATAAGGAAGGTAAGAAAAGTTATATTTTCTGCCTAAAATATATTAAGAAATATTGTTGCAGATGGTGATTTATGTTGAGGTTGTGGTAATGAGATTGTGGTAATATTGCTGGGTTTCTTTTAATAGTATGTGTCATGTATCAGACAAATTTGCTGTTCATATGATGTTAAATCTGGCTGCCTCTGACACCTTGTGTTTGATTACCCTGTAGAATCTCTACAGCTGGACTATTGGTCAATTGACCTGCAAGTTTTGTTTACACCTCTTGTTTACTGCAGTGTGTCCTCCAGTCTAATTACTATTATTATGCTGAGCATGCATCATTGTTTATAGTTTACAGTCAGCTCTGTCCTGTATTGTGAATGTATGCGATACCTGTACGTCATTTGACTTCTAATTTCAGTAAACAGTTCCTGTTTATGCAGATATTTCACAACTCCTTATGACAATAAATAATAACTAAATAATTGACATTATAAGTAACTAGAGACATAACATTTTGAAAGAAACAACAAAGAGTTATTCAAATTAGACCCTGGAGCAGCATGTAATGGTATATCCAACGTGTTTAAATAACTAGAAACCCAAAGAAAACTTAAAAATTCACTTGCCACTTAATTATAAATTCTGTCCAGCAGATGTCGCTCTTGAAACAAGTTCAACTTACCTTCACATACAGAGACCAAAAGCATAATGTTTATTTTGCAGTGGTTGATGGCAGCGTACCAGATAGAAGAACATACAGGAGAAACTGAAACATATTTTCAAGATTTCCTGTGTCTATACCTAAAACACATAAAAGATGTAACAGCATCCACAGAAATGTACATGTATGCATTTGGCAGACCCTTTTATTTAAAGCTATTTACAATACATTCGAGCTATACATTTAATCAGTTTGTGCCTTTTTATGCTTTGCACCACTTTAAATTTCACCATATTAATTTGACTGAAATTGTTTGCAATTGTTACTAAGATCACCAAGATCGTAACGGAAGTAAACGGAATTCAGACAATGATAATACGCAGATGATATTGCAGGAAGTGTTGTGTTCATTAATATTTGTGTGAATCCCTCTATGTTGTGTGCCTCAGCAACAACTTCACTAAAATCTGTCATTATAGCCTGTTTTGGGCAAATTTGTTGAGGTGATAAATTTGGATAGAACTGTAATAACTTAATTTATTTGTTTAGAAAGGGACATTGTACATGAATCAATATTCAAATAAATGTAGTTAGTCAGTCCCATAATGATATAAGTGAACTTAAAATAAACAAGGCTTAAAATTTGAGGTTTTTATGATTTTCAATATACAGTCTGATACTGATCCTATCAGGAAGGCAGCGGCAGCCCACCGTTGCTATAGTAACCTTCTCAGGTGAGCCACGTCTATTTGCAGCCGTCTGTCTGGCACCAGGCAACAATTTACAATATCACAGTTTCAAAGTACAAGTCTAATCTTTAATAAAATGAATTAAGGTGGAACCTTTTCATACTTTCTGACATTATCAAACCAAAATATATAATAACCCTGCTGAAAAAAACAGCCTAAACCAGCCTAAGCTGGTTAGGCTGGTTTTAGCTGGTCTCCCAGCCTGGTCATAGTTGGTATATCAGACTGGTTTTAGAGGGGTTTTGACCACTTTCCCAGCCTGGCCAGGCTGGTTTTACCTGGATTTTTCAGCAGGGAAACAATTCCGGCACCAAACAAAATTGTAATAACTATAATATACTATAAAATTTTATTTTAAATGCAAATTATCTCAGCCGAGTGTACATCATTTAAAACATTGTAAGTACTTGAGAACTTTTATCTTAGACTTTAGTTTGCAATCAATAATGTTATTAGTACATCCACTAGATGGCAGCAAAGAGATTCATGACATAAAAATTAAGCAATTTAATAAGCGGATACACAACTACATTTGAACTGACTACAAATTAAATAGAAGTGGAGGCGTTAGGTTTCACTGAAATAGACAGTAAGAGCATAAAGCACAGATTGATTCTAGTTCACATAGCACACAATTCCTCAGATAGCTGTCCAATGAGGAAAGTGGAAGGACCTAATAATGAATAGTTTAAAATAGTTCATGTAGTTTAATAACTGTACTGTGGTGTTTGATAAACAAGATCATGTTGAAACTGTTGATACTACAGTAGCCACACAAATAAAAACAGACGACTTCGTTCTTTGCACAACAGATTCTCCCACAGTTACTGTCTCACCACCCATTTCTGTCAGCAGGAAGTTACAGTTCTTACTTCTTTAGAAATCTGATGACAAAAATCTTGTTGTGTTTCCACTTTAAATTTATCATCAAAGCACGTGCCCTTAAACGTTCCTGTCAAGACAGAGCTTAAAGTTTTACTTCTCTAAAAACCATGCGCAGGGTTTGTTTAGCATCTCAAAGTTCTTCTGAAAACATTACCAGATTTAGAAGCCCCAGACAGGTTGCAGACACAGGTCATGTGACTCTCTGTCAGATGTGCTGTGGATGTCAGAGACAGAGTGAACTGATAGAAAACTTTCTGCATTTGACATTAAAAAACAAAGTTTATTTATTATATCTTACAGCAATGAAACAGCCCCCATCCCCCAATAAATACCCCCAACCCAAGCCACACACAAATGATATAGACAGAGATTACTAATCTACTCATCTACAAATTGTCTCACGGTTTCCATAACTAATGTGAGGTTTAGGTGGTCAAAATGTCTGTCACAAGCCATCATAACTTCACTAACTATGAGAACAAGGAAAAATTGCTGAAGGATGCGATACACCAGTGCTTTTGAGTTCAAAGCACTCAAAATTCACAAGGTCTAAGTTACCAACCCAGGTGATGCTGTATTTATTATATCAACAAACCTTGTGTTTCAAGGATTATTTTATTCATGCAGAGAGCAAAAAAAGAAAATCCCTATACACAGCTAAAGAATTTACATTTTCCTATCATTTCCATTAGGTAACAAATGTTAAAAATGTTATTTTGAAAGTTCTAAAAATGTTATACATAAAATGTTATACACACAAAAATAACATTTTTAGTTGTATTAACATTATTGGTTGGTTATAAAAAAAATCACACAAACATTTCTTTTAATACTGTAATTTTTGAAAAAAAAAATGTTTCACTGACAAGAAAAACGTTTTGTAAAATATAACATTATAAAAGGTTCCCCTAACGGGTCTGCAAGAACTTTTGAGAAAACTTATAGAGAATACTGAGGCAACATGTTATGTTCCCTGTTATCCGGGTAGATCTCTAAGATTATGTGAAAGGTTACACAACTTCCTCAAACCTTCTGTGTGATGTCGGTAAGCCATGCAATTCAATATAAATACTGTGTGATGAGTTGTACACTAGCATTTTCACATCATGCAGAACCAGACTAACTTCAGTTTAAACTTCACTAGCTGGTCAACTGATAGCCTGGTCAGAAGCAGTCTGATGGGTCTCTTCTTCTTAACTGGAGTTCCTGGTAACATTGCTGTTATTACCTTAATTGTTCTGCATTTCAAAAAGAACAATTTCACAGTTCATCTGATGCTAAACCTGGCTGCCTCGGACATCTTGTGTTTGATAACTCTGCCTGGGTGGATCTACAATGAATTTACCAGCTTCAGTCATTCAACATGCATATTTCTCACATCAGTCGTCTACTGCAGCATATACTCCAGTCTCATAACAGTAACTGGGCTGAGTTTGTACCGTTGCTTACGGATCCGGCATCCACAGATGTGGTCCAGATTGGACAGAAAAAAAGAGAGGGCACTGCTCCTAGCTGGATGGGTTTTGGCACTGGTTTGTTCGTGTCCTGGTGCGCTTACACACGGTATCATTCATGAAGAATCTGAGTGTGAAAGAAACTTGAATTCACGCTGGAAACTTATTGTGGCTGCACTGGAGTCACTGTTTGGATTCGTTTTTCCTTTCATAATCATATTGACATCATATTATTATCTGCACAAGAAGGTGAGGCAAGGATTGGCTAAACACAGACAGAGATTGACCAAATTGGTGACCAGAATAATCATAATGTTTATGATTTGCTGGGCTCCTTACCACATCTTAAAATTGGTAGATATCTTTGCTAATATTTCAGGTTCGCAAGATGTTTTGTCTTCCATCAGTAGCATTGCTGGATGTTTTACCTTCATCAACAGTTGTGTGAATCCCTTTCTCTATGCCTTTTCCTCAAAGAATTTACGACAACAAAAACTGACAGAGAAACAAGAGACCCATATTGTAAACACAGAAGGCACTTAGCTGTGAACAGCACATTACACCCCAGTACAACCTGTAATCTGAGAATAGGCTGAAAATCTGTGTGAATAGCTGTATCAAGACATTTGGAAGTTGTAACCTGACGACAGTTGAAAAAACTTTAAATATGAATTTGTTTTGAGATAACTAAATCTCTAACCTATTGTATAACACTATGCACATAGGTTATTTAATTCTTGTTAATGTTCATTCAACAGACTCTTTTCACTGATCATGATCATTATTTTACATTAAAAATAAATATTGTCATTTTAACTAACAAAAATATTTAACACTAAAGAAAACTATTTAAATGATGTACATAATTAAATATAACTTGTGATTGCATAACACGTCTAGTATAAAAACTACAGTTTAGTTCTAGTCTAGTTAGTCTAGTTCTAATGGTACTAGGTGTATGTATATGTAAAAAAAATATTGCAATTAATCTCTAACTTTGTGTATTTAGAGAAACTGCTTCACCATACTAGTCATTATACCTGTGATAATGAAATTTATTCATTTAGTCATTCAGGCTTGTTGGCAAAATGTTAAATGCGCTCTCTCTCTTTTAAGTCGCTTTGGATAAAAGTGTCTGCTAAATAAATTCATGTAAATTTGAAATTAATTAATGTAAATGTAATGCAAATTAAAAGTCTCAGTATAGTATAATATAGTATAGTATATAGTATTTACATCATATTGTTACGTTTGTGTAGTGTAATTTTATAAGTTGCTATGCTTAGCATACCAGTGATGTATGGGAAATTGGGAAAGACCACAGACCTGTGCAATACACAGTCATTCTCAGATGTTATTCAGATTTCATAGGTACTATGAGAAGGATTATGAGAAGTGATTATGACACTAACAATGTTTTCCTAGAACTGGGTTCCTGTGACTCTGCCTAGTACTTATAAGATAAAAATTATAAGATAAAATATGTTGTGAATCTACAAAATACATGCATATCGCCACCTGTTGTGCTAGAATGTAAAGAGAATTAAAGAATATACATTTTTAATATAAACTTTATTGACTCTTCCTTATGTCATTACAAACCTGTATGGCTTACTTTATAGATAACAGGAACAATAAACAACTTTTGAAGAATATCTTGCTTTATTATGTTTTTTTTTTATGATTCCTGTGCGGCAGGTAGCAACTGAAGTGCCCTTGAGCAAGGCACCTAACCCCCGATTGCTTCCCGGGCACTGCAGTGATAGCTGCCCACTGCTCCGGGTGTGTGTTCACTCTTCACCAGTGATGGGTTAAATGCAGAGGTCACATTTCGGGTATGGGTTACCATATCTGACAAAAACATGTCACTTTCACTTTCATCTGCTACAGTTCAAAAAATAAGTCCAAATAGTATGAGATGATAAAAGTTGATTGGTTGTAGACTGAACTTTGTGTTAATCCTTTGACCATTACTTCCTAAAACAGTCTGAACCCATCTTTCAAGTCATTCATCCCCAAAATCTATACAACCTGAAAAGCCAGAGAGAATGAAAAAAGGCTTACAAAACAATCAATATATAAGTTTCAAGCTAATGAGCAGTTTTTAACACCATCTCCTTGAAAATTGAAAAAAAAACTGAATTGAATCTCCTGAGTACTGAAGCATATATGAGTAGGGTTTGAGACTGCAGTAGGACTTTAGAATCAGGCCTGTTGGCACACTTTAAAGTGCATAGCTATGCATTTGCAACAGAAGCGTTTTCCACAGCAAATGCAAAATTGATTTTTAGGTAAAACGAAAGATGGGGCATTGGCTCCCTTTGGGGCTGTACATAATCAGGATTCATTGCAAGTGTTACAGCGGCCAAAAAACTGATAAATTATACCGTTGACGCTTTAAAATTAAATAAAACTTTCATTAATTTTTAGTCAGTCACACATATCATCTAACTTGGCATTTACACAAAATGTAAAATACCATTCACAATCCAGGTTCTTTAATCAAATGAACACACAGGACATCCGCAAGTAATTTCCAGATGATCCCTAAGTGCCTTAATTGCCTGCTCAAGAGAAGATAATGTGGTGAAAAGATTACAGCATCTCCTTTCACTCATACCAGCTGCCCATAGGTGATCCTTGTGGGTACAAAGAGCATCAGACAAGGAATGACAGATGACCCAATTGGAAGCTCTTCAGTGCTGTCAGCTCCAGACACACTGTGACTTTAAGGGGCCTGTTAACTTTTATGAGGGATCTTTAAGAGAAAACATTAGTTTTTATTGCGTCTCTAGAGGATGGTTAGATTTATGCTGTGGCTGTGTTGAAGTACTGTACATCTATTCAGATCTGTACATTTGGGTGTAATGGTGCGTTGATTGATAACAGAAATTAAAAAAATTAAACTCCACAGGAAGTGTTACATTCTTCAATGTGTCATGAGACCACACCTCAGCTCTCTTACGGGTTAAGACATTATGTAATGTAATGACCATATCTGCAGACTTCCACACCTGTGTGATGAATTTTGCTGTAATAGCTTGTAATTGAACTCAGTTTGATTATCCACAAAACTCTAGACATAAACTTATAATGTTGCTATCCATTTAAAGTTTCTGTTTTGCCTCAGGGGCAGAGACACATTCTTCAGCTCAATATGCTCTCCAAGTTTAATATATTTTGAGTTCGGACACAGCTCCTCTAGTCATTCCTCAGGAGAACTGTTGAGATTCCTGATCACACTCTTGTAAGTGGAGGCTGATATGTGCGGCCAGCATAATAAACAAGCATCTTGGTCCGCACACCCACTCACTCCAACAAACGAGATTTCTACTCAGCTGTTTCTCTTGGGATGTTCCCCAATAACTGGATATATGCAACATGAGCCTCTTTTATATCACTGCCAAAACTTTGAGCTTTTAATGAAGTTGGCCACAAAAAAAGAGAAAGAAATAGACAGAAAATCGCAATTTCCAAGTTAAAACTATTTTATTCTTTTAATATAGTTTTTGCTTCAGTGGTAACAGTTTTTGCTTCAAAAAATACTGTTTCTCACTCTGACAATTTTCATTTTACTATTCAAATAAATATAAAGGCAAGCCACGTGATAACTATGAGCCATAGGCTCTAAAATAAATATAAACTACATACGTTTTAGAAACACATCTATACTATGCAACAACGATTTCCAAGACTATGCAGGAGAGCCGCAAAACAGCTTTTAAAATCACTTTTAACTCAGTTTTTATCTAAACACATCGATGTCACTCTGATCAAGACTATCCACGTGCAGAAACATTTCATGCACATATACTGATTATGTTAATTCAGCACAAACATCTTTTCACCAACTGTACAATATTCCAGTATACTGGTCTTAAATTCATTGTTCACAATCATGGTAGACAATAAGGCATTTGGTTCTTTCAACAATGCCAGACTGTGCCCTGAATTAAAGAAATGCATAGTGTAAGATGATTTTATACTGTAAGTCTTGGAGTTTCCTAAGTCAAAACACAAAACACACGGACAGTCAGTGTTCTAAATAAATAAGGGTGTATATTAAATGTTGTAGTCAAAAACATTTAAATGACTAAGTAAGGCTGACTGGAGTGTGGGCTGGTTTAGCTGACAGAGCACGGGTCATCTTTACTGGGCTTCATTTCTCCCTGCAGCAGCTGGATCATTACTGCCTTGGTCAGGTAGCTGGATGTGCCTCCTTTCCCCAGGGCTGGTGTGTTGTAGAAGGCCTCCATGTTGTCCTGTGAAGTGTATTAATTATGCTATTAGCTTCAGCACAAAATCCTTTAAAAGGGATCAACTCAATAAAATTGACTTTATATACAGACTACCAGCATACCATAAAGTCTGAAAATGCTTAGCAACAGTGAAGAATCTTAGATGTTATTTATTTATTTTGTTATAACGTTTATCAAAACATCCTTTGAAATTTCAGTAGTCACAGACTGCAGTGTCAGCCTCACCTGTTTCTCAGAGCCGTCTAGTCTACTGCGATTCTTCTGGAAGTCTGCAAAGGCATCTTTAACCAGCCGGTCCAAATCCACTGGCTCCTGAAACTCTAGCTCTGGATTTCTTTCCAGCACAATTGACACCACCATCAACAGCTGCATTTAGCCCATCAAAGACAAAACGTTGATTAAAACAGCAGCAAACACGTCTTATAATGTGTCAGATTCAAGCTTCAGAAAGGTGATAATAATAATTATAATAATAAATAATTCAAATAATTATCATGTGTAACCTCCACAATAATTTGCCTATACTCTGGCAAAACAATGTTCTTCATTGTGTCCTCCACCAGCAGAGAAAAATTCATTTCATACATGGTCATATCTGATAGTGTAGGTTGCTGTAAAAGAGTGAGAAATGAAGGTGGTTGTGATTATTTAATGAGATAATGTAATACAGGGACTATATTCCCACAGAAGCTACTTTCTGTGATGACGCTAGACTTAAAATATTCCAATAAAGGACAAAAGAATTCAAAGTACATTACCTGAGGGAGATGATTTCCTCCAATCAAAAAACCATTACGTGTTCTCTCCAGGATTTGCCAAACACGGTCATAGAAGCCAAGAGGGGTTCGGTTGAGAGAACCATCAATCTGACGTCTGTTTAGCCAGGATCTAAACAAGGTTTAGAAAGATCAAAATGAAGTTTCCAAACGGTTTTAATAATGCCATCCTGGAATCGTACTGTACTCTTTGTTTGTAGTTTGTACTGTTTTGTACTGTATATCTATCATGTGAGCTATTACATAAACAGGGTGAGGTCATCAAATTTTCCATCACTTGACCAATTGTAAAAAAAAATGATCTAGTGAATCATGATGGTGTATTATCAGAAGACCATGTTCCCTTTCTGTGCCGTTGCAGTTCATTGTGACCCAGGCTTAGACTTTATCACCTTAGAGTCGGTGTAATTTAACAGCTATTTTTTTTTTATCCTGAATTATCATACCATCCTTTACAGATGTCATTGGAACATGTAAACCAGCAAATTGTTATTGGTCATGTAGTGTCAGTTTGAACAGCAATGGTAATGGAACGGAAGGGATAACTGATAATTAACCTCAGTTGCACTATTAAAAATGAGCATTAATCAAATGATGATGAATCGTATACTTTTGTTTAGATTGGACACAGCAGGTTATTCAGATTTGGCAGTATCTACAGTAACAGACAGATGGTGGGCATCCTGCACCTGCCCGTCTGCTGAGGTTGGAGGACATCCAGCAGTAGCTGTTTGACATCACTAGGGGACATCTGGTAGATGTCCTGGGGTGGCATGTCCCCAGCTCGAATCTTCAACTCATGCTTCATGGCTTGAACAATCCACCTGATTAATATGAGGGTGGGACAAAGACATGTATTACACAACCTTGAGAACTAATTTAAATAACTTCAGATATAATCAGATATACATTACCAGATGAATGTTTCGGGTCACTTGACTGAAATATTTTCATGATCTTAAAATTCTTATAATCTGAAGGCATATGCTCAAATATTTAAGATGATTTTTGTAGACAGAAATATAATTATGCCAACATATTTATTTCTGTCAAAATAAAATTTTTATTTAAAAATGTTTTTAAAATGGACCAAATAAAGTAGCAGCCAAACATAGATGGGAACTCCAATACTATTTAAAGTATTTATCATCCCAAAGTGACACCTCAAGAGGCTGGTTGATGAAATGGCAAACGTACATTTTTGCAAAAACATATTTTTGCAAAAGGTGACTATTTTAAAGATCGTAAAATATAACAGTTTTAAGTATTTTAAATGTTCTAAAGTCACAAATAATTCCCATAGTTCCATTTGTGTTATTTCATAATTTTGATGAGTTTACTATTCTAAAATGTAGAAAAACGGTATTAATAAAGAATCCTAAAGAATAAAGTGATCCTAAACTTTTTATCGGTAGTGTTGATTGTTGAATGATGTCATGGGATATTGTATTATTTAGAATCATGCTGTTAGAATGCTTCATTTTAACTGTACTGGTGATGTCATACCCCACACGGATCTTAAGCATGCCACTGAAGAGCTCTGGATTGTTTGAGATGATCCAGCCGATGTGAATGACGAGCTCCTGCTGCAGCACGGCCTCTCGCTCACCGTGGGGGCTGCACTTACTGTAGATGATGTCCTTAATGACCCCTGGAGACAGGGGGTTAGATATCACTATCTCCTCATGCCCAAACAGTCCAAGAGTCACCTGGGATACAGAGAACACTGCTGAGTCTGCATTGTGATGGTTGACTTGCAGTATTAATGTTGTGTTTACACTGTATACTTTCATTGGTACTCTTTAAGAAACTTTTTCTAGTCATAGTTTTAATATAAATACTCTTCAATGTAGTGTTGAAGAATCCCTCCAGTTAGGCTCCCCTTGTCTAAAGGTTCACAAGGTAATAAATAAAACATGTGTAATATGTGTAAAACTCATTGTGGTCCCAAAAGTATTTGAACACTTAAGCCACAATTAATATAAATATATTAATTCCATTGCATTAGAAAATAAAATATTAAGCACAAGCATTTATTACAGGGTCTCTTTTTAACTTATAAGACAATAAATATACTATAAAAATTAGGACGAAAGTATTTAAAAACTTAGCATTTAGTGAATATTAGTGTAATACATTCCTAGTTAATGTGATGCTACACCTGTGGTTTGTATGCTAATGTGTAACCTTTAAGGGGACAGACTTTATACATCTGGTCTAAAAAATCTTTAGCCTACGCAATGGAATATTGTGTCATTTATGTGAAGAATTCCAACATTTTTAAGTGTGACTTCAGTGTCCAAATACATTAAATGGCCAAAAGCATATAAACACTCAAATCTGCTTCCATTCAAGAGCAACATGTGAGGCTAGGCAGCAGTGTTGAGTGATGGGACATGGCTTGTAGTTTCTGTTCCAATTAATCTCAAAGGTGTTCAGAGAGGTTCAGGTCTGGTCTGGGCTGTGTTTTTTACACGCAGAAGAAAAGATTTCTTCATGGACTTTGCTTGGTCCAGAGGGACGTGTCCATGCCTGTACAATCTGTTTCCACTATGTTGAAAGCAAACAGTTCTCTTGAATTTCACTGTATGCTGTATCATCCAAATGTGCTTTTACTGGAATTAAGTAGGCTAGCTAATTCTACTTATTAGAGAGGTGTGTCGACATACTTTTGGCCATGTGGTTTACTTTGTGGGTCATACACTGTATGTATATGCTTGCTTCTGCTGTTGCATCACCTTAAAGCTCTCGGGAGACATTTGCATTCTTATTCATAGACAGTATTGCTCTGGAACAAATTTACCTTTCACCACAATTTACCTAAATACTCAAATAATTGGGAGCACACAAAGAGGGCCTTAGTTTTGATTTATATTAAGTAGGCAAAGACTTTAGTATTTCAACATGCAGGTCAGTCCTGACTGTTCTTGTATGCAAGGAATGACCCATTTTTAAACCAAAATGTACTCATTTATCTTGCCCGTAATATTAGGCCTCTAGGATGCAATTTATATGCAGATTTACTGCTGGTGCTCTATTCTGATGAATCACATCTCGACCACCAGGGTCTCAAAAGACCTGTGTTGGGAAGTACAGCAGTTCATTAAACAAACACTGCACACCACACGTAATGTTTGTCTCAACACAAAGCAAATAAAAGGCAAATGTACACAGAGGTTAACTGTAATGCATGAACAATGGGATGGTTGCAACAATACTGGGTAAAAGCAACTTTAGCTGCAAAAAAAAGCAGCTAAGCGACAAATTAAAGGCCAGCAGGTTAGATCTGGTAGTATTGATTATACATATTAGAGTAAGAGGAGTCCATCAAGACCTCTATGTTTGATATGGGGGAAAAACTAATTTTAAGTTACTGATAATCAGTGAACATTAAAATAATTGTGGAAAGTCTCGGATTGATAATCAGGTTGTTGACTTACTAGTGTTTTTACCTGCTGATTAAGCCCCTGTTCCTGTTTGTCACTTACCTGCTTGCCATGCACTAAAACGCTAGTAATGCTGGGGGCAAGGCTGTCCACTAGTTTAGTTAAGAGACTGGCAGCAAGGCGCACAATGGACCTGGTAAACACAACACAATACAACAACACAACACAAGATATTCTCACTCATTCATCTCACATGAGCCAAATATATACTGGACTGGAGCTACATTATATAATACAACAATATCTAATATATTTACTAAAATGTTTTATTTAAATTTGCTTCATAAGCAATAACAAATTATGTTTTAAAAATTGAGAAATACCCCAAACTGTCAAACAGCTTGTTTTATAAGAACTTCTTGAAATTTGAAGTTTTATCACCACCTTCTCATCAGAAATGATCACCTTTATGTTTTCTAAATCTAATGCAGCATGATGCTCATTTGAATGAATGAGGAGGTATTCCATATTCCAAGATTTTGACACTCTGGGACGGATAACCCCTAAACAGAGATCAGCATCTCAAAGTGACAAAGTTGTACTGGTCATTCAAGCCTGTTGCTGCTGACATGATGTTGATCCTGGACTAAAGTAATACATTTCACACTTTCCTTTATTGTCATGATTTAAGAAGAAGTATTTTAATGTTCACCAATTTTATATTTAGCTGATGGATTCCATTGAGGATTTAATATAAATGTGTTATTGACAAACAAAAGTAAATGAGACACTGTTACATTGGTAACCGCAGTTAAGAGGTGGCAATTTATGTTGCGGGAAAACACGCTCAACTGTTTGTTGTGGGTGTAAAATGATGCAATTAAAGGGAAATAAACAAACAAATGATGAGCTGCACAATCATACCAACAGCTTGACGAAGCGAGTGTAAATGTTCCGGATGGCGTCAACATTTATACCACACATGCAGAGGCCATGTGCCCTCTAGCCAGTTACCTGCTTGCCATGGACCAACATAGTAGTAATATGAGGTGCTATAGAACCGGCAAACTTCTGGATGACGGCCGCAGCACTACGCACCGCCAGCCTTCAGGAGGATGCGTGTGTTTAAAAATGTGCAGAATGTGTTTAGTTGTATGTAACATTAGAAATAATCAAACATTTAAAAAGAACAGGCAAAAACAAGGACAGCTATAATTACTAGTGATGGGCATTGTGGTCATTTTGTGTACACATAATAGTAATAATAATAATAAGCGAAGTACTCATGGGGAAGGGGGGTTCAGTATCTCACCTTTGGAGGTTTATGGTTTTAAGATTCTGTGTACCACAAATAACCACAAAAATGCTTTAGATAAAACTTGTTCAACAGCGATCCAGCATGTAAAAAATAATGAATGTATATAATATGAACAGTGTTTAATCAGCTCAGAGCGTCACTGATGGACAGTCACTACAATTGACAAATTGTACTGCAAAGAAATTACATATGATACTCATTTAGACACCACTGTGTTTTGTTACAAAATTTAGATTGGTGTGATGTTTTATAGTAATAATCGCTTGCTCCAGTCACTTCCGAGTACTTGTGCCCATCCCTAGTTAGAACTATTAAAATGGAATTCAAATTTAAATAAATTTCTACCCTACTAACAAGAAAATAGGGATTTATTTGGTAATGAAATGCTTTGTGACTGGAAAGTGAGATTAAACCCTTACCAAAGCTTCCTGCTGCCAGCTCGTCTATAAATTCTCTCCAACTCATCCTTGAGATTCTCTGGTAATAAAAACAGTACAGCTGTTAAAAAAGGCATATTAACCAATTCAAATGCAAACTTACAGATTTTGTATACTCTAAAGAAAAAATTCCCTGGAGCCGTCAGGCCTAAAGACATGTGGAACACAACCTCTGGTTCAGTCACTGACTCGCAACATGAAATCACATATAGCCACACACTTAATCTCACTAAGGCTTGTTGAAATGGTCCGTTTAAGAGTGTGAACAGTCTTGAGCTACAAGATAACTGCAGGAATTAGACTGTTAAATGGCAGACCATGACCAGGGTGTGAGCTAGCATTTCCAAACCCGGTTGCTTAGCCATGAAGGCACTAAATGGATTACAGCTGTGGATATTTCATTCAGATGAGCTTCAGAAGCAACCGTGCAGTGAGAAGTGCCCTGTGGCTCTTTAAAAAGCAAACAGTTTTACCAGCCCTGAAACACTCTGGACAATTAATCATTAAAGCATTAGTAAAAAGACCTGCCATCATAGAGAAAGAGAAGTGGCTTAAACATCACCAGACTGCTCTTTAAAAGAAAGAGAAGTGGTTTAAAAATTACCAGACTGCTATACATACCATTTCTTTCAAAGAAATCAGGGCCTTCTTTTTTAAGGAGAACACTGGCCAGCTGTGCTTGACTGGCCAGGCAGTCACAGTCCTTATAATAACAATAATAACAGAATATGTTGTGATATTATAGAAGAGCACCTGTATTAAACACAGATCACACATTTGCAAGTTTGCTAGGCTTACATGGAACTTCTGGATAATCTCATATGTGGACTTATGGAACCATTCCTCAGTGTTGACCTCAGGCTGCTGTTCCAGGTCTGAGGCGTTCGGTGTGCTGGTCTGACGTTTCACCTTTGAGTGCTTGGGTAGTTCCAGCTCCTCAAAACTCTTAAACTCTGGGATTCTACAGACAGACCAATCAGAAAACAACCAATACGAACAAGTTATTATGGCACAAGAATATTGAAAATATTCTTAAAAGAGATAAACAAGTGAACCATAATGAACAGAAAAGGTGCAGAGAAAAATATATGCATTGGTTTAAAAGAAACTTTTCTTGGAAACTCTTACTCTGCTTCATTGACACGCAGGAAATCCAGTTGCTCCACCACAGCACCTGATATCAGTGTCTGAAGAGTTTCACATAGTGGAATAAAGACATATTTATTATAATATCTAATGCAACAGATTATATTGTAAACAGCTAGTAATCAATACACACAGAGACACAAGAATTTATTACGTGAGTGAAGATGTATTGGATATAAAATCATCTGTTTGTAAAAGCTACACACCTGAAGTCGGTCCACGTGAACTTTAACACCACCAATGTTTCCCTTTTTAAATGATGCCAACATGTCCAGAATGGGGTTGAATCGGCTCCCCCTACCAAACAAGAGTTGAAATTACATCATTTTATTAAGCAAAATCAGGTTATGCTTGAGATAAACTCATACTTAATGTTGTCCTCTCTGATAAGGGCCAGGAAAAGAGGTCGGCCTGGCATCTTCCAGCACTGCTTAATAAACTGCAAGGCATTCTGTGAAACACAATGTCAACACAATCACATATAATCTAATTGAATAACTGAGTTAGTATGAACATAGTACAGGCAGCAGGAGCGTTTGGAAATGCTGAGAGGCTGAGACTGATGATTTATAGAAAAGGTTTCTGCTCATTCACCATTTTCTGCCCTAATTTTTAAAATTTCTTTATATAGAAAGAGTGACCAAGTGTGGAACATAAAGCGAGCCCTCATCTAAGGGACTAGCGAGGTGTGACATCACCCAACTTACCTTGATATCATCGATCAAAAGCATGACATCCTGGGACAAGTAAAAGTCACTGAGATCAAATACGATTGGATAGCACACTACAGTCTTGCCAAGAATTCGATAAATCTGAGGGCGAGAGAAAAGACATTTATGTACATGATTATATGCTCTAGACCTACAGAAACATGCCATTTATTTTAAACAGACAAATAAAAAGCATGTCAACTCTCTGTGTCACTGTGCACAATCAAAGACTGGAAATCAAAGACTGGATTTTGGTAAAAAAGCACATGACCTCCAAATCAATTCTCCATCAGATAAAAAGGTTTGTTGAGTCTTTTTTGTAAAAGTCATCATCCACAAACAATTTCAAACACAGACTGAGCACAAAGCAAAACTCGGCTGTAATGTTTTAACACTCATATTGAATTCCTGTTGATTAATGTGTTTTTTTCTGTAATTTTGTGTTTTTTTCTAATAACATTTGCTACTGTGTATTTTTTTGTTCTGTTATTTTGTTCTGTGCAAATAATTAAGCTCTCAATCATCATAGCATTCCTCTCTCTTACTCACACATGCTGTATTTTAAAAACAAAATTAAAATTCTTCCATCATTTACCTCATGTCATTACAAACCTTTATGACTTTTTTGCTTCTGAAGAACAGACGATACTCTGAGGTAAGCTGGTAACGAAACAACAGTGACACACGCTAACTCCCATTGCATGGACACAAAACCACAGAAATTTCTCAAAATATATTCTTTTGGGTTTTATAAAAGACAAAACGTCAAACAGGTTTGGAATGACATATGGGTGAGTGAATGATGGAATTTTTTTTATTTTAGGTGAACTATTCCTTTAAGACGAAACAATTTATGTTTTTCCTAAGAGAAGACGCCACGTACCATCTTTAAATTCTATTACTGCCTATACAGTAAGTGGACAGCTCACTAGGTTTTGGAACAGGACAGAATTATCCACACTTCTGGTCATAGTTCAAGTTTTTTTCTTGGTAAAAAAGAGCTGGACCAATATTTAATCATTGTAGCCACTGTGTAACTCTGAGCGTTATGAGGATTAACCACAGAGAACTGTAATGAACAGAATTAAATGAGATGTTTGCATTTCCTGTCAGGACAGGCTGTGAAAACACGCTGTTTACCTTGCAAGTGCCAATGCAGCCAACAGGCCTTTCTGGTCTCCCACTCAAACCAAGCTTCTTAGTGACGGCCAGAAAGCGGTATGCCTGCAAACACACACACACACACACACACAATTTTTTATGCTTTCATTTTTATACTGTACAGACTATATATTGTATCTCCCTACATTAACCCTACCCCTAAACATCACAGAAAATGTTTTGCTATTTTAGATGTTCAAATTAAACTGTTATGTATGATTTATAAGCTTATAAACTTACCCTAAGTTTCCTCACAGGGACCAAATAATTTCTACACGTAGTCTAAATTTAATGGTATTACTATAACTGTAAGGATAATTGGTCCCGACAATGTACTATGTACCAGTACACACACACATACTTAGTTAATGAGGACATTTTTATATATACAGCTCAGTGTAATTACTACCATTTTGCTATTTTTACCTCACTTCTAATGTAAAGATCTGTACACAGACAAACACAATCATTCTTAGATATCACTGGGTAATCTGTATCGCACAGGAAAATCTGTATCACATACAAATGACACGTTAAGTTGGAACAGATGAAGACTGTTACCAGTTATTTTTCACAAGGTCTGTTCTGCCCTATAAGCGGCAAAAATTAAGTTTCGAATTTTTGTGTGCAGCAACATAAATTAAACAAACCCCCTCAAAAACAAACAAACAAACCCATCACCCAGCATAAGCATTAAACCCAGCATCACTGACAATCCTTCAGTGCAGAACAGACACATTCATCATGTGCTGGCACCTTTGAGACATTAGATGGCGCTCTATTACTCTCTGCCCTCCTGCAGTCTGACATTCTCTGAATAATACTCGTGTACAAAAGTGTACCGCACAGCACGACAAAAAAAATAACAGCGAACAATACGCCCCTGCTGAGCAGAACCCAACTCATATCTATTCGCAACAGAGGAAGATAGCTGCTCATTTAGACAAATTTCGGTTGTTGAAACGAACCTTTTTCAGAGAGCTTTGTGCTACAGAACTCTTTTACTCTGTGTGGATCTCTGTACCTTGGAAAATTTGTGTGCAGAATAGCAATGAGGGGAAAGATACGACTGAATCGAGAGTGCCCCCCCGTAATCAGGAGCTCAACATGCCTGACGCAAAACCTGCAAATGTCACGCGTGTTAGGCCTGTCGCACATCAAGGTCTGCAAAGCCAGCGTGCTGATGCTGAAACAAACCTCTTTAATACCCGATAAAGACTTTCACGCTCGTATCGCTATCTGCAGCCGTACCAGCTGGATCAGTAGCAGCACGTCTACCTGGGAAACATTTTTTTATCCGCTGTAGTGTTTCACACGATTAATCAGGCTGATTCTGGCTGAAGGATTCATAAAGGATAAAGGTGTACAAACAAACAAAGGTGCGCAGGTATTGCTGCAGCTTCTTTCCTAAGCCTTTTTTTCCAAACAGGCAGAGCGCAGGACCTGCAGCCAGAACCCAATATGAAACCGTTACGCACAAGTCAACCTCGCGATTACTAAGAAAGGTTGCTAAGGATTTTATTTGGCATCAAACGTTGCACCAAAAGGATGTGGAAACACTTTACTTAATCGATTTGGAGATTATAATATGTTGTTAAAACTTGCGAACTCACACAAAGCACATTTGTAAACAGTTAATGTGCTAATATAGTGGAAACAGGGTAGTTGCACACAGTAGAACGCCATTGGGGAATACATTCAATTGTTGATGTTGCCAACAAAGTCTTGATCCCAAATGTTACATTGTGCCATTTACCTTGTAAGGTGACAATGGTGAGGGTAACTGGCACTCTGCTGCAGTCAGGCAGCTGATGTAAATGTAGGCAGGCAGGGCTAAGTAGAGAGCACCAGCTGTCTCTAATAGGTCAGTCACTGAATAAGCATCCTTACAGAGAATTACAGAGGCATGCTCAGCAAACTATCACTCTCTCTAATGCACACTCTGTGTGGAGTTAGCACACACACATACCTAGAACTGACTGTAGAGATAACAGAATCTAGGAAAACAGACACTGTTCTGCTTTTATGATTTGAAGCAGCTTTTAAACTGTTTAAAAGCCAGTACACACACACACACACACACCTCTGTGCTCTACTAGTTAAAGTCAGAAAGCACTTTAATAGTAACTAAAATAGTCTATTATAAGGAATTCTTTAAAACAGGTTGGTCAGTTCATAAACATGATTTAGCAGATGTTCAACACTGATATACTGTCACTTTGCATTAATATTTCCCAGCATGTTCACAAAGGACATTTATATCAAACTGATTGTTTGATTTATGTCAAACTGATTAAATCCACAGTGTTTTATTGAGGTTCAATCCATGCTATAAATCTGCAAGAACAAGGAAAAATGAGCCACTAGCTCAGTGACTGACATGAGTAATATGCTGGTCGGTGCAGGCTGAGTGACTGCTTGAAAAACTGATCAATTGTTTAATGGACTGTCACAGACATTGATCAGTCTAGAAGATTTGTTTGTTGTTCAGTTTGATTCATTGATAAGTTGAATGTCCAGTGATACCTTCACCAGTTCTTTCTGAGGCCAGATCTGAATGGGCTCCACCTGCTGCGGCGTCTGGGTTTGGATGCCATAGGTGTTGAGGAAGACCTGTAGTCTGAAACACAAGAGCCAGACAGACTTCTGTAGCTATAGACTTTTGAAAAATTATTGAACAGAAACTTAAAGAACCCATATGCTTTTTTGCTGGTTATATGTTTTTGTTAAGGTTATATGATTATAAGTATATATGTTTTTGTTCTGGGTATATATTATATATAATATATATCCTGGAGCAACTGAATCAACTCTGCTCCAGCGTATGCTACAATATTTGAGCAATATTGTTCCAAGGTTAAGAGAAACTTGCTGCTTTAAGTAATATTGTTAAAGGTGCTGATGGCTGAGTGGAAGAAGTGAAGAGAAACCCTGATTAAGGTTTGTGGTGTAAATGAGGGGAGAGGTGGGTTAAGTGCTGGGGTGAACAATGTTAAATGAACGGCAGAGTGGGACTGGCTGGGACCAGCTGGCCACACGACCTCTTTAACCTCCTACGCTCACCAGAAAAGCTTTAAATGAAAGTGCTGATAGATGAAGGCTACAGAAAAGCCCAACAATTAGCGTCCACACATCAATTAGAGCATAGCAGGAGAGGCAAAAAGAGAGATGGAGTCATGAGAAACGTATTTACCTTTGACTCTCTGCTATCAGGGCCACATGGATGACCACATCGTTCTCAATGGGACCCTGCGGGAAACAAGCAAAGAAGATAAATTGGAAAACCTGTGGTCTCAATGGAGAAGAGTCAAAAGCAAAGCTACGGAGTGTAAAATCCATTGTCTGCGAGCTCAGGAAAGCTGGACAGAAAGACCTTAAAGAAAGAATGTCAGAGAGTTTGAGTATAACTAATGAGAATCACACCAATTGGGTGGCAGGCTTTATTGACTACTTTTACCTGGAAATCATTTTCTGATTAAGGTTTAAAATTATGGATCTAGAAAATTGATATGGTTTGGGCAGTCAGGATTGTGTGTATACATGGTGCTTATAACCATAATATGATTAAGTTTGTATTAATACTAGAATATTCTTGTGCATGTAAACACATGCATGTAAACACACTGAGGGAAAGAGTGAGCAGAAAATTATGGGAGATGGCACATCATAGCCCTGATTCTTTATGCTAGCTCATTACAGCTGTTTAAACTGGGTGCTGTAGTAATTTCACTGAGATAATGAGTGGCTGATTGCTAAAGGTTTAGGTTGGGTTATATCAATCAGTGGCTAAAGCACTCTACCTACACACAGAGGACACGCAGAACAGCCCCTGCATCCATTAAACCTTCCATAGCCTGCAAACTCTAAAACTCCAGCGCATATTAACCAGCTGATATGTAAATGACACACACCTGTTGGGCGGCAATGCGCTAAGAGACATCAAATGTCAGGAAAGACAAATCTATCAGTCAGAACAGGCAGCTAGTATTGTATTTGTGATGTAGGCTATTTGTCTATTTTGTTTTGTCGTTGCTTCCCATGAAACAGGAGAGATAAGTGCTTAGTGAACAGGGAAAATCACAAGCTTGTGATTGACATACTGGCACAGCCATTTTGTGGGGGGAACATGGTGAGTCATCACAAGAGCTGATCTACAGACTACACCTGCTAATTCTGCCTTAAAGAAGGCTGCAGGCGAGGCTACTGTTCAGGTGAATAGGAGGTGAATAGGATGTTCAAGTTGTCTTTGATGGGGGGGTTAGCCAAAGTCTGGTTTTCAGATTTCTCTGCGGCAGGTGCGAAAATCTCGAAAAACTCAAAGGTGTAAGCTGAGTAGCTTTAACAGTCTGAAAACAAAGACAGCAGATTAAAACAATTGGGAGAGATAAAACCGTAAAGGTTAAGTATGTCATTTATGTGCCACTAGCGACACCAAACTAAGCTGCAAAAACAATCATTATTTCTAAATTGTTTCCCACACACTGCCACTGCCCCCATCGCCCTGCCTTCTATTGCTTGGACATAAATGCAGTCTTGGAAAAACAAATGCATTGGTTAAGCCAGAAGCTTATATTTTAAAGTGCTCAATCTGACAGAGCAATGTTAAAAGCTTTACTTATACATAGTTGTCTCTGCACAGTACAAGAACTGTATACTTCTGCTGTCGATTATCACTGAATATAATTTTATCTCAATCCTCAGTTCAAATAAACAAAACAAACAAACAAAAAAATAACCTTATACAGAAATCCAGCTAAATTTAAAGTCTAAGGGTAACAAATTAAGGAACTAATCAAGTATGTGCAATACATGACTGAAAATTCTAATAAACTGAGATAAAAAAAGAGTGTTTTAACATACAAATACTTTGATTTTAATATTCTCATCTTTTCTTGCAGCAGTGTAAAGTTATGGTATTTTAGAGATGCTACAGTTTACTACAGAGATGCTAATGTTTATTGTAGACGATGTGAATAATAGCAGATGGTGTATAAGACCCAGCAAAACAGTTTTCTAGTCTTCTAGCTGTACCAGTAGGAGTCCCTCTGCAGTCTGCACACTCCTGCAGTCTCTCCTTCTGTACTGTACTGAAGCAGCAAACAATAAACGAGATACAGCTCAATACAACTGACATTGATAGGAAGTGCTCTTTATTAATGTCTGTTACCAATCAGTCAAATGATCTGTCTTAATAATGTGGCCGCAAGAGCCCCATGGCTCTTTTTTGAAGGCGAGCCAAACAGTCAATATATACATCTCAAGACAAATCTATCTTCCACTGCAACTTGAGTAGCATTAATAATTTAAGACTGCAACAACTGTCAAAAAGAGACAATTGGGATAAATGCACTAACAACTTTACTGCAAGTTTGTGCTCTTTCTGTGGGGATGACAGGAAAGTACAAAGTGGTCTTCTATAGAATATCAGACACCCCTGGACTGTATACATACCATGTTCATATACCATGCTATTTACATTGTATTCTAATTAACAGTTTGTCCAAGTACTTTTTCATAACGGCATTTAAATACTTTAATTTTGGAATGGCAATTTTGAACGGCTTCCTTCATGTTTTTTATTTAGGGCCAGTAGTATCCAGGTACAGACAGGCTATATGACACCCCTGCATGTCGAGGAAATTCAAAACTAGACTGAAAAGCTCCTAAAAATCTTTCCTTCAGCAGCTAGTGATGAAACTCTTGTAAAACAGCTTGTAAGCATTTCACAAAGGTGGAAAAGCAAAATGAAAGCACAAGCTAATAAAATGAGAGTACTATTGCAGCAAATAAAATATAATAATACAGAGGTTAGTGTGTTCAGAACATATCGGAAGTTATTATAAATATATATTGTAGTGGAATGCTTTCTAATTCACATTTTTAACTCATTCCATCAGTGTTGGTCATGTGGCAGTATAGAATCTATCCTGTTTAATTTCCTATTGTATTATTTTCTATTCTACCTCAAATAAGCCCTTTTCCCAAAATTGAGTATGATGATAAATCAATGGAAACTTAATTGACTGCCTCTTGCAGATATGAGGTGAATAGGAACGATCTGGCAGATGCCTGATAAAACATTCTCATTTCAGTTAGCTAGTCAAATGCTTTTCTGCCAAAAGGCAAAACCATTAACTGATATGAACTGCTGCTTTTGAAAACATCTAATGCTCCTTTAGGTCCCAACATTTTAAGAAGTTGTCGTGTTGACGCAGTCAGATTGTTCTAAGTGGTAATGCCCGCAGCTGGCTAGGTTAGAAGCAGTTAGCATTTTTCTGTTGATAAAGCACTAGTCAAGCCGAGAGAGGCAGAGATGATGTATACAAAAACACTTTCCAAGTAGAATGGAAAAAGTGCTTACTTTTAGACTCCACATCTTATAATAGAGTGAGGGGCCTCCCTATGCAGCAGCTCAAGCCTGGCCACAATCACCTTAAAGAAATTGAAAAGGTTGGGGATTGGACTTTGGAGAAGGTGGGAGTGTAATTGTTAACAAAGGCTTGCTGTGAATTCGATACACATCACCCCTCTCTGGACGGACCACAGATATATTAGATCTAGCCAGCAATCCTTATGACAAGAAGAAAAAAATCAATTCATATTAAACTGAGGCAGGTGAAAGCCTCTGGAGTTTGATGCTTGTCAGTGGTTTTGTAGGTAATGTAACTCTCATAAAGATGCAGCAAGTGGAACGAGAGAAGATAAGCATGCTGATTACTAAAACCTGTAGACCTGCTCTGTGAGAAAACCTGCACAAAACTGTGTGTTTCCAGCCCCTGTTAATACATAATGCCTCTGTGTTCTAAGAGTGAAGTTGATGCAGTGTTAACCCTTTGTGTGTGATACCTTTTGTCATCCACTCGACAGACACTCCACCTTGCAATCATTAACAAAGCAGAATAACAGCTACTAAGGTCAGATGTACTTCTGTGTATCTCACTGTACAAAATGGCTCAGATATTAAAATGAACAAAGCATTTTCAAACATTTAGACCTCTTGTTTCCTGAACTGACAGATCATAGACTGGAACTGTACCTCAAGGGATCTATAGTAATCTTGATCTGGGTCTCAAGGTGTTTGGTATTATTCCTAGTCTGGGTCTTAAAGGCTCTGGTATTAGAACTGAGAGAATCAGGTTTTGACATCAGGTTTTGAAAAGTTGCAGGAGCATAACAACATCAGTTCAGTAAACACAGGCCATTTGGCAGTGTGGGTGGACCAATCAGGGAGGATCATGCATGTCCTGCCTCACACAGCCACATTAGCGCACACATACTTTCCCTGCCACACAGAAAACTGCTGGGAATTGTTATAAACAGGTGTCACCTGTTCTAAACCAATACAAGAACATTTTCTGAGAGAGAAAAAGTAGGCTACATACACCCAACAAATTCAAGAAGAAATACAGGTTACATTAAAAAACAGGAGAGAAAAAACTACATTACTTACAGTTAAATGAGGTAGGTACAAGCAAACATAAATACCTCTGTGAATTACCCATAAACACTCAGTGTTTTCATGTTGCCTTATAATCATAGATCTTGACTAATTAACCACTTGTTCAAACAAAACTCTATCAATATTATTTACCAAGGAAATAAAGAAAAGGTGCTACAATATTCTCCCAGTCAACAACGTTAAGGCGACAGGGCAACACTGGATTTGCATTTTCATAGTGTAAGTCTGGAGGTATAATAACTGATTGAGCGACACATAAGGGATATCTTGCTATATTTATCACCTCTGCTGGCTGTCGGAGATAAACTTCCAACACATCTGTCACTACTCCACAGACTTTTGAGAAATGACTTTTAGCTCCACCAACAAATATATTACTGCAGAGCCATGATCGTGCAATCCCTTCACTGTCTGCTCAAACGTACTGCCTCTTTCTTTCTCTCTCTTTAATATTTTTAGCTCGTCATCACTCTCTTGCTTTCTCTCTCATGTACTCTGAAGTACTTTATTTGTGTCTCTCTCTACGGAGGTGGACTGTGGTGCTTTCAGAATACTCTGTGCTGTGTGTGCGTATGCATGTGGGCAGTGTGACGGCCACTGGAAATTTTCTATTAACCTTTTTAGGGCTCAGTGCTCACATACACTCCCTCTCTTCCTCTCTCTCTCTCCTTCTATATCACACACACAGACACACACACACACACACACACACACACCTCAACATCTTCCAGGCCAATTAGTTCCCATCAAAGTAAAGATATGTGAATGTTGATATGTACATCTCTAAAGGGATTTTAATGATCTGTTTAAGTAACACTGAGCTCAGCATGCATGTGTATGTGCATGTTGTCATGTTCCCCTACACACATTCCTGTGACATTTGAATACATGTTACATGCCATACGGCCCCTGATCTTTTCTCACTGCCTGCAATGACTTTATTTATGATGCGTGTTCTCAGTCCCTCATGATGTTCATGATGTGACTGAGCCCCGAGAGACAAACAGACAGGGGATTTCATGTGGAACGAGTTCAAGACACTCAGCATCCAATCTCCACTGCCCTGTACACAAACCCTGAACGATCACTTCCTTTGCTAAGCAAGCAGCAAGATCTTCTGTTTCCTAAGTGAAAGATACAGTCACTGGGCACAGCGAACAAAACAATGGGACTGTGTTTTGTTGGAATACATTTGTCTTAATGCATCAAATTAAATATGAATCAAAGTACTAGGGAAGCGTTTCAAAAGCTATTCGCCGTTGTTTAAAAGATGCGTCTGCGTCCTGCACCTTGGCTGCTCTGTTGAACAATCGTTTCTAAATTTAAATGGAGCTCTATCTGTGCTTTGTTGAAACAGGGTACATCCATCAATCAGGAGAAAAGGCCTGTCTAATCTCTAAGCAAGGACATGGTTCAGAATGAAGATCTGCCTCCACAACAAACAGAAAGAATGAGACTTTAAGGAAACAGAGTAACCTGTCATTGTTTACCCATTTGAATGTTGTTCCAAATCCGTGTGCTGTTACTTTGGCATAAAAAAAAGAATTTTTAAGAATTTTTCATTGGATATTTTACAGTGATTCAAATACATTCCAATATATTTCTAGTCTTCAAATTCATCATACGATAGGAACAAACAAATTCAAATTGTTATTACTAACAGAACATAAAACTTTTTTTGGTGTTGTTTTTTTCTTTGCCTTTTGAAGTTTGAAAAACTTTTGCAGAAAGGAGCTGTATAAAGATCGCTCCAAATTCTTCTAATTTAATATTATCTTTTCAAACAACATGAGGGTAAATAATGATAGAATTTTCATTTTTTTGCAAAACTATCTTCATGAGGACAAATACAAGTTAAGAACATCCTGTGCATTAACACAAACTGGCAATCTTATTCAATCATGTGCTGCATGAGTACTCGCATAAATATTGCACAAAGATGCTCAAAGACAGGCAGTAATACATAAACAAACTGACACTTCATATGGCTGCATTCATCCACAAACACACACAGTCACATTTGCACACACATATACACTATGCTAACAAACAGTGCCCACGTGCCCTTTAGTTAGTGCACCTTTGATGCAAAACTGAAAAGACAAGCGCTCCACACATTATTGTGTAATATGCAGCACCCTCTTTCAGCGCAGCAGGGCTCCTCCCAGTGTCCCATGCGGCTATGCAACACTCATGAATAAAACAACTGCCTGCCCGTCACCACCTCTCATTACTCTCATCAGACTGACTCTGGCTTCCTGGTCCATATCAATGAAATTACTGTTACATTCTATCTAGAGCTGAGAGATATAGTGAATATTCATAGACATTTACTTGCAGTGATCTTGCTTCGTGGCATTTCTCTCAAATCATGGCAATACTAAATTAGGCAACATTATAAATATCAATGGCTTGAATGCTTTAAATTATATTTAAGCCTGTTTCAGTACTTTAAATTTGACCATCTGAATCCGTGGATTCTTTAGGCATGGCAGATTAATCCTGAATTGGCGATACCTCCAACATGATTTTTTTTTATGAAGTTAAATTATACATATTGACACTTTGTGTTTTTTAAGCCATTGATTTGTATTGGTTATTTAATGTGAAAACATGTGCACGATCAGCTTTGCATTTTTCTTTTATCACACTTTTTAAACCATTTCTGAGCAAATAAAGTAAATATCAAGATATATGTTCCAGAAGGGTGAAAAATATTGAGATGTATATTTTTCATCTCTGTTGATTTGGTCCTAATCTCAGCCTGTTCTTTAGCATTCACTGCATGTGTAAATCTCTGTGCATACTACAACAGAAACATCAGATGTTCGTCTTATCAGGAAGTGATGTTCCTAATAGCTACAGTCCCGCCCCATACCCCATAGCCACAACCCCAATACAAATTCTGCATTCAGTAGCTAGCACTACATTATCTGTAATGGCTATAATAACAGTGCATTCACTATAACAAACACACAGACAAACAGCTTCCCGGCAGGTACAAATATCTCATGACAACTTAAATCTCACAAACCTGGAGTAAAAGTAAAATAAGCAGATGCTGAATTAAAGCGATATTGGAGGCTGGGACAGAGAGAGCTCTGTGGTAGCTACAAAACAGCAGGTGTTCGTAGATTTCTCTTATCAGCAACACCGCGGTCTGCCTTTAAAAACTAACAGATCTGCAAAGAAAAGAATCAGCTGGGGGGTTTGGACTTGGTGCTGATACAGAGATGTAAGGACTTCTGCTAATCCCTCCTGCAAATTATAATTGTGGCTTTGAGACAGATTAAAGGGAAACACGGGCCTTCCATTCATATGTAGGTTTGCTTGATACATTTTTTAGTATTCATGTAGTTGACTGAAGAGAGTTGCACAATGCAGCTCACCAGATTGGAGTATCGCATACTGACGTTCCTCTGATCCTGTCGTGGCACATAGCGATGGATGGGATCGATGTCCTTTGGGCTGATCAAATCATCCACTGAAAACAACAAACACACAACAGGGTTTAAGAACAGACACCAATTACTGTCCGTCGGTTCGCATGAGTTTAAAACTAGACTTTTTAAAATGTGAAGCACAACTCTGTCTAACCTGTTCGTTTTCAACCGCATTCATTCTTTAAAGAAAATGATTTGAAAAACCACTCACTTCCCACAGAATACTAATGTCTGCCAGTCTGGTTTTTACCGCAGTGCCTACACTGCCCACAATATTAATCAATGTGGCTGTGCTGTAGCATTGTTGAGAAAACATTTGGAGGTACTAGTTAAAAGGGATAGTTCACAGACTGAAATTTAAGTTGTCCTTTACTTTCAACTACAGTATAATGCCAGACAAACTGGAACCTGACACACAAGCGCCCTCATTACACAGTGTGAGTGACAATAAGGGGTGACCAAATCAGTTGTTATAGCTCTTATAAGACTAAATAGTAAAATGTTATTTTTAAGAATTTAAAAATTCAGTTTTTATTGAATTGCTTCTAATTGTATTTAATTAAATGTTTTTAAGATTCTGAAGTGTATGTCTTAATTGAGTTGTGTGAGTTTCAAGAAGATTGAAAACTGAAAAATGGTTAATGGACCCAAAAAGGTAAAAAAAAGTTTCTCTTCCTGTAGCTGAAATACTTGAACATTACATTAGCAGTGGAAAAGGTTGTGGGGTCGATTCAACTCAAATCCAATGTCAGTTGCTTTGGATGAAAGCATCTGCCAAATGCATAAAATGTAAATGAATGAACTACTCTTACAGCACTGACTGAAGCAAATACTGCAATTCATTAAACATATTTCTGCTTGACCTCTACTAATCAATAACCAAGCTGTATAAACCACCTCCTCCAGTGTGAGGGACTCCAGTGGTTTACACAAACAGCTCTCATTCCTTTTGAGCGGACTGAAGGAATATGAGCAAATGGCATAAAATCACTACATGAATAAATAAAAGAATATCTCTGTAAACTCTTTTAGTGCGCGTCTGTGTAATTTGAAGCAGCCCTGACCCCTGGGCTGAGCAGGCGTGGATGGAGCAGATCTGATACTCACCCAGCAGCTTAGCGATGTTATAGAGAGCCTGTCCCCAGAGGAACAGCACGCCGTCACGGCCCGAGTTGCTGGGGAAGCGCTTCTGGCTGCCGTGTTTTTTCTGCTCAGCCTCCACAAAGTCGGCCGGAACGTAATAGTATTTAGGGATCACGGCGTGGCCTGCAGAGAATCAAATTAGATACGATTCGGTGGTGTCCTGTGTATGTATGTAAAATGGTTCTGTGGTGTGGGGTGCATTTCTAAACGGCTAAATCAGATTGTGAACTGGTTCATTGAAAGAACTGATTTGTTAGTCAGACTTCACTAATATGTCACTAATATTATTAACGGAAACAACTGAGGAAATAGGTTGACTAAGAATTGCATAAAGCAAAATATAAAATATATTATATATAAATAAATCTTGCACTGTATTCCGCCTAGCCCTAAATTTAACCTTTTTGCTAACCCAATCTTAGGCTCACAGCAAGCACACGAAAAGACATGAACTAGTTGAGTAGCTTATTCTGTTTGTGCTTTTGAAGAGTGGCGATCTCAAGGACTGTCAGACAGCCTGAGAGCTGTTTTCATCAGTCTGTGGGGAACAGACATGTTCTGGTCTGTTTAAATAATGAGCATCGCTGCTGTTGTGCACTTGAGTGAGACACGTCTGAGGAAATCACAAGCAGTGAGGGGAGATGAATGCAGAAGGGCCACTTTAATAAAGAGTAATGGGAAAATAACAGTCATTGGCAGGGGCTGGAGGATACTGGCTGGCATGCAGAGTCCATCACAACATGATGAGCTTTGACATCCTAAAAGATGGTTCTTGTGTGTGTGTCCACATCTTACCCTCAAAAGTCTGGAAAATATTAGCTTCTAACAGTTCCTGGTACTCTTTGACTTGGGCGTGATTTCCTCTAAACACACCTGAATAAAAGGTGAATAAAAGAGAAGTTACAAAAAAATACATTTCTATTCTTCAAGCAACATGCTTTGCTGCTCTCAGAGATGAGCACTTCAGCAAAACAGCATTGATATGCAAACACATACACTCTTAAGTGCATAATACATACAGGACTCTCCATAAGTATTGGGACAGTAGAGGAAAAATTGCTCTGATTGCTGTGGAGTTTATACATTCTTTATGATTTAAAGATAGACTCTTAAGTGCATAATATATACAGTGCTTTTTATAAGTAATGGAGCAGTAAAGGACAAATTGCTCTGATTGCTGTTGAGTCAAGAAATCTTTTATGATTAAAAGATGAATATAAATGTACAGAATGTTACATTTTACACATTTTTCTGTCAGAGTCAGCTTCTGTGTCTTCATCTTGGTTTATGTGTGTTGTCACCAAACACAAGACTGCAGAAGCAATGAACAGAACTGATAACACACTTTCACTGCTTTTAATGTTCGAGTAATAAATGCAACAATAAACTGATGATGACACTGATGATCACTTAGAAACACAATTCTGAGCCAATTGTCCTAATACCTAGGCTCACATTAAATAAAGGGATGAAACATTGTTGTTCTTCTAAACTGGTAAAACATTTATGTGTTGAAACAGTAAAATAGCAAAATGTTACATTCTGAACTTTTGCCTCATAGTTATCTTTTAAACTAAAGATTTGTTGACTCCACAAACAGAGCAATTTGTCTTTACTGTCCCAATAGTTATAGACGGCAGTGTATATGAATCATATAAAAAGCCTACAATATAATATCCTAGGAATCATACCGTCAATCATCATGTAGATAAAAAACATAGGAAACTCGCACTCAATCCCGTCAAAGAGCTGAAAGAATTGAGGGACAGAGAATTAGACATAATATACATTAAACGTCATTACATTAACATGCAATGATTCAAAAATATAATTGTTGATATTGGTAATATCTAAGTGCATGTTCTCTTTAACATTTATTTAAGCTGAAGCTGAGTGAATTACAAAATGCTTTATTTTGTTTAATACCAATATTCCTCTACTTATGTGGAATCACGGTGCTGTTAGACCCCTATCAGTCCCTTGATTGGCTCATTTAAGATTCATGGGAATTCAGGGGCCTCTGTGTACCACCAGTTCTATGCATACTATAGTTTGAGAACCACAGCTTTAATGCAGAAAGGTAAAAATGATCCTTGTAAATTACTCATTTTGCTTTAGTGAATTCCATTATGGCTTCTACATTGAAATCAGCTAAAAACTACATTAAAATGATTAGTAAATCATGAGTTTCACATAACCCCTAATTTGACTGACTAAGCAATCCATTACCTGCAGCCAAATGCACCCACATAAAATGGAAGCCCTTCAAACCACTGAGAGGAAATGCCAGACAACCTCTGTTTTCCATTTACGACAGTTCAGGAAAACAGAAAAACAATTATGTTGAAATAAAGTATCAGTATAGCAGCCAAGCAGAAACTCCATTAAAAAGTCATAGTGCTCCGTCTCCCTCTTCCCCCAAGCTGGGTCATGAATCACTTGGGTTTGAAATTAAAATCAACTCAGATGTAGAGATGGTTTGCGAGCGTGAAAAAGCAATGATTAATTCAAATTATGTGACTGCAGCTTGTTTCATCACATTCATTTAAAAAGTAAAAAGGCGACAACATTTAAGTGCTTACTGAACCTCTGTAAAAACATAGAAAGCTTGTCTTCTCCAGCAGATATTTCAAATTAATGCTACAGTGTACATGTGTGGGCAGATTGTGTATTAAGAAAATAATCCATCAGAAACATATGTATTAATAATACCCCGCCAAACAAACGTGGATTAGCACAAACAATTTTGTGTGGGTCTATTTGAGCCTGTGGTGCTTTTTGATGTTGTTTTATAATATGCAATCACATCACATTTAGCAACCCATTTTTCAGGTTGCAATTAAAACTTCCAAAGTCTATAAGCTGATGCATTCACACTATTCTGGTTATTCATAAGATAAAACATTCGTAATACAATTCCATGATTCTCTTTTCATTGCTGCCAATTATACGACAACCCCAATTCAAATGGTCTGTCTTTAGAAACAGAAATCCTGTGAGCTGCTTAAGAGCTACAAAATATAAACCACACTTTGATGGCTGACAGGGAAAAAAATGTCTCTCAACCTTTCCCAAATGTAATTAAGACTTCTCTATCTCTGCTGGCAATCTCAGCAGACAATCATTGTGGCATTAGGAGATAACAGCGAGAGATTAGGATGTAATGAAATAAAGGCTGTTAATTGGACTGGTCTCACATCATTGGCATATCTTACAGAAGCCATTTCAGGACAAAAATGGGGGTACTTGCAGCCACCTTTTCAAACTTATAAGAAAATAACAGAATTAATCCATCTAGCTAAAGGGACATAGGAGAAACCAAATTTGATTCACACGCTCATTTGTCATGACAGTAAGTGGTCTTGATTTCTTAACACTGCTTAGGAAGGCAGGCTTACATTAAATCCAGTGTAAAGACTGATAATAAAAGCCCATCTGAGACTTTTTTTTCTTAATATCTCACTTTTTATAACCACCCGTAGAGAGAAGTACAGTAAGAGAGATAAAGATGGGGCCGACGGTTCTATAGGGCAGACATATTAGATAAAAAGACCAGGGAAAGACTAGATACTGAGATCTACTATCACTGTAAACAGAAGCAGACCCATGGGTTTTTGCCTTCACTTGCCACAATTACTTAGTAAGGCTACATTATTCATCAGAGCACATTTAGTCACTACAAGATGTTCAGGCTTCAAAGCTCCTGCCATCATAACTTAGTTATTGGGTTCAATAGAATGGAAACTCTAATCATCCAGAGGAGCTTGTATCTGTCTAAGCATGACGGGGTGAAACATGAAGATATCTAAAACATAATTCACAGGCAGTTAAAAAAGTAATTTATACAGAAATGCCTTTATGAAGAACACTAAAGACCCCAGTATAAATACTGTGGAAGTACCAAAATACAGTGATACTATTAGATGGCAAATGCATATCAAAGTACCATAATAATTGTATTTTATCTACAAAACTACTTATATCATGATACATCTACAGATCAAAAGATTTTTAAGAACATTTCAGTCAAGTGATCTTAAACTTTTTACCCTTTGTGTTTGTATATGGTGAATGCAAAAAGCCCATGTGATTATCTGGCCCCAATAAGGACCCTTTTCATCTCACTACTTTTGTTTTTCTTTCTATGTGTAAGCTTGTTTACTAAGGGAGGTCAGCTCCTGCAGCTGATGTGATGATTTGCTGTGGGTTAAATAGCCCCCTTTCTGATTTCTGAATCAGGCGCAGCATGTTCACAGGCTAATTCTGGAGTTAATATCCTCTCGGTTCAACCCAATCAAATTGGATTTACTTTACCCACAGCCCTCGCATTCTCCTGAGACAGATAAGCAAATCTGCACCAGATTAAAAGATGCATACAGTGCCATTTATTAGATCTGTTGCTAACCCATATAGCAAAACGCTCTGTTCCTAAAATGATAGGGCTAAACCTGAGGCTAGCCGTAACTTATCCCAGATAGGCTGGAAAATGTGCCTGATAAAAGCTCTATTCATATTACCCTTCATTTCATCTGACTGTATTTTTCCATCTTTCGATTTGCTAGCCATACTGACCTTCATCTCTGCGGGTTTGTAGTGCCTGCGGTTCTTGTCCTCATTGGCTGTTCTGTAGCCGTCCCGTAAGAAACGCTTGAAGCCGTATTTGCCCTTCAGCTTGCGGACGATCTTGTCCAGAGTCTGGGAATACAAAGCATCATCGTCCACAGCGAAGGCTGGGTAGCTGATGCAGGGCAGGAGTGCAGAATCTGTGTTCTACATGACAAAACAGCACTCGTGTTAGCAACACACATTTGACTCACTGTTAACTGACTCACTGTTCCTCTGCTGAATATACCTTCCATCAAGAAATATTGAGGGAACTCAGGGTTAAGTGACCACTCACTTCCAGAGAATGGCCTATTTTTCTGCATTCGCCACTGAAGCATTAATATCGCATTAGTCAGAGAGAAATCAAGAGGTTTTCATACATGAGATACATAAGCCTGTACACAGCCATGGAATCAAACAGTCTCACCTCCTCACTCAACTTACAAAGGAAGAACATTTCTGCATAATGCATTCCTTTAATTCGGTCTAATTGAAGTAATTTACCTGCTCTTTGGCTGAAACCACTTTGTTCCCTATTTGAATTAGCACAAAGAATGGGGCCTATACATCACTAATGGACATCACAAAGGGCGACAGGGACGTTCTGCAGATGCATTGAAGGGTTCATATCGCAAGAAATTCAATTTTCCTTATGCAATAAATGCGTTTAATGTACTATGAATAAGTAGAAACAAGTGGTTGAAAGTGAAATTGAAAAGCTGAAGTGAAAGTGAAGTTGAAGTGAAAAACAGTTATTTCTGAAATCCTCAGAATTTAAAAGCTTATGTCAGATGGTAGAGCCATAAAGAGACAGTAAAATAGATAGAATTATGCTTTAACACCAACAAAATAAGATACTATATCCAGTTGTATAACTAATGATGATAGCAAAATATGGGGATCCATAGTCCATAGTGCTGTTTTCTGGTAGTATGTTACACAGCATAACATTAGAAATAACTGACATTTATTTTTAACAAGGTCCCTGTTTAGGTCAGTCTGAACTTTTGTGTGACATGTTTCATTGTGGATTATTTTATGAATCATCAATGTAATGTAGGCTTTACAAAAAAGCTGTTATTGAAAGATGGGGCAGCAGCAGCTATACTGGACCAAACAGAATGTTTGATTCTAGAAATCAGAGTGAAGGTAAAAAATGGACAAGCGACCCTGATAAATATTTTAAACAGACCTTCTGGAAAAAGTATGAAAGTGTATTATGACCTATTTAATAAGGATCAGCAGTTTGTTTATACACAGTAGGCAACAACACTCACGTGGGAACGAGACTCCCTTGGCAACAGAGAGCAGAGAGTCTGTCTGTTTCTGTTATGAGCATCCAGATCCACAAAAATGACTGACCAGGAACATCCCTGCATGGCACAAGTAAACAAACCTCAATAATTAAATATTACATTTGTTATCTTGCCATTACATCTTGATGGGTGGAATGTAAAAGTGTCTGTTACAGGTGATAATAGAGTTTAAGGTATTTTCACAGCCAGTTAGATAATGTATTTGGTTTAACCTTTAAGATTTCATGCTACAGTCTGAAAATCTAAAGTCAGTGTGTTCTAAAATCAAATCAAAACCCAATTTTCCACAAAAACAAGATAATATTCCGCAGACACAGCATATACCAAAAGTCAACAAATTTCAGTGACTGCTTTGGGCCTGTGTGTGTGTGTTTGGTCACACACTACTTGAAAAACTATGATTCCCACAGGTCCACCAACCTTGACATCCCCATAGGGCATTTACAATCTACTGTACTCAGCACCAGTCAAAACAGACTAAGCAACAACTGGCACACACTCTTTTCCTCTTTCTGTCATACACACACATTGATACTTTTCCTCTTTGTGTCATTCACGCATATTGCTTGAGAAATATAGTCACAAAGAACAAACAAATAAGTAAAAACAAAGAAGGAAAACAAAAACTCTCAACAACAGCTGACAAAAACAGCTTTCTATAATAGGCCAATGTAGCACTTGACACCACCTTACTCTTTTTAAAAGCATACAGAAAGCCTTGTTTTCACACCCAGGCAGTGTTATAAAACAATTGCAATATTTTTTTTTGCTGCTTCATAGTCTCAAGGGCCATTCAGTCAGAACAATCCATCGCTTGTCTGCATTCATCTCACACCTCTCCATTTAAACTGAGAGCACATTTTTCACATTTTTCATTTTACTTGGACTAAGTGTTCAGGCCGATTATACAAGATGCTCCATTTTGTGGCGCATTTAGCTTATCTAAAGAAGATCACAAAGAACCTATATGCATATACGTGCTTCTGAACCAATCATTTACATGCTGAGAGGGACTGCAATGTAAATTTCTGTGAAGATGAGAATAGGAGGCGTGTCAGTGATATGTAGATTCCAGCAGATAAGCAATGACTTTTGCTTGCTTTTCGGATTAAATGGTGTAAATCTTGGCATGATCATATAAAATTGGTAAATACACTACATGGCCAAAAGAACATATATATATACACATGCAAAAGTACTATGCACATATACTTCATGGACACACAAAAATAAAACGCAAGCCATCTTATTGGTAGCATCTTATGACATCATTAGTTTCTTTGTTAACAAGTCAATGTTAGCATTAGCTGAAACAGCCAAACCCATTAATTAGAAACAGGAGTAATGTTTCCCCCATGTAATGTATAATTTTGTAAGGATACAGCTGCTTTAATTAAAACTTTGGAAAAGGATAAACAATTGTAACATATGGTGGTAAAGATCCACCTGCTTTGTTTCAGTGCTAACGGTGGTCTGACAGCTCGCGTTGCAAAGAAACACATGAAAGCGTTGGATCGACGGTCCACGCTGAGAGTTAGTTGAAAAAATGGAGCATGAGCGGCATCATTAATAACATAACCCATGTGATGACACAGCACGCCTTCCATCCAACTGAGAGACACATGGCAAAGGCAGCCATTTGAGTCCTCCATTAATTCATACCAACACTATCTACTGGAATAACTTATATAAAGTCATTTCATACACAGCACCATGTTTCCATCTAATGATAAAACACAGAGAGCTACATTAGGGAGAAAGAGAGAAAAGGTCAACAAAACTGTGACAGTAGAAATCACCACAGCCTTTTTCTGAAACCTCCAGCTTTCCTTCTGCTAAAAAGCTGAGAAACAATTAAGGTGGATAGTGCAGTTAACATTCCAGGTACTGAAGGACCTTCATCTTTGCCTAAATTGGGAGGGTGGGGGTTGATTCTTCCAAAGAATGCGCTTAGAGGATGTTATCACTTTTCCAGTCCATTACCAAATATAATGGATGTGGCCCACTGCCATTTTGACTTTCCCCTCAACACCAAAACAAATTAATCCCACTAATGACTGTTCCAAAAAAAGAGCAGCAACATCAGATAATAAGATGATGTGTCCACCATCCATCAAAGCTGGAAATCTGACAAAACGAATAGCTCAAACACAATCTAACCCAATCATCTTGATCACTTTGTTTTTGCTCCCACTTGCCATTAACAAATGTATGCAAAGAATTAGATCACTGCAGACACATTATACAGAAAGACTTCAGTTGACTTCAGAACACTGTGTGCTTTGGGTGTATTGAATAACTAATAATCTTCATTTTTGGACATTACACAGAGTTACTCAAAATGCATTGGACACAAAGAGATAGTGATTAGTAATTCAAAGGACAGTTCATGCAAAAATGAAAATTTATTTACACAGTTTTGTCCTTTTTTGTTCCACCAAAAACAGATTGAGTAAGTCAAACAAGTATTATTTTGTGTTCCAAAGAAAAAATCAAAAAGATTTAACAAGGGTGATAATAGTATCTTTATTTTTTATATATAATTTAAAAAATATTCTAAAAAATATATTAATACATTTATTTATATATAAAAAATTATAAAATATTATCTATATATTTATCTATATACTTTAAGAACATCTCATTTGAGGGGAATATAAGCAGTACCTGATTTCCAAATAGGTTAAACCCATTGATGGCTTCCAGAGCTGCTTTGGCCAACCCCACTGAGCTGCAAGAGAACAGATCAGCTTTTAGGAGAAATAAATTTTGCACTTGCTATAGAGAACTTTCAGGTAACGTATATAGAGCTCTTATTTTCCAAGTGCCAATACCAAAGGCTGTTTACATACATGAAAGGCTCCTTTGAGGTTAAACAAAGCTAATAATTTATGTCATTTTTGCTTCTTTAGCCACTCACTCTTGTGAGGAATACGATTAAAGTACCCGATTAGAGCAAGGACTGCTGAGCAATAAAAATGTGCCCAATTGCTCTCAGTGAGGAAAAATCAATAGTGAAAATGCATAAAATGAGCAATATAAAAGGCAATTGGGTAATTCTAAATTGAAAGAACATGGTAGAACCCAGCTTTGCCCCTCACTGACCAAACCATCAGCTATGATCGCAATCAAGCAACATAAGATTTGAGGCACTATCGATTTCCCGCCTGGATAGAAAAGAAACCTGCCCAGCACAAGACATATTAGTAACAGATGACAATGGTGTTGACAGGATATGTAGCTTTTAGGTTGGAGCTAGTAAAGTTGAAATACAAAACTGGATAATGGAAATGAAGACTGCCACAATGTTTTTTCATTATGTCTTTTATTCTAATTCTAATTACTTTTAAAGTTTCAGAAAGAAAAAGGTTTTAATAAGGCTTCCCTCCTAGGTTTAAGGTTTCTTTCCTTTAAATCTGGCACAAGATCAATAGAATCAAAAGTGATGACTCTGAAAAATCAAATTACTTCCATTTTCGTTGTACTGGTACAAAGTACACTAGATGTAGAACACAGCAACAAACATTCATCACACATTTCGTTTTGGCTCTGGGACTGTACAGAACTTCATTCACAGCACCACAATGCAATGCTTTCCTGTTTAATTCTTTACAAACACATAATCACTGACTCGTTGATCTTTTACTCTAAACAAGTCAATTGCTCTAGCTTGTAAAAATACAATTTACAATATTCAGTGAGCTATGCATTTGCTAACAAATTAGCACCATAAACATAACCGTTATTGCTGTAAAAGCAACATTGGTAAACAACTGCACAATCCACTTACCACAGCCTTTTCAGAGCTGTACACAGACAACTAATACTTGAATTCTTTTTTTTGAGCAACAAACTTTGGTTTTATGGATGTAATTATTTACAAGAAAATCAAATCATATAGCACATCACTCTTATAATCTTTCAAAAGTTACACCTTTGTGTTACTCTATGGCATGAGTTCTGTTAATATTACAAGTGTAATATTGTTATGTATTGAATGTATTAATGTAAAATGTACACATTTAACAGCGTCTAAATTTAACTGCTTCTTTTAGGTCCGTTGCCTCACAACAAGGTCCCAGTTTGAGTCCCGGTTGAGTCAGGAAAGCTTTCTTTGTGAGTTTCAATGTTTCACTTCGGTAATGTCTTTTAATGCATTCTGAGGTATGAAGTTACAGATTGTTATTAAATTAACAGATGTATTTACCATACTTCTACACTATTCTTTCTCTTGCAATTTTCTTTTCGACTTTTTTAATTCTTGCTTGCTGTGTGGGTACACAGTCTGATCTCAGTGCTCTAAAATACCCCATTTGCAGACCGATGACTCACTAAATGCATTGTTACAAAATGTTTGAAGATCTTATATTCATATTGCTAAATGTTAAACATAATGTTTTATGCAGTCAAAGCAAAGTGCAGAAGTCAATACTCTAATTGGCCCTCAGTAGGGATGTTATGCTTGGCATAGATAAGAAACCTGTGATGGAGAATATTATTATTGAGCTTGGTTATGAGAGTAGCAAGCAGAGTGTTGGAGTCATTGCCTATTGACTTGCTCTTCTAAAAGGATATTGTCTGTGCCAATCCACAGTCCATACTGTCTGCACAGCACTGTGATTAACTTCTGCAATGGGCAGATAGGAGCTTCTCTATGTGAGTTCCCTCAGTTAGAGTTCACTCACTCATGAGCCAAACCAGTGAAGATTAAATGAAGTGGCACCTTTACTGAAAGGCCATTACAGACATCCTTTTCTCTGTAGTTGTCACATCTTTCCATGTGGTGCGTTTTTATTAAGTATAGGGAAGGCTGGGGCTAGTGGTCAAACAGGGATGTTGTCATGGGGGCTATATATCTCTGAAATTGTTTAAAATAAATTACTTAAATAAAATTCTGACAACAAATTCAAAATATTCAAAGAATCTTGAAAATAAACCCCCACCCAGTATAACTTATCCTGTAGCAGCTAATTTTATTGACTTGAATTGAATGAGTTGTAGAGCAGAAACAGGAAGTAATGTAACATACCTAGAATGCAGTTCTGTGCTTCCATTGTTATATTTGCTTCCCCGTTCCCACATGCCAAAGTCTGGCACACGATATGCCCTCTCCACACAGAACACCAGGTTCTGGATGAACGATACCTACAAATACAAACATGGCATAGAAATGCACCACACTTTCTATCACAATCTCTTCTGCCTGCTAGTCAAACACAGAACCTTAACTTATGTAGGTTTGCTTTGAAAAGTAGGCTTGCTCAGAAAGTTTTTCTAGGCCATGGATGTTTTACATACTATATTTCATATTTGTCAATCTATCAGCGTTCCTGGGTGTTACCCATTTACAATTCTGATTACTCACAACAAAAGAATTTAATCTGAATAATGATCTACAGAATATGACAACAAAAGTAATCCATCATTTCTATGGGTGGCACTGGTAATGTCATAAGCCCCTCATGACTTTGGGATCTTCCCATCCTCATCGTGGAATGAGGGCATAGGAAAAACTGAAAAAACAAAGAATGATGAGTTTATGGTACAAAAATGAGGAAATATTCAAACACCCGGGGAGACAGGACTGACAGAGCTTTTAATTTAACATGAAGAAACTGGAGGCCCCTAAAGCATGTTAAAATGGGGCAGTGAGGAAGGTAGAGAAAAAGACAAAATGCAGAGGGGAAAGGAGGAGAGAAGGGTTGGCTTGAGCACATTTATTTTAGGCCCAAACTAAAATGATTAATGTGACGAGCTTTATGGTATCTTAATGAATACCGCTGGCCCGGGGTGGCAATATTTTCTTTTCTCTTCCTTTGCTAAGCCTCAGAAAGTGAGAGCAGAGCAGGAGAGTAACTCTTCAGTTCTGTGGATAAAGATGGATCGGTCACAGCCGCTCGTGTTTGCTGGATAAGGCGTTTTAGTTAATCATTTTACAGTGACTGCTGGAGCGGCCCACCGTCTGTATGTCAGTGACAAAGTCTTTCTATTTATAGATTTAAACAATGCCATTTCTTAATGGGCAAATGACTCAGATGCCAAATATACCTCCCAAGTTTTAAAAGAACTTTAGAATGCACACAAACAATTCACACATGGCCTATTAACAGTTAATGGTAGCTAGATTTCAATACTATGCTAAGTTTCTACTATATAAAATGTATCCAATGTCTGCAAAGGCTGTCAAATATTACAACCTTTCTACAGCATGACAGAAACACAAGCAATAATTTATATTTAATTTTCTCACATTTTACATAAATTGTAGTGACATGACTGCATTTTGCAAACCATTTCTAAAACACACAATAAAACAACAAATAACATTTACTTCATGAGGTGGATAAACATTTTCTAAAGGTTAATCTCAGTTAAGGTATCTCTTTTCACTGAGAATTTGTTTCAGAAAAAAACAAAAATTTGACCTTATTCAAAAGCTTTAAGGCCCATTTTATACTTTATTTGTGAAAAGTGTCAAAACTGGTTAGCACAAAAATATGTAGATAAGGTTTGGCAAAAGCTTGCACTATATGTGAAGAAAAAAATAACCTGCCAATGATGGATCAACATTAAACTGGCAATTTCTCCTGTATTTGTTCTGCTGTTCATTAATAAATGGATGTAATGGCCCACTGATTTTATGACTGTGCTTTTTTTAATTGCATTACACAGCCGGCTAGACACTGTTTAGACACATCAATTAAGACTCTTTTGCAAATAGCAAAATCCCACATAAAAAGCTACTATGACAATTTGTTAAGCTTTGCGTGTAAGGCTCAGCTAGTAAGGTGATATTTCCTGCCATGTAAACAAAGTAACTGTAAACTGTAATTGCCTAAAAGCGCAACATTTAAGAAGAACAGTGTCTTTAAAGATAAGCCCAATGTGGCTGAATAAATAAAAGTTACAGTTATTCAACAGGCAGTGATTTAATAGCGGAGTGTTAAGTAAATCTCACTGCGTGAGCGCAGCTAGAATAAGAGATGCAATTAATGAAGTCCGCACGCTCAAAAAGCCTCTTGGTAAAAGAGAAACTGTTTAAACAAACACAGTATTACATCAAATGTTAACACATCTCACTCTCTGTGTCTATTCTTTAGCAGAGCTCAGCTCGGGCACTGTCAGAGTTTAAGGTCATGTAAGGATAGCTTCATATTTCCTGCAACAGTATATCCCTAATATACTGCATACGCTGCCTGTTGCATAAGTGATCTCTCAGCTCCTTGGATAAAAAAAGCAAAGATTGGCATGATGCTCTTTGCCCTTAACCATTTCAACTCAGCTTAACTTCTGCAGTAATGCTCCTGCAGAAACAGCTAAATTGCTCAACACAGTTGTGGCTACAATGTCCTAAGAGCATAGAAAAAAAAAGCATCCTGCAGGAAGAGAAAACATTTGGGTGAAAAACTAGCAATGGTGCTAGCAATGGCAAGGTTATGAGTTCGATCCCAGTTAAAGTACATAATCATAATGCAAGTGCCAAATGCATAAATGTAAATGCGTCATCTGCAGCTATAATGGCTGAGATGTTTAATTGAGGTGAAATTCTTAAATCATCTTTGCTTTTTGAATTTCTTCCCTTCTCCTTAAAATACAGTTAATTACAAAAATAATTTACAAAAATAATGTCCCATTCTCTGTTGAGTTTTTCCCTTTCCCACTGTCATCTTTGACTTGCTGGGGGGTTTCTAAAGCACTGATTACCATGTTCATACACTGCAGTAGGTAAAATTGTTCATGCCCAATAAAATCGTAAGACTAGCAAAGTATCACATCTAAAGCCCATAAGATTTTATAAAAAAAAAAAGGCAGGGTAAGCGATATTTTTTAGAATTTTTTTTATGCTTGTTAAATGTTTCTTCACAACCTGATGACAATCACTAAGTAAAGTGGTCTATATATATTTATATAAGTGTGTATCTTCTGTGGAAGGCGCAGGACCATAAAGTGTGTCCCCAATCATCAGAATGTCCTATTTGCCTGTATCTGCATACTTCTGCAAGTTGCTAAAAGCAAGTCTCTAAAACTGCCCACCTTATGTTTAATTAATGTAACCCAGCCATACCTCATCTGTATTGTAGATGATTTGGAGACCAGAACAAATCATTTCGACCAGGTACAGTAAAAACAGAGACATGGCATCAATCTGTTTGAAAAGAAGGGAGAAAACTAATTTTAACTATAATATTTTTAATATTTTTTTTAACTTTAATATTTTTAGTTAGATTGCAATTAGCAACTTTACATGGTCCTCTGGTACAAAGAGTAGATGGGGAAAGTACTGCAAAATACATGAATATTTTATGGGTACAGGATGGGAAACAATGCTGTTTGCACCTGTAGATGATTGTATTCTTCATAAGGGTAAACTTCATCTCCAGTATGCACGTTAAATATTGAGTGCAGGCATGTGGACGGGCTCGGATCCTGCTTGAACTTCTCCACCTGTGAGAATATGAGTGAGAGTGTGAGAGAGTAAAGACAGAGAGGAAAAAAAGAGTCAGCCCATGAAAAATGCATCTCTTTCCTCATATTACCAGCTATCTACTGCTTCATTATTTATCAAATGGTTACTAAGGTAAGTGAGCAGGCAAAAAAGAAGCACATTGGTATTCCTTTAGGCCAGAGTTTTTCATTGACAGCCATTCGCAGTATTAATGGATAACATAAATAAATGTGTTATAGTATTAAAGCATATTTTATTAACAAATTATAATTAAGCAGACATGGGAGTTGGGGAGACTTGAATGTGGAGTCCCCCAAAAAATGAGTCTCAGATGTCCACTTGCCTTGAAATAGATGTAAGGCAGCAAGGACACCATGCTCATTCAGAATGAGTATCTGCATTTATTTCTTAAGCATTATGAGTAGGGCTTTACAAGGCAAATAATACACTCTTTGTGATGGTATAATATTTACCAATGATACAGTAACAACAAACAAATATTCTAAAATAACTATATCATAGGAATGATTTTAATAAGTTGGTTTCAGATATGTAATGTAGCAAGAGTATGTATGTAGAGAGAGTGAAGCCGAGTTAGAGAAGCGATTAATGAAGGTCAACTTCTGCATACTAATACTATATACTTAAAAACACTTTAAAATGTTATATTATATGTTAAATATGTTTATTCCTTTGCTGAATTGGTCATTTTAAATTCAATTAATGAATGTCATAAGTCTTTCCAAGTGACCAAATGTGACATTATTACATGCTGCAAATATTGACATTTACTTGCCTTAACATTTTCTCATTAAACACCAGATTGTTATTGACTTGAAGACATAACGTACCAGATGAAAGGTAAATAAACAGAAAGAGATAAAGATGAGAAACGGTTGACCGAACAGATGCAGTACATAAACAGATTGTGCAGCGCTGTGGAGGACAGGTAAGACTTCTGCACTGACTCACCACCAAAAACCAATCAGCTTCCCAGCAGACGTGACCGCTGGAGGCTTTCATTTCCAGACGCTGGGAATGAGGTCGCAATACAAGTGTGATTATTTAGCACGGCAAAGCGCGACAATAAACAAAAATGTTAAAAGAATATACACAGATAGGCTGATTATTTCTACAGTAACACAAGCATTACAAAATCAAACATGACACTGTTTTCTAACCCCACAGCCCATAAATCCCAAACAGTCCCAGGGATTTCTACAATCTTCCACATAATATCTCTCCTTTCAAAACCCTGGAGACACAGTGATGCTGCCATGCTGACCTTCCTCCAAGGTCAGCATGATCAAAATAACAAACAACATCCAATGACTATACAGTCCATGACACAGATACAGAACAATGCATACATTCTGCACAGGGAATCAATAAACCAAAGACAAAACCATATATTGTTAAGATCACTAAAGCGTGAAGCACATTACAGCAGTCATATACATATTACAATCCTACAGAGTGTTCATGTCACAAAACTGGGTCGACCTTTCCTACTGACCGCATCACGTACGGGCGCCCACTGCATATTTTAAGTGTTATAAATAAGTGGCCTGTTTTTTTCTTCCTTTCTCTCGCCAGGTCATGCGAGGCATTCTTCTGTCCCAGATACAATGTTTTTCTCACACCATTTAAACAGCTGTAAAATTCAGCCAAATAGACAAACACTCGTCCCCGGTTCCAAATCCATTTCTCAGTACAGCAAACGTAGACATAACAACACCTGTGAGACAAACATATGACATCTGTTGGTCATCACCGCCTATAAAATTAAACCAATAAAAATGAAAAACACAACAGGGCAGCAAGTTCCCTTCAGTTGCTACAGGAACATTTTTCTGGCTTGGCAAAACAGAGACTGAATTAAAGTGATTTATTATGTACGACTTTGAAGCGACCTTTATTATGCCCATCAAAAGCTGGAAACGCAGGCAAGTTTACGACAGATGTGTACTTGTGTTTGTATTTGTGCATATAAAACAGATTCATGCTGCAGAGGGGAAAGAAATACAAGAAACATATTCGACTCGAGTATAATCTAAGAATTCAGACTTTGTTGTTGCTTTTAATCTGTTTGTGACATATTTTTCGCACAGCGTGAAACGAGCAGCATGCTGCAGTAAACACGTCTGTTGAAAATACCTGGGGAACTGATGATACGAACAGTTGCGGCGAGTTGCAAGTTTATTAAAGAGAAAACCACTGCCGTTTGTGAATGCCATAGACATGTTAATGAATGCAGCACTGTGTAATTAACAGTATAAACTAGGTATTATAATTAAGACACAGCAAAGCTTTCTTGCAAATCAGGTCTTGGGGTCAGAGATAAATTAAATGGAATAATTTCAAAGGCGTAATTGCTCAGGTCCGCATTGGGAGAGAACAGTTAGCTTTAGAGCAATGGCCTACTGAAAAAAAACACATTAATGCATGTTTGGGGAAATGAGATAGCGCTTACTATTTAGAAAGTCTTTACATCAAGAGTGATCAGTAGATCACAAACAACATTAATTCAAACTAAGTGCATTCAATTTAGTAAGCGTGACAACCATGAACTCTTTGCTGGCCAAGGCATTTTAAAATAAAAAGCACAAATGCTCTCAGAAAAAGGTAAACAAGGTTCACATCCAAAGACCAAAACGTACCATGGCTACCATTCATATGCCATGGTATTTACACTGTAGTTCAAGGTACTAAAACAACATGCTTTTTATGTGTAATATGTCATGTAATATGGTAATAGCATCTTTTAAGTACCTTGGAGTTTATTTTTAAACACCATGCTATTTTAAAATACTAATCTTTAAGTACCACAGTAAACTGTACATCAAAATACCATGATAATAACCCTGATCAACTCAGTACCAGGGTACCACCACTTTTTTTGTAAGAAATTTTAAATTACTGTTTAAATTTCTCCACTTCCACATCTGAGAACAGTAGTTATATGCATAGCTGAACATTTCCATTCAGTTGATGGGGCAAAACATAACCAGCTGGTCCAAACAGGAAGCCCAACATCTCAGCCAATGACCATAGCCATTCCGGGCGGATCGCCATGGGAACACTGTCAAAACCTTAATTGCAACAACATCCGAATGTTAAAACCACAGAAAAGCCCAACTGGCAGCTGACCAAATTCAACCCACAGAAAACCTTTTAAATAATGCCCAGTGAGTGTATAGACATTTGCTTTGTGCAGGAAACACACACACATCTGCAATCAAAACCAACACTTCACTGCTACACAGCTTCAACAATTCAGGGTGAAAATTTATCGTTTTACTTAAGATATATCACTGCCAGAATGAACCAATGGGACAAAGAGTTTGCTGCCCAAGAAACAGATGTACCAATAAAACGTATGGACCAAATGCACTGCAAGTCACTTTGGATAAAACGTCTGCCAAAATGCATAAATCTAAAATTTTAACAACCGTAGACACATCCAGCATAAATCGGAAGCATGTGAAATGTACTGACAGGAATATGACAAACAATCTCCTACGCCAACGTGGATCTAGATGATAAAACCACAGATTCTAGGATCTCTGATGGTGGGCCACGCAGCACATTCAGAAACAATGTCAAATCCCACGCGTAGGTACAGAACAGACTGTAAGCAGGTATGCGTCAGGCACAGCACCAAAGGAAGCCTCAAAGTAAGAGCTCTTTGACGTTTACTGTAAATCTCAGAACTGTAAATGAAGCGCAATGCTGCCTGACTGAAATTGCTGAGAGATAGAGGGAGTCTAAAAAGTAGAACGTGGGATAAATGCACAATCAAAAGCAAATCTGGGGTATAGTGGAAATCTATGGATTTACACATATATGTAAATTCATAGAATAACACCGTAATTTAAATGAAGCAATGTTAACCAGTCCAAGCCACAGAGAGTGCAACAGATGGCGAGCTGTAAGCAATTTAAACAGCTGCAGTTAGCATTACATGTCAGCAGTACTGAATGCAAGCAAATAATGAGTAATATGCATGTAGGGCTGCTGTGTTCTGTCCTATAGTGTAACGCAGTGACCCACCTTATCAGACTGCCGCATGTAGCAGTACATAATCCCCCGCATGCACTTGATGGCAGAGTGCTCCAGTTCATGAGTGCGGCCCATATCATCATCAATGCGCCTGCATGACAAACATTCGGTGAGAGTTACTGAGAAACAAATAATGTGATATCTACAGTGATATCAGTGATATCTACAACATCCTTGTTTGGGGACACTGTGTAACAACCTGTGTAATGTGTTGAAAGTGGTGATCTTAGGCTGGTTTAAAGTAGCTTTTTGATATGCATATTATGTTTTCACTATTAGCAGAATAAAGAAACAAGGAATCTATAGCATGTCATTATCATAGGCTACAGGCAAGTATATATTCCAACCTAACATGCAAATGTGACAAACTTTTAACACACAAAGAAACTTTGTGTACAGCACACACATGCACACCACCCACATATACTCCTGTGGAGACAAATTGAGAATAAGTAATGGGTTCAGGCCTTGCTGTCAGATTGAAATCATCTTAATTAAACTCCTCTGACAATGCTAATATGCAGAGGTGAAGACTGATGACTGCGTCTCTCTGATACACACCAGCTCTCTATTTTTACCCTCGCATTCGTCCTCTAGAGGAACAACTCTCACCAGGACAGAAAGGAATGAAAGAAAAAACACAGTGTTAGACATTCAACAGAAAACCTCTCACTTTGGAGCCCTACTGTAAATCTTGGCTATTTTTAAGCGTTTCAAATGCAACCTTGACCTGGGCCCCCAGAGTTTAAGTCAGAATTAATATGAAGGAGAGGGTGACCTGCTTATGACACAAGGGAGATTGTGTGTGAAAGCAAAAAACAAGAACAAGAAAAAGGCTACAAAGCAATATCAATAAGTGTTTGATTGTTCCAAGGACAGCGTTAGTTCAATTAACAGCAAGTGATAGCAATATCCAACCACTCAGATAACAACAAAAAAAATCTATCAACAAACAAGATTTTTATACAAGAAATAAGAGTTATAAAACAAATAGGAACTGAATAAAAAATATTAAGGGGCAACAGTCAACCAAAGTGGAGGCTCTGCAAAACAATGGCTTTTAAAAGTGTAAGACACAAAAACAGCAATTACTTAAAAAAAAAACATATTAATGTATTTCTGAAGCTTATTGAAAAGTACTGGCATAAAGAGTTTGAAGTGAAAATAATGTGATAGAATAAAAATATATCACAGTATATTATAATAATAGTGGCCTAGTATTAGACATAAAGGTGGAGGTGTTATAATAAATAGTATTAAATAGTAAAATAATTGAACATTATTAAACGTTGTGTATAACTTAACAGTATAAAAAGAGTGCTACACAGTGGCATAATATTTGTTCTATTTGTTGCACTTCTTTGTTAGCAATATGGGATTTTTATTAACAGCCCCAGGTTTGTCTGGATGCAAAGATCTCTTTAAAACATTCATTTACATACAGAAGGACATTGATATGCTTAATTCCAGGTGCTTAAGGACCAAGCCCAGGTCTTAATGAGTAATGTGATCTTTCATGTGTTAGCAGGTTTGTTTTATGCAAAGGCAAATCCACATACTAATGAGTGTACCTGACCTGTATGCCAAAGCCAGGGCCCAGATACTGGCAGCACAGTAGAGCGAGTCTCTGACTTTAGCCTCTTTACAGCCAGAACATGTCTTCACTGGGAATAGACCAGTGGTGGGGCTCTGGTAATTCAGAATGGTGCATTTCACTAGGAGAAAAAAAGTGAAAAATGAAGATTTCCCACAGTACATCTGGTTTAGTTTTAATGGTGCTACTGTCATAAACCCAAAGAGCAGGAGATAAATGAAAGAGCAACAGCAGGGGCCTCCACAAACACTTACCATCCCAGTCTGTTTACACATCTTTGAAACACCTTTTTTTTAACCTGTTATTCATATGTGGTCTGATGGAAAATGTGAGAATGGCACTGCATGTATAATTAATCAAGCATATTTTCAAATATTATTTCTAATTACTCATCTTTGCTCAAATGATGAAGAAAAAATAGAACAAAAAAAGGCAGCACATCTTTATCCATCACAGTGCCCAACTTGTTAAACTTGCTCTCTCTCTCTCTCTCTCTCTCTCTCTCGCCCTCTCTCTCTCTCTCTCCCTCTCTCT
>JAZGTK010000018.1:0-140995 GCA_036877625.1 Ambastaia sidthimunki | reverse complement strand
CTCTCTCTCTCCCTCTCTCTCTCTCTCTCTCTCTCTCTCTACTGTGATTTCTCTTTACTAATGTATAATCAGATTGAATAGGGCACTTCATTTTTCATCAGCACATTACGCAGGCACAAATGAAGGGGACATTCATTCCGAGCCATCATTTGTTATGTAGAGTTTGGGTCAATTCAAAGAGACAGAGACAGCAGGGCTGGGGGATAAGGAGACACTGAGGGAATTAGTCAGAATATTAATATACCCTTTAGAGAAACTGCAGCCAGAATTGCTCTGATTCCCACAGAGGAAGCCAGCATTCCAGGCAGGGCGATAAATACATCTTTATCTGATTAGACCTTGTTCTGTAACTGCGGCTAATGCTGGCTAACTAAAAGACTGCAGTTTGAGAGATGCCTGACCAAAGAATAGGTCACACACAGCAGCCACGTAAACTGGTCACCTGGAATTGTTATATATGCAATTATTCATTTAGCAGATACTTTTATCTAGGGTAAATTACAAATGAAAGTAATGGAAGCACAAACAAGCACGGTAATACCAAATATCTAAAAGTAGTACAATCCTAGCTGCAGAAAATACTAAATATAGTTATTCCTCTTCAGCCATTTGTTTGAAGATTTTTTTTGTTTTGTTTGAAGTTTTATTTACCTAAAGTTATTTTGCCTCTACATAATATCACTACTAAATTATATTATACTGGACAATATGGATGTGGAGGTTACAGAACCCGACACTCACTCAAGCTCGCTTCAGGGTCAGAGATCAATTATTTCAGGAAATCGTGTCACACAGCCTGCTATTATCAGCCATTTTCTTCTGTGCAAACCTTAAATTACTAATCAAGGATGTCTCATTTGGAGTCTTTTTACAGGCAACTCTCAGAGGCAGACGTGCATCACCTGAGCAGTAAGTTACTTCTTTAGAGAAGAGAACAAAATTACTCATTTTATTCACTTATTCACACTCATCTGCAATGTGAGGGATGGAACACATCATAGCACTCTAGATGCAAATGCTTTGAAACTACATCTCTTTTATCATCTATCAGCATAATGCACCTCCAAATCAACCTCTAATGCTGCAGACACAGACTGTTTTCACCAGGGTGGGGGGATCTCAAAGAGTGGAAGAAGGGGTGGAGATTGAAGTACACAGACAGAGACAAACAGAGGAAAGAAGGGGGACAAAGAAAGAAAAGATGGAGAAGCACTTTTGTCCATTAAAAGTTAAAGCTTGTTTTCCACAACCTTAATCATGTGGAGGCAGGGGACAGATAACAGAACTGCATTCACTACAATCAGACAGGAGAGGAGAAGGAAATGAGAGGCAGTGAGGCATGATGTCATTACCACATAAATAGAAAAACCCAGAAAAAGAGAGAAACCCAAGATAAAATAGCAATAACTCTCCTACAGGCTAATCTAAGAAAAGTTATCAGTAACATGCCGGTGTGTATTTTGAATGTATGAATGTAATGTATAGTACTTTGGGCTAAAGGGTTTAAATGATAAAGATTGTGGGAACTGTGAGCAATCAGAGCAGCTGGTCGGTACTGAGATGCATTTCAACAGAATGGAGCCAAGACTATTAGCACCTGAATTATGCAACTTACAGAATGTATCACTGTAGGATTCCCCTTATAATGAATGACAGAGGGTTTACTTGTGATAAAAGAGGTTACTCACTGAAGCACTGAAGTTATAGTCTGGAAATGAGAAACCTCTGCTCCGCTCCACTTTCTCTCTCTGTACTGATCTCGTCTCAGTGTTGTTTGTTTGAGGATTTTAAATAAGCTAAAAAATTGTTACAAATCTGGATACAGTTTCCCTTTCGGTCAACTGGCACCCAGCAAGTTAGGAACATTTCTGACTAGTCATTGAACATTTTTTAACTACTATATTATGCAATAAGACATACACTGTTCCTAATATACATACCTTAACTTATACCTGCAATTTTAACCTCACTGCACAAGCAAGATTCAAACATGTGAACTCTTGCATTGAATTCAAACAACATTCCTTAAGGCAGAAAATCAAGGGTCCTGAGAATTACCACTACTATGAATATTCCTTCAACACACTTTATATATTAATTTTTAATAGAAACTAAACATATCATCTCATAAAACAGTGTTAGACTATTAAGGCCTTTGTTGTGGGACTGAACCTCTTTAAACCTTAACTGAATAACCTTGAGCTAAACCCCCATTTCATACAGCAGGTTTATTGTCATGGTGTAAAATGAAAGAGAAAGAGAGAGAGAGAGAGAGAGAGAGAGAGAGAGAGAGAGAGAGACAGAGAGGGAGAAAGAGAGCGAGAGAAAGAAAGAAAGAAACAGATGAACGGAGAGAGCACGAGAGAGAGAGAGAGAGAGAGAGAGAGAGAGAGGGAGAGACAGGGAGGGAGGAAGTAAGAGAGACATTTTGAGTAAGTGGGCAAGGAAAGATGAGTATTGATTAAAAGCAAAATACACAGAGGACCACAGCAATGAGAAACCACACTGGCTACAACTGCATCTTGCTAACGTCTTTTTTCCTTTTCTACTGGGCATCATAATGAAATGTTATGGTTTGGAGACTTTGTAAATATTCTAATTCAATTAGGAAATATCTTGCCATATCTTGCCAGTGTTCCTGTAGCTCAGTTGGTAGAGCATTGCGTTAGCAGCGCAAAGATTGTGGGTTCGATTCCCAGGTAGCACATGCACTAATAAAAATGTGTAACTTGAATGTACTGTAACTTGCTTTGGATAAAAGCGTCTGCCAAATATGTTAATGTAAATGTAATGTAAATAATGAAATCATTTTACTTCAAAACAATCATAATGAAGGGGACACTAGTGCCTAACAGACACAGAAACTACATTTGTATATGCTTGTTTCTAATTAATAAAAGGAAAAATGGATACAGCCAGAGAAAGCCATGACACAAATACCTTAGCACTTAGCTAAACTTTGAATATACTGCAGCTAAATGTGAAAGTTTTTTGTAACTTTGTGATCAAAATATCTGTACATTCAAAATCTGTATGTACTAATTATTTTATACATGTAAAATGTAGTTTATAAAGTTATGATTGTGGATATTTAAGTCCTACTAAGTGCCTCAAAACAATGCCAAAAGCCTGGCAAACGTCGGCATATCTAGTGATAAGTCACTCATGGCATCATCCTATTACCTTGAAAATATAACTTTGTTTTTCAGGTGTTAGTTAGGTTTGCTTAAACAACCTGTGTGCCAAAACTCTTGAAACCTGTGTAAAGCCAGCCAATCAGGTTGAGCTGTCCGGGGACTGTCATTTGAGGGTGGGACTATGACACAACACAACTCTGAAACAACTCTGACATGAGGTAAAGTCCTCATTAAAGGCTATAATGCAGTAGGTGGAAAATAAAATCTTCAATAATCACAAACCATCCATGCCATGAAATCACCAGATCATCCTCTGTTTTTAAGATTACATAACTTTAAGCCTATAGAAAACACGCATTTTGTCTTTTTATCTTTTACAGAGCTGATTTAGTGTTTGCGAAGAAAACATCTAACCCATGGAATCATCAAAATTACATACAAGACATGAATTCTCACCTGCGCTATAGTAGCGGTCAAGTTTCTCCCAAAGGGGCTCATCTTCCCGATGCAGTACCGATAACTTTAGGGGTTCATAGATGGAGCCTGATAACAGAGACAAGAACACCTTCAGTTACATACGGTAAGCTTGAAATATTGTAATGCTTATCTCTAGATGTAATTTCAGGTGGCACTGGAAGTGATAGGCTTATGTTAAAACAAGCATAGCTTGTTGACGGTGCTATTATGGACCGCCCGCTACATGCCCACTTTGAGCTATTTAGTATGCTGAGGTTAGGCTAACTCACCAAAATCAAAATGTGGTTCATTTAGTCTCTATTACCTAAATGGTTTTCTGTTCCATTTACAATGCTAAGACAAAGGCAGCAAAGCATGCCAGAAAAACAATCAAAGCTAAAGACAAAATATTAAAGCCACTGTTTATAAGACACATACGTCAAACCACATGTCAGTGCAAACACATTGTTTGATAGCAAAATTGAAGGCACTGGCAAACTCAGTGAATAATGGACCCTGACACCAGTAAATTCAGCTTTTTCTGTGGCAGAGTGAATTTCAGGGGAACCCCATCATCTAGAGCACTATGCATTTAACTTTGGAGCAATTTACATTTTAATAGAATCGACCCAGGGTCAATACCTCAGGTACTGAAAATTCACATTTCCTAGTAAATTAGCAAAATCCCATCAGCTTTAAAGTAGCAGGGACAAAGCCATCTCTTTAAGATAACTCCAGTTAAGCAGTGCACATCTAATAGACAAATGAAAGATACTCCTCATTTTAATTTCACTACATTGATATAAAAGTAACTTGCCCTGAGAAGCATAGTTACCTTCTGTTAACAGCTTTGACTGGACATTGACAGAAAGAGATGATAAGAACTGGACTGCGTTACCAGTTCTGAGGATTTTCCCTTATGATATACCAAAGCTTATTTCTACAGATGAAACACTGTAATAATCATTTTCTGTAATAAAATGTAATAATATAATTAAGCACCCAGTTATGCATAAGAAACTAATTTTCAGCCCAGACTGAGGTGGATAAAAGTGTATATAAAAATTTCTATTAGTGTTTTAAAATTATACAATTATTAATACAGTGTCCCACTGTTAAAGCTGAAAATTATTTCTTTTAAAAGTAAATGGTGGCTTGTCCATGGATCAGTCACTGTAGCCCAACTTACCAAACTTTCGAAGTTTGCGACGGGCATTCACAGCCTTGTTTGCAGTGTTGGCCATTGTTCAATAGTTGAACTCTACGCCAGTCCTCTATTAGTTAAACTACAACATTAGTGTAATTCAGTAGGTTAGTAAAGCATTAGCAGGAAAGAGAAATTACATGGAATCACAGAGTAAGGTGTTCAGGCGTTGCTACCAATGGGCATGCATCAAATCATACCAATATAGAGAAAGGATGTGGATTGTGAGGCAAATGAGATGACTATTAAAATGTGTGGAAATGTCTAACGCCACATAAACTACAACGACAAACTAACTTCTTAGGTGATCAATGTCAATTTGTGTAGCACTCCTTATTTATTTATAGTACATATCCTACAAAGACACAAGTGGGTTCTGAAATATCTTTTAAACGTTACTTAATCTTAATGACAGGCTTGGAGATGCCAACAAACAATGAATGAAGAGGTTTACAGATGCCCGTAAACATTTAGTGACTGATTTCTGTCTTAACGTAGTGCTCATTTAAATGTTTAAAGGCTGACGCTATGGATCTAAATATAGTGTATACTTAACGCCTGACCTTTGGGCTCTGTTTTCTGCGCTCACACACACATGCAACAAGATAACTCGTATTCATTCGCTTCAGCACCACCGACAACGATTCAAAATGCACAGGGAGTACAAATGCAGAATGTTTAATCGTGCCCAATGCCATGCATCCTAAAAAGCCAAACCTGATCGTTTAGATCTGGCTTTAAATTCCAGCAGCTTCCAACCGACATCCGCTAAGCTTGCCATGATGACACCTCAATAACAACATCAGTCTCACACTGCCGTAAAACACTCATACTGTCGCAAACCATATATCAGCTGCTCTATACGGCGACATGCCGTATTCCGGTTTGTGTTGATCTTGACTAACAGCAGAATGTTGCTGTCATTCAAGATGTTTTTAACGTTAATGTTGTGTTTAGTTGGACGACATGTCACACTGGCGTTACAGGACGTTACTAGCGATTTATTTGGCTCGGAAAATTATGGTACAGTAACGGCTTTCGGTGATTTTAACTCGGATAAACAGACTGACATCTTCATAATCAGAGAGCGTAAGTGCAGTTATGCTAATAAACATTATGAATAATTTCTTACAACAGAAAGTATGTATATTTTATGTAAACTAATACTTGTATTTGTGTGTATTATAAGTGTGATGATGTGTAAGGCTCATTGTATATACAGCTCACTGCTGTTATTTCTCCTGGCAAATGAAATGGGGGTGTGGCTAATTTATAATGTAATATCTTTGTGTATGTATTTTTTATTAACTATTATTGTTTGTAATGTTAATGACTTTGTTAAATATCATAATCCTTCAGAGTCTGAGCTGTTGATTTTCCTCGCTGATCTCAAAGCCCCTTATTTCAAACCTAAAGTGCACCTGACTAAAGAGGTCTTCCGTCGGTAAGAACATAAACTGTCACAGAACGATCAATTCATAAGCATTTCATTGGTGATATTGTGTGTGAATTCTTGCTCTCTTTTCTCTGTCAGTGACATCAGCATCAGTAGTGTTGTCCCAGGTGATTACGATGGAGACTCTCAGATGGATGTGCTTGTCACCGGCCACCCTAAAGGCTCCAACCCCTTAGAAACGAATGTCTTTATCTTCTGGGGACATAATCAAACTTTAAGTAATGTATTTCAGTTAATGCATAACGATAAACGCATAATTTATACTGTTGCCTGTTTATGTGAATATAAAGTATCAAAATAGTTTTGGACAGTTTAAATTAGTGAGAAATGGTTATTTGTTAAATGTTCTCTTTCAGATCAGAGTGCAAGCATAGGTCTGAACAAGACCTTTAGAGATGAGCCCCTTGTCATGGAGTATGTACAACATTTTTTCCATACTGCATAGAAATAGTAAATATAACAAATGCTTATTTTTTTTATGAGACAATATATGTTGTTTTTAAAGTCTAGAATTAAGTAGAACAACAGATTATGATTGTATTAGTTTAATAATAATTATAAAATAATTTAATTAAATCTATATGCTGTTTTGTCTCTATTTTGCTTTCAGCTTTAATGGAGACATGATTCCAGACATATTTGGAGTTGAGGGTGACTCATCAGTGGTTTGCTATCTCAGCGCTCGGTAAGGCTGTCTAAATAAGCCTTTTTTTTGTTCTTGATGCCTGTGTCATAACAACAATGTGTTCAATATATGCTGCTTTTTTGTTTTATCAGAAAGCAAAGATGTGAGAAGGCTCTCAGCTCTGATGTCAACATGCGTGTCCCTCATTCCAATGCTTTCATTGACCTTAACAAGGACTTCACTGCTGGTGAGTAATGCTGCTCTGGTCTTTCCTCAGTTCTGTGTTTTTCAGCTGTGGAGCTTTCAGTTAACATTGCTACAGATTCAGTTCTAAAGCCCCTGGGTGAGGGGAAACCCAGACTGCTGCTTGATTTATTTATGGGTTGCAGTGCTGAGAGCAGTTAGAAATTCTGCTTTACTTATGAAAATTCAGACACGTCAGCTTTACTAGAAAATACCTTCTCAAATTGCTTAATGAAAACAAGAATGAAATCATATTTGACATTTGGTTTATCTTGCTTTGTGGAGCTCACAAAAAGGTCAGAAATACTCTGAACTAGTGACAGTTCTACGTAGGAAAAATATACTGATTATGATACAGAGGGTAACATGTTGAATGGTCATAATATCAAAAGCTTGTACCAACACACTATATTGTTGTCATCTTGCTGATACAGTACATAGATTAAGGCATCTTAAGCCCCACATATTCACAGAAATGTAAACCTACAGTTGATCAATTTTCAACTTGACTGAAACCAGCAGAGATTCCCATTTTCTACACCACTGAATAAATACATTTTGAATTTATTCTTCATTCTGCAGATTGGCTTTGTCAGGCTCTCTTCATGTAAGCCTGTCATCAGCAGAGGATGTTTTCTGAGCCTTGTGTTGTGTCTGGGAAATTAGTGTTCCATTTTTTAGCAGCAGGTCTGGTGGGAAGTGTCTGTGAGGTGCGGAGGTCTCTCCTAGGTATTTGCTGACTGGCTTGTGTTGTGTGCTTTAACTATAGCATGCTGTGTAATTAATAATTAAGCTGCTCGGAGGTTTGAAACAATGTTCTCTGAACACACCTGCCTGCTCTGATGCCAGTGGAGTTTATAACAGTACTGACTTTTAGTTCATCTCTGGCTGTGGAGAACTCTCAAGGTCAGCAAAAGCTTTTTCTGCTGGTATCTCAAAATACCAGCATCTCAACAGAAATAAATGTCCATTCTATGCCATTCCTGGTTTTGTTTTGTTGAGGGTTGGGAATTTTGAAGGCTTTGAGGGATGGAGCTTTAATCTGATGCTTTTCTTTTAAGAGTAAGGAATCAATTCTGATTGGATAAACATTTACATAATCACAGAACATTGGCAGTTCAACTCATGCTGTTACGAAAACACTGTCATATAATGTTTTACTACAACTAGGATACCCTATGGACATCGCATATTACATCTGAACACTCTGATTAGAATTAGTTTTTCCCCCAATGTTTGTCTCTAGACTTTGTCACTGTACAGACGAATGTATGTAATGTATAAATTATGTCATGTTATGTCCATTGATTAAGAGCATTTATGGCATTAAAGGCCCAGACTTAAAGTACATCGACGGGACACCAGTGATCTAACATTTTAACTTCTGTTGTCTCTTTCAGTTGTCACAGTTCAAAACAAGTGTTACATTAAATCCTATTTTTTATGTTTATATATTTTAAATAGTATAGCTATCTTTGCGTCTTTTGGTGTAATACTTAAAAATAATGATCATAATTTTATTAAATGATGAAAAAAAATCTGATTTGGGCCACATTCAGCTAAGGTGTGAACATAGTCTGTGTCACAAACAAGTACTGTTATTTTCTGTTTTGTATAGGCCTAATGTTGGTTTGATTATTGTGTTTGGTGGAAAACTATTGTCTATAAATGCACTCAGTTGGGTTCATGGATCTCTGCTAATGAGCTGATCAGATGTGTTAGATCAGGTGACTTAAAATCATCATAGATTGTTAAGCCAGGAGAGAAGTACATTTCAGCTGAGAGTTTCAGCTTTGTTGCAAGGGCTTTTGACTTCCCAGCTGTCATATTTTTTTCAATTCTGAGGTTGTGTAAATCAAATGATCTCTCAAGCTGTTTATGAATTCAAAGCTGTTTTCAAGGGTGAAGAGTTTCCTGGTAAGCTCGCCTGTCAGTCACATAAAATTGACTGTAATAATCCTATTGCACTATCTGCTTCTAAAGACTGAAAATAGATTTGATTAAATAGATTAAACGCCCTCTTGTAAAAATAAATAAATAAATAAATAAAAGCCTGTCTAAGTCTGACAGTCAATTAGTGTAGTTATAACTTGGATCAAAAGAGAGGTCATGTGACTTTCACACTGGCTAAATGAATGGGACTTTAGCCTCTCATTCTGAAATGGGTAAAGAGCCCAAAATGTCATTCACGGGTCAATATGGACCAACACCAGTAATCCATGCTAAAACAAAGTCCCTGATCCACTACAGCGCTCATCTCCCACCCTCTCACCAGGAGCCTGGCATCACCACCACCCTCACACCATCTGGAGGCTGTTTTGCGGCCACATGAATGGCTGTGCTGTTGCTTCTGATTGGCATTGAGCACACAGAAAGCAGCTCTGGACCTCTACAGCTGAGAAAATCACAGCAGATTAGCAAGAGTTAGCAGATAAACAACTCACCCATGGCAAAATCATTCCCCATATACTCTACAATTATGGCTGTCTGCTGTGGCAGGAGTTGGTGTGAGGCGAGGACCTCAGTGGGGGTGGGAGGAGGTTTTCAGGAAGAGGTATCAGCTTAAACTGAAAGCTGTGTTCCTGATTTTACCTGATTTCTGATCATTATATGAACCTTGGTTCTGGAATGGCTTGTCTTATGGTTTCCATAGGAGATTTTGGGTTGTTCTTCTGTTATTCAGAACATAGTCTGCCAGCCATCCAGTGATTTTAGGGAAAGCATGTGTCTGAGAACCTCTACAAGGGGAAATTGCATGTCTGAACTACGTTTTTGTAGCCATGTGCAAGAACATTATCATGACTGTTGATGGATGAACATTACCTTAGCAGTGTAGGAGCCATTATTGAAGCCATAATGACCATACATACTGTATACCATGACTCTTATGGCCTTTTATTGCTCTCGCTATATCACTTTTTTGACCTTGTTAGACCTAGTCTGAATTGTGTTCTCTCTTCAGATGAGCATGTGAGGGTCGGAGACTGGGTTACAAATAATCAGTATCTGTCACTGTGATAGTCATACAATTTCCATTACGGTCTATTTTTATCCATCATGTTACACCATTATTTTGTGTAGAGAGTAGTGCATTGAATAAGTGCTGTTCTCACTGTCTCACTTGTTTTTTAACTTTTTCACATACACACACTTTCTAACACACATTTATGTTTTTTTGGGAACATTCCATAGACGTAATGGTTTTAATACTGTACAAACTGTATAGTCTATCCCTCTACATTAACCCTACGACTAAAGCAAACCAACACAGAAAACTTTCTGCTATTTTAGATTTTGTGTGTTTATGTAAAAGTAATTTAAATTACAGTTAATGCACTCATTTTAAATGTCTTTCTCTTTTTTTCTGTCACAATGATGGACAGCATTTGAAATTATCCATCAGTTTTTTTCCAAAATTCTATTTTTGAAGTCCACTCACACATCTGACACACTGCATGCATGTATCTGCTCCAACACATTAAATTGAATTCACTGGTGTCAGGGCCTCATTTCAGCTTCAAAGTGGAATGTCCAGTCATTGCCCTGTGCCTCAATGTTAAATCAAACAGTCTGGGATTTCTTTTTATTGGCAATCTGCAGGTGTTGCATTGTTATCTGATTTCTGGCCCTAGTGGTTTATTAAGATGAACAACCTGCTATTACTGGAGACAAAAGTGAGTGATTAAGTCCAGTAAAATGTGTTCCTAATAGACTACTGCAGACATGCTTGAGCAGCTCTGTTGGCTGAAGTTAGGTTAATGCATAGCCACAGGAGCAAGTAGAGAATAACATTGCAATGAGCATGCAGAATCCCTACATTCTGTAAGATCCTTTGAGAATTCATGATTTTTTTTCTTCTTCTGTTTTATGTATGTCTTTAAAACATTTAGATAGCACTGGCATCTCTGTCACATTTTCCTGTCTTTATGTCTGCGTTTTCAGAATGGGGCCTTATTAAAAATAAGTGATAATTGCTAAATAATTATGAATGTCATTATGCGCCAATATGCACAAAAGACAGCAATTCTGCTTTTTGACTGGTTGCTAGGCAACACTGTATTGCAATGCTTCAAACTGCAGCCAATTAGACCTCAAATCTCTCTGAGTGTAAGCGGCAAGTTAATTGTCAAGCAATGTAAAGGAAACAGATTTTCCATATTAGGCGGCTGCTGAAGTGGGGAGTTCATCAAATCATTATTTCCAGCAGCCAACCAGACCTGCACTCACAGCTGAACATTTAGGTTCCATTAGACCAAAAAGCTGTGATCGTGTACTGTCACTGTGCACTGTTTATTGTTTCCACGTGGGAATTTTTCAGTTTTTAGTTATTTTTAGGTACTCAAAAGGAGTAAATACACCTTTAAACTAGCAGGAATTTGGTGCAGGAAGATGCACTTACCTGCTTATGTCAGATGCCGCTCTTTAACAGCTATAGTTTAACCCATCATGAATTTTGTAAGTGCTCACACATAATGCCGTCATCACTGTTTGGCTCATTGCATGGCACTCCAGAGAGCAGATGTGTAGAATGTAGCAGGTGGATAACACTAACAGGGTGTTCCTCCTTGTACAGACCTGGCACAACTTTACTGACAAATAGCCTGAAACAATGTGGGTAGAGAGCTCATTATTTTCTCAATATGTGTGTATTCTCATTTCCTTCCATTTTATACTTAGTAAACACATTCAGAGAAACGAAACTGAAATACAGTGCCTTCCAGATAGTGGCAGAATATCGAAAGACTAAATTGTTGCTTTCCATGAAAAGTAAACCTACAGGGAGAAACAACAGAGCAGATTTGTTGCTGATGGTTGGCTAAAGTTGTGCTTTATCTCAGTGCACCACACAGTTAATGTCTAATGTTCATCTGATCCTTTGGGGGAAGAGTGTGTATACTAAACAATAACGGATAAGATTCAGCAACCAAACCTAATTAAGTTCAGTGTGTGTTAATCAACCATTTTTAAAAGGACCATGACTTTATTTGTCCCTCGGTCAATTAGTGACTGTGGCTAATTGAGGAGTCTGTTTAAGTGGATCAGTGTCCCAAAAGAGATTTTCTCATTCTCTCTCTCCCTCTCTCTCTCTCTCTCTCTCTTTCTCTTTCTCTTTCTCTCTTTCTCTCTTTCTCTCTCTGTTTTACTCTCAGCCACCCTAGGGCCAATTTTATCCACCCACACTCTTTTTTTGGCATTTTGTTTGTGCTTGGGGTGCTTGTTAAAAACGATTATTATGATTTGATGAGTTATGCTGGTGTGTTCTCACAGACACAGACATACTCAACTCATACTCTGAAACTTACAGCACTTATACTCAGACTATAGGGGGAAGATTTCAGGGGTATAAGCTACCCGACATACGCTGTTGTACTACTCAAACTATGTGCCTAGTTTGCAGCATAGTTAAAGTTATAGTTTAAATTCTGTCCTTATTTAGTCACCCTCATGTCACTGCAAATCTGTATGCTGTTAATTTGTCTGTAGAGATATTTTTAAAGTATGTTTTTGTCAGAATATTTTCTCCTATAAGTTAAGGTGTAGTAGTAACTTCTAGTGAGTCAATCATGTGTTTACCTCCCACAAATAATTTAATCAATGTGACTGACCATTTCAAACCAATCTTTATATTTTGAGCAGCCAAAAGTCCAACATCATCCCTTTATAGCTCAACCAATGGCCTCAAGTTGGGCTGTGGCCACTTGCAATAGGCTGTGTGGCACAGTGTCTGTTTAAAATTGGTGGTTAATTGTATTTAGCTAAGTTTTACTGCTGCATGTAACAATTGCTTTGTACAAAATCAAAGCATATTTAAGTTTACATTTTGTAGTGTGTAGTGAAATATTACAATACATTTACATTTGCTTTACATTTGGTAAAAAGTCTATTACATCCCTTCCATCCCTAAATTTGCACATCATGTAACTGGAAATGCTTTTTAGGCCTATATTCAGACAAAAGCACAGATGCATACACAAAATGCTCTTAGCGGCCAGAGCATCTAGGCTTGTTAGTGCAAAATGTTGGGCAGCTTTCCTTTTGCTCTCTTTGCCAAAATAATTTGAGAGAAATGAAATAAGTATGTATGTGGGGTTAGCATAATCCCCTTCCTTTCACCTGTGTTGTTCTCATAATGGTTTTACAAGATTATATCCTCTCAGAATAGAACCTTTCTATTTTGATGCTCATGAATGAATTGCTATAAAATAGGGTTTGTAGAAACGCAGTGGATTTATTTGCTTACATGCTGGCTTATTCAGTGTCTGTTTATACGCTTGCTTCAAGTATATGCTTCAACCCTAACCCTCTTTGACATTTCACCTATACATTCCTGTCTGTTTCTTCTTTGTAGGTTTAATTCAATTTACCATTTATATAATTCTTTTGAATGTTCTGAATTCAATCTGAATTCAATTTAATGTTCTTTGAAATTCTCCATGGCTTTGGAACCGCTGTAGATCCACAAAATATAGATGAACCTTGAGGCTATTAACAAGCTAACACTAGGTGATTACATAAGGAACCTTATAATCACTTTCACTGTTAGATGAGTTTAATTACGTATTTTCAGTACAGGGAGTATGTGTTCTAAAGTATTTCTGTAGTTGAATTGGCAATTGAAATATCCAAACGCAGACTGTATTCTTCTGGGCTGTATAACCTATTCCAGTTTTTTCTTTGCATGTTATAAGAAAGCAGGAAGAAACTGTGAAGTTTATGGCTTTGGCGTCTTGCAGAGATGTCTCTGATGAAGGGCTGACCTTGAGAAAAGATGGTTTTCTCTCATGCATTTTGTCTCCTTTTTTTCCCTGTTTCCCCTTACGGACTGTGTGAATAGTGTGCCTCACTGATCATAGTGGACCACGCTGTTTTAATCTCACAGGGTATAGCCTGTGGCCTTCAGCCAGAAGGAGGGAGTGACTTTGACATTATGACTTTTGAATTGGGAAGAATCTTACAGGAATGTAATTGCATGTTGGCTGAATGCATAGGCGTTTATAGACTGAATAGACAGGCTTTAACCTCTCAACTAAAACTCTAATAAAAGTTGGGTAAGCAATTTCAAAGAAACTAGCAATAGCAAGGTAGCTTTAAAAGGATAAGACATCACCCTTCCTACAGTGCGTCGCCCAAAGCCACGCCTCCTCCAAAGTCACGCCTCCCCCAAAGCACATGAACCACACAAACAGGGTACGCAGAGGTATGCAAATACATAGTTTGACATGCAAGTAGGACATCTTATCATGGCATTTGGACTAAATACAACGATTGCACAAACATTTTATGGTCTGCACACAGACGATGTATTTATTAGGGATCAGCACCTTTAAATATCTGTGATTATATAATTCCTCTCTCATATCTGCCCAAAATAGTAAACTTAATAGTTAATACGTTTGCCACATTTACTAATAGCTTTTTCTCCAGGCAGATATGCATCTTCAGGCAAATACAATTTTAATGCAATTTTAATTTATTTAAAAAATATTTAGTCAAACAACATGTAATGTTCAAACCTATGTTAGCTTATTGCCAATGTGTAGACCTGTTTTTTTCACTGTGTCCCAGCTCAAGGTGTTATTTGTGGAGCTGAAGGTACTTCACGTCCCGCCCCTGAATATCATTTGACCAGGGTATCAGTTTCACAGAGGAGTGACATGACATTTTCCTGATAATGTCATATGCTGTCCCCTGCTCGGAGAGCTGGGGGAGAGAGGAGAAAGACAGCAGAACCACTTAGAGCCTCATCTATTGAAGGGACATGACATGCCTTCTGTTCTTTATCTTTGATCTTCCATCTCAGTTTAGAGTCTTGTCATTCTCGCACACTTGTTTTCATTGGAGACAACGCTACATACTGTCATTTACCCTCTTTATCAAAGTCTCATTCACCTGTCATTCTCAAGCCATGAGACAGAGAGCTGATATGAAGCGTAAAGATGGTCTGCCCTGATCTTCTGATCTCATCGACAGCGTGTCGGCCCGTTAGGACAGCCTGCCTCAGCTCATCATTCCCTCTAGGGTATTAGAGAGATGTCTTTGCTGGTTGGCTGAGTAACAGCTGTAAAAATAAGCAGCGCTCCACCTTTTGAACCTTTAGGAGACTGTAGATGTAGAAACCCTGAGGCATCAGCAAAAACACATTTGAGAGAAGCCCTCTGATGCCCTGAAACAGACTGCAGACTGGAGGTTTTGTTAGCCGCGTGCCACCACTGATGACATGATTCGTTTAGCTATAGCCGAGTTAAAACTCTTGAAGTCTTGCAATAAAAGATTATTTTGTGTTGTTTTGTACTGTAAACATACTGTAACTTCCAGAACTGTTTTGAATTCTTTGAATCTCTGAAACCCAAATACATAAATACAAATGTCCTCGCAAGTCAATGAAGACTATTTAGTAGTTTGGACAGTCATAATGAAGATGCTATTATTGCCTGAAGAAATAATGATAAAAGTACAATGTGCTCTCTGCTTGTTTATTGTTGTCACAACTTCAGAATTGATGATTTTTAAGAGAACTCAGAGAGAAGTTTGATTCCTGCTCACTACTTTTAATTCTGTTGCATCTAGTAGTTTGTACAACAAGACTAAAACAACTCTGTTCCAGCTAATTATTGTTTATTGTTTTTGTTGAAAATGCTTAATTTAATTGCGTAGGAATTTTGTTTATTTAATTAATGTATTTTTTATTGTTGATTGTGGGAGAGTCTGCCAAGTGTTTTGCTGTTTGCTGGCTGTGTGTTGCATCTGCTGCTCTGTGTATCATTTCAAAGCATGTGAAGTGAGCAGCTGAAAGATCATTTCAGTACAGATCATTTCATTCCATTGTCAGAATATGTGATGATTGTGTTTGTTTGCGTGTGTGTTCTGCAGAAGTCAGTTGTGGTGCTAGCCTATGATGGGAAGTACAAAATGTATCAGACCCGACAGCAAACCCCGAGCTAGAGAGTAAATGTAGTAAAGTGCTGTTGCTCATAACACATGTGAACAGAGGTTACATAAAAATCTTAAAGGCACAGCAGCGAAAAACGGCCCATTACATTCTAAGAGTCAGAAAGACTAAATATAAATCACTTTTGGGACATAAAAATACCTTGAGTAACATTATGATAAGTCATATAGATTGGAAATGACATGAGGGTGAGTAAATGATAAAATAAATTTCATTTTTGGGTGAACTATCCCTTTAGAGCTAACACAAACCATAGTTTGTCCTCTACAGTGATTATAAAGCTGAGATCAGGCTGTGCAATGAGCATAGACTATCTGTGTCTTTGACTTAAGACATACAGAGCTACCAAATGTTTCATCTTTTTTCCCTGAGCTCTCCATTTTCAGCCCTTGCCTTCACATCTACAGAAGTGTGCAAGTACGTAGTGAGAGAAAACAAGTTTCTCTCTCTCTGTCGGCATGGTGCCTTAGAGGCAGAGGAAGTTCCTTACGACAGGCAAGCAGATGATAATGGAGATCATTCAATGTGCAGCATGTCAGCATTGTTTGGAACTAATGAGAGCACAGAAGTTGTGAATGCATCGTAATTAACTACCAATCAGCACCTCGGCCTCCCCTTGTTTATCATTTAGAGCTTTATTGCTTTTGTCTCCTAAAAACACTCCTCTGGTCTCCATATTTTTTTAGTAGTTTTACCCCTAAATAATGTGACTGTTTGCATGTTTTGTGTTTTTAGACACAAGCACAATGCATGAGATGAGTTTGTTTATGTTGATCTTGGTAAGTCTTTGATCTCTTTCTCTCACTCTGTTACTGTGGAGTTGTTGGTTTCCCGGAGAAAGGTGTTACAGGTGACTGCCATCAGCTCCTGCTTCTGTTTGTTAGATTTTAGCATTCAAGAAGATTTCCAGAGCCACGGGAACTCATGAGGAACCTTAGAGTGCTTCAGATGTTCCTCTAGCATTTACAGCAGATTAGTCTGTGAGAGCTTTCAGGCTTCAGTAGTATCCGGAGGACGTGAAGTTGTACTGCGTTCCTATGGTAGAGTCTTTAATTGTCCTGCAATGCACATTTGGTCTAAAGACTAGCTTTTCAAACATGTGGGTAAGATGTAGGTTGTTAAATTGTGATTTGTAATAAAGTGTTATGACCTGTTTCCTATAGGAATCATCATTTATTATTAAGAAACAAGGTAACATAAACTTAAACGACTAATTATTGTTACTTATATTTCCCACAAGACAAAATAACAACTTATACCAATCATTCTGTTTGAATATTTATATCCCTTTGGTTCTTAATATAGTGTGTTGCCTGAGCATCCATGATTGTTTCTACCTTTTGTAAAAGTTGTGTATGAGTATGTGTAAAAAGCTGCAAATTTACTTAATACTTAATTAGCCTCATAATGCTTATTTTCTTAAAAAAAGATTAAAGTCTTGCTAATTCTGCAAGGGGTGTGCAGACTTGCACACAATTGTGTTTATATTTATACATTTATACTGTTCACACAGTTGAGTGACTCATATAACGATTTACACGATTGTTTGTATATATACACATATATATATAACTGCATGTGTATGTCTTTCAGTCTTGGATGGTCAGAAATTCCAATCCCATGTCTTTTTATATTTTGCACTATTTTTCTGTTGGTACAGAGGATTGCAAACTAAAACTGCTATGCAATTATTTAAATGAGTTTCTCCCTCACACTGGTCTATTATTGTGGTATTATGTCAGATAAACCTGTCCCTAAATGGCACGTAAAGACTAAATGGGCTGTGGATGAATAGTGCTCTAGCATATTGGCTTATTGTTTGGCAGAGACTATAAAATAACTCATGCACACAAACACAGAATGATGAAAACCTTGCTGTCTACACTGTGGTGAGCTATATGTTTGTTTTATATGTATGGTGCCCCGTATGCTTGCATCTTTGTTGGCATGGTAACCATTTTCTTGTAGAGTAGTATTTGTGGTTGACAGAGGGAAGGTACTCGCTCTCTGTGAACTGGAGAGAGAAATTAATACTTGTGCCTTCCAGAATTAAAGATGTACGAAACACATTTTCCAAACAACTATAATCTGAATAGGTAATAGCAGACAGCTGAGAATAGAAATAAGACAGCAGTAGAACTCAGTTGTGATGTTATATGTTCAGTGCTAGCAAATGATGCTGTTGAAGAATGTTACATTATCTTAAAGGCATAATATCTGGCCCCTGACTAAGAACCTTATTCAGTTATGGAACAGTCTTAGTGGGAGAGAAAGATAGAGGCAGACTGTGTGAAAGGAATAGAAGAAACTGTAAGACATTTTTCAGAGGATGTGTCAGTGTGTGAGAGGGGAAGGTTCAAAGTGAAACCTGTTAGGGTGTGTGTGTGTGTGTGTTAGAGAGAGGGAGAGAGAGTGAGTGTGTGTCAGTGGCAAGGTAGATGAGTCGGCTGACACAGGAATGTAATTCAGTTGTAGTGCAAGAAAATAAAGGATTTTTGCTGAAGCGCATGTTGTGGAAAAAAATGTCATTTTTCTTTATAAGTCAAATTTCTGAACAGAGTGTGATGATGTAAAGCTTTCTTTATTATGAGAGATCCGGGGGAGGAAATCTAAGAGCCACCCCAAGTGCAGTCAGGCAGGTTCTAAAGAACACAGTCTCACAGCAGCACAATTTATGGCTGAGTGACAGGCTAGTAAACACACATCTTAAGATAATTTATTAAGATATCATAACTTCATAACTCCCTTTTGTTTCTGTGTGTAGACTATGTTTTGTTAATATACACCTAAAATCTGTAAAAATTTCATGTCACTAGATTAGACAGACGAGGAGAGGACTGTGGGCGATGTGGGCGGGTACCAAGATAAATTTATTTTAACTTTCAGTGATGCAAGTAAAGCGATTACCAATGGGAATGCAGGATACAGATGATTGACAGTTGATGTCAGCACATATATATATATATATATAGGCACAAATCTCCTGCTGGAACATTCATTATTAGCGCCAATAGTGCTGATTTGTTGGTTTGGCGAAACGTTTAGCCAATTACTTTTAAAATTAAAATATAAAAATACATTATGGAATAGTTTGTGATAAGACTTCATGATGCTCCCTGGATTGTTGGCCAGGCAGTGGACATCAAACTAAAATATGCCTCAGCCGACCTTAGAAAACGAAAAAGCGATATATAAGTAGTGCTATTTATGGTATTATTTTGTAGTTTTATTTTAAAATTAGAAAAGGGAATTGTCAGCGATCTTAGCTAAGATAACCGTGTACACTAGTGGTGTATGCAACAGCTGGTATTACAACCATGTTTATAACATTCAGCCGTAATTGTTTCTCTCGAACACTTTTGCAGTGGAAAGTAAACAAGCAGAAAACCATGGCAACCACCGCTGAGCCAGTACTGAGCGAGTGGGATTTCAGCAAGAAAGTGACGAGCAATGGTCGAGTAGCAATATGTCTGAACGGCCCATAATAAAATGAACTTAAATTTGCTTAAAATTCTCATTGTTTGGATGTTATTGACATTTAAAGTTCAGTCAGCATCTAATTGTAACAACTTTTACTTGGAAAGTTTGAGTGAAATCTTGGAAGTTAGTTTCTAAGCTAGTTTCAACTCCTTTTGCAGACTCATTTGTGAAATATTTTTTACATCAAACCACAAACAAGACATATTACAATAAAGAATATTATAAAATGTCCTTATGTTGCATAGTCTAATACAGAATTATTTTTCTTACAAGTAACAGATGTGGAGTGTTAATCATTTCTGCCTTTGCATGCTTTTAACTGCACACAATGTTTTGGTAGAAGACTGTGTAATTGCATATAAAGTTGTACTTAAAAATAATGTGTTTGACAACTGAAGTGTGTTTATGACCTTCATTGCACTGAAAGTCTTTCACATCCTGGTTTTATTTTTCAACGTGCTTATCAGTTTCATAACTTACAAAACAATAAAATGTACTGCAAACAGAGTCTCACAGGAACTGGGTTGGTTTTATTGATCTCGCTTTCTCTGTATCTCTATCTCTCATTTCCAGCTTTCACGCTCCCTCTTACTCTTCCTCTTGTTTTTATGCGTCTGTCGCTGAACGCGTTCACTGTGCTGTCTCTTTTCCGTTGCTCTGAAAAAGGAGGGCAGCAGCAGTTGAAGTAGTTCAGGAGACAGACACTTGCATCTCTCCACGCTTGTCTTCTCTTTTAAAGACCCCATCTCTGCGTGCCACTCTGCTGTTACCCATAATGCCTTGGGAAAGGCAACTTGGAAGTGGAGTGATTCTTCAACATTTCCCAGCTAAAAGGCTGTGAACCGCTGCTGTGCTTCATACTGTGTACTCGTTTAAACGCTGTCATTAGACATAATGGAAAACGGCAGAAAAAGCTGGAATAAAATCTTCTTTCTGACTGCACAAAGGCCTGCTGCGACTCTCGGTCTCTCAGATTCGCAATGTATGTTAGCTGGTTTAGCTGTGGTACAAACAGCAGGCTCGCTTGTAATTGCTGTGCTTACTTTTTCCTTTTTTAGTGCTTTATGAGTGTTGTTTTTCAACTTTAAAATCTTACGTAATCACTTTTAGGGGCGCTGTTGTCTTTTCTCCAGTTGCCATGTTGTTCCACATTTGATGGTGGAAGATAAATGAGATCTGTCTCATTTCCCCTCCAGTGACACGACTGGCTTTTTGTGTGTCGGAAAACAGAGGCACAGCAATTGTGGCACAACGTTGCTTTGTAGATTGTAAAGCAAGCTTTATTTAGCCTGAACAGTAACATGCAAAGTGTTTTTGTGACACCTGCAGTTTATGTGGCTTGTGCCATTGGTGGTGAGTGGTCATCTCTTACATCAGGAAGTGGTTTGTTACTGGAAAATAATCTATTTATTTATTTATTTAATCAGTGTTGTTCCTGTTTACATAATTGCACTTCAGCTTTCGTCCCACAAATGTAATTTTATTTCTTTCTCTGATTTTTCAAAACTCTGATATTTTTAAAAGCTTGTGCTTTTTAATCATATAAGCTTTAATGACATGCAGAAGAGATAGACAATTACAAAACATTTTTATCATTGTATTGTCTTTTCTCCCATTTTACCAATCCACCCTTCATGACACATACACGTGTGCCTTAATAATTTGTAAAATTAATGATCTGACTTTTAAAAATTAATGTATTAATAGAGGCACCATGACAAGTGGTTAAATAAGAAAAGAAAAGGTAAATAAAAAACAACAAAAACAACAAATGATATGCAAGAAATACACTGGTTCCTACGTATATGTTTCCAAAGCATGCTGGGAAAGGATGGGCAACGGAGAGGTTTGCATGCTGTTTCTGCAAGAAATGAGAGCATGAAATGAATCAGATCAGTAATCAAAGCATACATTAATACATTACTGCAACATGTTTAATCCAATGATTAATTGCCTGTGTGATTAATTGAGACCCAAATTACTGTATGTCACTCCCTGTTATGTTTTTTAACGCTTCTGATAAACCAATTAGATTGAACACTTTATTCTGTCTATATTTTGTGCAGTTAGTGATAGTGTTGTGTAGCCAGAATTTGAGGCTTCTTTAGGCCAAGAACTGCTGATACAGACTGAAAGGGGTCGATTGACTGTGGTCTGAGGCTGTGACTACATTTTAGTTAACTTTTCTACTTTTCTTGCAACCAGCTGAAGTGGGTTGGAACTGGCCTTAGGAAACAAGCATGTGATTTAAAAACTCTTCAACTGATTTTATAAAATCAGCATTTTAAAAGCTTGAGTGTGAGTAAAGTAGTTTCTGAAAGCTTGAATGAAAGTCATCTGGGGTCAGTTAGCCACTGCGGTGAAGTTTGTGCAAGTAATTCATGTTATTCCTTTGATATCTGAGGGACGAAATTCACTTAGTATTTTAGCCCTCCATAAATGTGAAAGCACATTTTGCCGTCTTTGTTTAGCTGACACACCTCTTGAGGTCCCCCACCACAAACCTTTTCTTGTTACATTGAATATAGTCATTCAGTTAAATTAAATTGAGTAAAAGCCAGATGTACATTAAAAAGGAATATTAAAGTAACTGGTAATAAGAAGTTATGATGTGAAATGAAGAGTATGTTTTGTTGGACAGCAAAACCAGTTTGTTAAAGTAGAAATGTGAAATTGGCTGGAAGAGACATAGTTCATTAACTTCTATCAGAGTCATTGCCAGTGTTCTTTGTAGTTTTTGTTTTCTTTTTGCTGAGCAACACATACTGCTATTGTATTGACACTATGTGTAAAATAAAAGAAAAATAATACTAAAGAGTTTCCAGATTGATGCTATAAACTTGAAATCTTCATCCTGTTTTAGGATGTGCTCCTCATTTTGCAGAATTAATCACAGCTTCTTACAGAATCTCGTCTGCATATGTTTTCTGACAGCTTAGTTTCCATACTGAAAATCGATGGACATGCAGATGGACTCTAGTTGAAAAGCTGTCTGTTCATTTAGCTCTAATTGCAGATCTCTATAGCTTTTCTCTGCATGTTTCTAAGTCTGCCTTCTGCACATCATGATTTTCCGTCAGAGTAGAGGCAGCATTAGAAGCGCACGGCCGCACACACACGTCTTAAAAAGGAACATTGGTCATTGCTAACATTTTACTTGTCAGACTGCTGAATGTGTTAGAAACTTAATCCTTTGTAAAGTTTTTCTCAACACTTTAAATACCGGAACTTTTTAAAACTGCTACTTTTAAACATCAGCAGAAAATCTTTGAAGTAAACATACTGTCTGTCTGAAGGTGATGTGGCGTATGACAATGAAATAAGAAAAGTGTGGTGTTTGTGTGTGTGTGTGGTGTGTATGTGTGTGTGTGTGTGTGTGTGTGTGTACGTACGTCTGCAAGTGAGGCCACAGACCTGCGTGTAATCAGCCAACTGTACTAGTGGTAGTGCTCTAAGTCTGATTAATGAAGCTGTTTATTCCGCACCTCATCAGCCACTGCCAGTGAGCACTTCACTCCCACAGGGAACACCACTTCACCGACAGAAAAAGAGAGAGAGAGAGAGAGAGAGAGAGAAAGAGAAAGAAGACTGGAGGATAACAGATTGCATGCGTGAGACGTGCAGAAGCAAGATTGAAAGAGAAAGAGGATTTTTTTCAAGAGGGCACGGTAAAGGACAAAATGAGATGCAGAGGACACCAGTTTACAGCTGGAGCACAAACTCAAGTTCAGTATCTGATCTTTTATCCTCCCCAAAGGTCAGTGCAAGCACAGATGCTCTAATCGCTCTAAACATCTGCCCCGACCCACCCCATGACACTAGCTTTAAAGCTCCACTGCAGCTTCTTCTGTTCTCTGTTAAAGGAACCATATTGTGCTGTTTTAGGATGTTTACTTATAATGTTTATCAAGATTTTTTGTTCCTTGCTCCTGTATTATTAAAATTGCTATGTAAATGGGCTCTGTTTTGATAGGTTATGCACGCTGTAGTAGTGGGTGGGTCAGATTGGCAACAAATTTGTTCTCAATAAATAGTGCACTGAGTAGCCCTGCCCATAACAAAATTCCAGTCATCAAAACACCATATTAAACAAACATGTTCTGATTGGCTGTAATTGTGTTGCAGTACACAGTTGTGTTGCTTTCAGCTTGGGCAGAAATTAGAACTTAATACACAGAACATCAAGCTTATTTCAAAAGAGCATAGAAAACGCTGTTTTCCATAAAATGGTCCCGTTTAAATGACTCTCTCTGTTTGTCCATCTTTGTCCATCTGCGTTTTTCTCCCTCATACACCTGGATCATTTTGACTGCTGTGCTTGAACGAGGTTTACGTCTCACACAAATAAACAAGCCTCTCGCTCCATCTCCATAACAACATTCGGCCTCTAAAATGAAGCCATCATAACACAAAAGGAAAAAGAACATTGACAGCAAGAGAAAATTACACCACTCGCCTGCACCAATCAGTGTAATAACTCGCTATCGGAGTCTGTCAGGAGAATCATGCTTGATAATACATGTGGTGTGTTCTGGTTATTGAGAGAAGGACACACCACAGATGAAATCACGTAAGTCTCGATTGTGATGTGAGAAAGCAACATCGTATTGAACATCGTATTGAATGTCTCAAATTGCCAGTATTTCAGAGACACACTAAAGGTTGCACATGGCTTATATTGAGCTTACATTCAGTTTCACAGCTGAGGTCATGTTTAATCTATCAATACAGTAAGTTTACCGCTCACAGTGTCATCTTTAGTCTCATTCAGTCTACTTGCCTTATTCATTTGAACTGGTCTTTTGTGTTTGTTCGGTATCTTTTGTGAAAGCACATTTGGCAAGGCTTGTCTCAGTCTCTCTTTCTTTGCATCAGAACGATTTAAACTCCATCCATGGCCTATTGTGATAATCTCTTGCTGTTTCCTTTCCTTCTTGCTTTCCCGATCGTTTGATCGTGGTCTGGCAAACTCTCTTACTGAGCAATATTTTGTGACAGGTCTAAGCAAGTAGCCACTGCAGCAAGCAGGATGGTGCTGGTCTGTTACTCAGAAATCTATACTTCCACCTGCTGGTGGTGGCTGTCAGATTCAATGCACTGGTAAATCTGATTGCCTAAATCAGATTCACAGGAGAATCAGCAAACGCAAGAGGGTCTGGTCATTTTGAAAAGTAACTAATGATACCCCTCTTTTTCTTTTTTCACAGATTTGTTTCTCACCACTGAACCAAACGGATTTGAGATCTGGATCAATAAGGTACGTTACAGCATTATTTACACATACATTTACAATTAACATTGATAGGGGAATTCAATAAGAACTGTGGTTTGGCATACTTTACTATGACTGTACAGCACTGCTTCGCTATTGCACCGAAATCAGAGTTTTTAAATGTTGACGTTTCATTTTTAAAAAAATCTTTCATATTTTTTACAAATATTTCAATACATTAGATTTCTGTTTATCGGAAAAAGCATTTTAGGGTAGCAGTAGTTCAATAATTCAACCCACATCAATGTTTGAAACTCATTATATATGAAGGTTAGAAAAACACAGAGCCAGAGGTCAAACTGAAATTAGAGAACTGAAGCAAAAGAGGAGAGATGAAAAGAAAAAGGCTTTTCTTTAGACAAAAATGTTGAAAAATGTAAACACAGACCAGGTCACAGGTGTGTCTGCTCAAAGGACTGGAGCTTTTGTGGACGGTTCTTGCCCTGTTTCGACATCTCTAGAGGCTGTGATGTTCCACTGCTGATGGTTGAGATGCAGAGGCAGGCAGTTGTGTTAGATCACCTCTCTACCTGCAGGGTGCCTCATCATTTCTTTCTGAGAGAGAAGAGAGGCTGGTGACAAAAGTGGAAGGATAGATTGAATAACATGCTGTGAGGAAAGAAAGTAATGGAAAAAAGAATAGAGAAAGGGAAAAGCTACGAGGGGGAAAGAGAGAATGGGAAAAGTAGATTGATGGGCAATTGTTAATCATATCTAAGACAGCCATTTTAGACTCTGCTTACTTCCTGTTTCTTAAAAGAGGCATAAGGAATCTAAATAAAGCACAGCTTATGGGCGAACAGTTCTTAGATTTACACACCTAAACAAACACACACGTAAAAGTTTATTTGCGCGCACATACATGTTCACACCCACCTTGCTCTCGCAGGAAACCACTCTCCATATACAACTGCAGTAATCCTGCCATTATTTACTGTGAGGTATTTAGTCTAACAGTCTTTGGTCACAGGCCAATGCTCTCTGCTTCCTGTACCACACTATGTTTTAATTACTTTCCTCTTGCTGTCCTTTAACATTCCCAGCCCTGATTATACGCACACCCGCACACAGAAGCCCTGCACAGAAGTGTTTGTTTAAATTAAAAAGCTTTAGCTGTAAACTGCATGCAAAGTCATTACTGTAATACAAAACGCCATCAGTCATTTAAGCAGCTAGACAGAGTCTTCCCCTGACCAAACAAATAAGCCAGGAAATATTCACCCTTTGTTTCTTTAACTCGGTAACTTGCTTATTTTTTTCAGCTGAAATGAAAGAATTTGTGCACCACTTGATTAAAATGCCATGGAAACCTTGATCATGTAATTATGGTCACCGTTATTACATTAACGTGGACTCACACTTTCATAGTACAAAAACTCATGAATGTCAATCAGGCAGGATTTTAATCAGGCCATATCCCTGCTGAAATAGCTGGCACACACCCTTGCGTTCTGAAACCGCCAATGCTTTACAATCAAACTCGCAGCATGTGTTTACAATCTGGCACACGTCAGAGCATCAATCAGTCTCAATCAGATCATCTCTCGCGTCCCGTGTTGGTGCACAATGGTGGTGAATGGTGGGGGAGATATACAACAACCTCATCAGTACTGTGAGTTTAGACCTGTTTATCCTTTCTATGATATCTGACCTGAATCAGATGCTATGTAGATTTCTGTTTGATTAAATTACATCCTCTGGGCCGAGCCATCTTTATGTAAGCTCTTTATAGAGCTTTAGTTCCTTATTTAAATATAAGATTTATTTAACTGTGATCATTTTAAGATGGCCAAAGTAAACACACGCTGTCTGTCTTTGTCATCCGGAGTTTGGGACCACTAGAGAAAAGGGTTTTATTTTGCATTTTGTCCAATTTGAATTAAAAGTATAACAAGAATTTGGAACTTTTTGTTGCCTTTTAGTTTACTGACAATGTCTGCTTTTGGGTTACAATAAATTCAGCTTCCACAAAATAGATGGATGCATTTAAATGTAATAAACATTTCTTATTTGTTTTATATTTTGTTGCAAATTTTTTAATATTGTTTTTAAATCTTTGTTTATTTCCATGTTTAAATGAGATTTGACTCAGATTTTTAGTGCTGTCTAATATGTGCATATATGTGTCTGCGTTTAGACTCTTCTATCTTCAGCAGATATCACTATATGCTTGAATACTTTCATCTGGTTTTTAGCACACAAGAGGGAGTTTGTGTCTTAGCCCTGTCTCCTGTCCTCCTCTGTTTAGTTCCTCAAACATTTCCCTCTGATGTGCTTGCTAAAGAGCCTTTCAAATTTAACATGCTTATGGCGCAGCAAGAGCTTTTTTGTTAAAAAAACGACAATTAATTAACGCGATTCACTCCATAAATCTTTTAAAATGCAGAGCGCCCATTATAAAGGAGTGCTTTCTGTTTCGCTAATGATTGTCAAACTGTGAAGTTTAGCAGTTGTGAGTGTTAGCAAAACACAGCAGCCCATCAGCCCTTGAATAATGTTTTAGAACTTCCACTTTTTGAGCTATTATGATTTGAGTTGTGCTCTCTGGCCATTTTCACTGTCTGTAGCCAAGCCGCTTAGAGTAAGCTTAAAACAGATAATTTATGTAAGACCAATTTTATGTTTTTGCCAAGATCAATAGAAGCTTGAGTGACATTATTTAAAATATGTGGCATTGCTCTGCCATAAGGAACTTGCTATATATTTATCTAAAGCAAAATTTGCATCTGTAGATCTATAATCGCTAGTAATAGTTTTGCTTAGACTTTCACGTTACATATTAATATCTAATAATTTTCTCTTTGTTCTCCTAATGGTGAAACATCAAAGAAATGATTACCCTTGTAAAGACATTTTGAAGACATTCCCTCATTCAGTCTAGCTATTCACCAACAAAACACACATGCATTTGCCCATACACACATTTGCACATAAACCCATGATCCCAACATGCTACTGTTACAGCCCCTTCCTAATAACATCAATGTAGAATCAATCCAATGAGACAGACCCTGTGACCTTCCACTGCCTCATTCTTTTCAGAGAAAATTAGGGTGAGCAAGTCAAGTCACTGTTACCTTTAAATAAGCCACAATCACAACAGTTGAACTGCATGTACAATCAAACACGATCGATATTGTTCATGATCTCCAGATGCATGCCTGCGGTCTGAGTAAAGGCTCTAGGTAGCTTTCAGCGGAGATAGATAAACACAGTCCAGACGGAGGGAAGGAGGCACTTGAGTCTTAATCTTCTTGAGAATTATAAAACAAATCCCTTAGGCCAGGAGCTTTATCATGAGGCTATAACCACCATAAAATTGGGGGATGGGACCCCACTGATATTTAGATTAGTAATACTAATTAATACAGGTTTTTCAATGACCAGTTATAAATATATCATTTTTGTTTCCCATTTTATATTTTATTGCACCCTTGCCCACACCATTAGATTTTTTGCGCTCTTTATTAACGTATGTTTCTGAATATTTTATTAGTGCAAATGAATATTTTATTTGTATAGTAGAAAGTTAAATAAACATTTCATGTGACTTGCATGTGGTCTAGCCACTGTAGTAGACTAAAGTTTTTTATGCTGACTGAACCTCAGATGGTGCTGGAGGTAATGGAGCGATTTACATGTAGGGGGCTGTGGGGGACAGATAAACAAGTGTTACAAGTGTTGGAGGCAAGCACACTCATACCACAGCTGACATTAACATTTACACAATTGGCAGGTACTTATCCAGTGACTTTCAGCCCATGCAAGCTGTACTTTTAACAGCAAATGCATAACTAGCCACGTTGATCTACAGTATAGCTTGAGCAATGTTTAGAATCTTTTGGGATGGGGTACACAAAAGCACAGTCGTGTGTGTAGATCAATCAGTTGTGAAATGCTGTTGTTCTTAACATTACCATTTTGTATGTTTGAACCACCATGGTTCATTTTCATAAGGGTAGGTTATAGCACAGGCTACACAGTGGAACAAGAAGATACGAAGAAATGTGTTGACCATACAGGCAGCTTACTGAGTTTGGAACCGAGCTTTTGTCTCTTGTTCTTTTTCTAAAATACTCTGTCTGTCTCTCTCTATCTTAATTTAATTTCAGTTTCTTTTCATTTCAGTCCTTCTTTTCAGTACTTTATTTTTCAGTATGGTTATTTTACACACGGTATCATAAAAAAGGTGTCATAAATTATAAACAAAGAAAAATAAATTGAAAATAAATAAATTGAATTGTTGAATGTTCAACCCTCATCTCCTGCGTCCACCCATAAGGCCTGTGGCGAGTGTCTGATGTAACTCATAACTCATCATTCAATTGTTATGTGGCTTTGATCTCTCTCTTGTTATATGTATGTGTCTCTCAGCTATCTGCTTCATTATGTGCTGGACAGTCAGTATGCCTGTTGTTGGCCTCACAGCATTAGTGCAGGTTTACAGCTGGAGCTCTTAAACACAGGAGATGTGGACAGGCAGAGATGAAGTGTAATATAGGGATTGTTTTTTTAACAGAGAGCTGTGATCGGCATGTGGGTTGAATCTTACAGGATTTTCTGAAGCTTCTGTCTTAGTGGGTTTCCGAGACACGCTTTGATTATTGGTGCTGCTCCCTGTCTTACGTGGTCTAATCATTGCAAACAGTAGAGCTACCCTGCCCTCTGACCTCTCTGAAGCTCAATTAGCCTTCATTCTCTGACCCCTGCAGTCCCATCTGTCAATCACCATCACTCCCCATCTACACCACTGTCAGAGGCCCTCTGCTCTCCCTGCCCTACCAGCTCATGGCCTGTCTGTTGAAAACCTCTTCTTTAAAATGTGCTGGTCAGATTGTCAGACCACACATTGTTTGTCTTCCTGCATTGTCTGGTAATGTCAATCAGGTAGTGAAGAAAACCAGTAACCCAATCCCACCTGTGTCAATCACATCTCTGGCTTGCCTTCCTCTCATTTATTCAGACAGTAACTCTTTGAATACACTAAATTATTAGCTTCTTTGTGACAGCCCTGCTGACACTGAAGTAGGCTTAAATTAAAGGTGTTTTTTTAACTTCTCAAGAACAGGGTTTTTCCTACAGTAGTAACAGTTGTAAGCTCTGCATGAAAGGAAATGTATTTTGTAAAGTGAAAGTCAATGGTTTAATGCTGTTAAATCTTTTTGTTCATTAGGATGGAAATTTCACTCGAGCGTCGGCTGGGAAGGCACCGGAGAATGCCAAGAAAGTGGGTCAGTCAGCATTTGTAGACTTTGGTGAGTAGAAACATATTACAGAAACTTTCATTCTAATAGAACCAACCACTGACTTTGCTTTCAGGGATTTCGGAAACGTCTCGGCTATTTGTGCATAATATGTACACTTGCTGTGCAGTTCAGAATCCAAAAGTAGCCGTGAGACTTTAACAGCAATACATGCAGAACATGCAGACAGACACACACACATTCAGCACGCACACAGAGCCAAATTGAATATTAGCTCCTGTGGGATCCTATTAAATATTAACAATACAAATTTCCCCATCCAAAAGCATCCCACTGATAGCAGGAATGACACCGGCAGAGAAATCTCACATAGCATGAATGATTGATAAGGAAAGTGAAATGACCTAAAAGATTTAATGTGTTCAACTGTGCGGTGTCTCAGGAGCATGGCCTTTATATTCAAAGCTAAGTTATCTGACCAAACAAGAGCCCTTCTCTCTGCTCTTTAATCTGTTTCCTCTGATCTCCTTCTTTTGTTATTATAGAAAATGTCACTTCGAGCTGTCATGGTGTTTTCACAGCAAAGTGCTTCAAAGGTTTTAAGTTTTAAGCAGGAAGGAGGTTTGTATTAAACTTGCAATCTTGTATCTATACTCGCCATATGATGCATCTATTGGCATAAAAGCCCACAGCTGGAGATTTACCGTAACCGTAAAAGCTATAGTGCTTCTTAATGGCAGAGGTCCTAATCACAGTACCTACTGTACAAGGCTGTACTGTATTAAAATCCTGTTACTGCTTTTCCTTCAATTTTCTGCAGTTAATTTAGTCTAAACCTCTTTTAACTTAATAACACCAAATTTTGTTTTGTAGATATGTATAGTCTAGTTTATATTTAATAAATGTATCACTTTAACACTATTTCCTGCATTTATTTATGTATTTTCATAGTGAATTGTGATTGAGCTTGTCTTTTCTTGCATATATTTAACTATTTATACCCACCGGCACAGTGACTATGTGTTGATTTATGTGCAGTTTACAAGAAGTTTAATTTACATACCAAAGCCTTTGCAACAAAACACAATTTTTTTGCTGCCTTCCAAGCATTGATAATTCCTTTAGGTAAAGCAAGTCTGGTTTGCTGCAACTGTACTTGGCTGTGTTCTGATGTACAGGAGATGAGGTCAGGACACGTATGGCCTTTGTAAGCCGCATTGCGATTATGACAAACCATTGAGATGCATCACCGGTGACCTTTACTGCTCTACCAAAATGATGTCACAGTTGGAGGGTGGATGGGAAGAGATGCAAAGTGAGACATGTGGAAAAGGGTGACTGAACAAGTGAAGCAAGAGAAAGGGAGAGAATGAGCTGTAGGTTGTGATTTAGGATGATAAATGATGTTAGGGATAGAAGGAGACTTGTATGCAAGAGAAGCCCTATTCTACATGTATGCGCAGTCGCGCCTGAGTCAGTGTTGTCGTTCACACAGGATATACTTTGTGTGATGTTGGATTAGTGTCAGGTGGCCGTTCTGGACACAGGAGTGTGAAGATCAAAGTAATGGGTAAAGATCCCAGTCTGGGCTCATCCCTCATCCTTTCCTCTCCTCCATCCGGTTTGCCATTTTCCACCTTCCTCTCTTGTTTTCACCTGATTTGAGCTCCCTCCCAAGCTTTTAACTTCCCAGACCGCATACGCACGTTGCCACCATCTAGTACGCACACGTTCACAGTCTTCAAACTGTCTGCACCAATTAGCTGTGTGAGTGTGGGAGCCTGTAGAGTCATTATGAGATGATTTTGGGTGAGAAACAGGCCACTCTGTGATGCTGATTGTCTTTGACAGAACAGAGCGCTGCAGTGGATAGGCACTGGGGGTGAAGACAGATAAACACCAGCTCCAGACGCATTCTCACCCCCTCACGCTCACACAGCACTATACAGGTGAATCATAGCGACGCCGCTCCCATTAAGTGGGTGGTAATAGGAAGCGAAGGGCTTCCTCGGAAGCCAAGGACACATCCTGACATTATACCTTTGGCTGGCTTGAGTGGGCATTGAAAGAACAGAGCCTGCAGTCAGCTGTTTTTATATATATATATATATATATATATATATAAATGGTAGAAAGCTTAGCCTGTGAGAACGTGGGCCAATGTTCAATTACAGATGGGACAGGGACCTGGCAATACAATATTATTGCAATTTAATAATATTCTTTATTTATTCAAAATTGTAATATAATCAAATCTGTTACTTTTTGTCTCTCATCTGTAGTGCTTTGTGCAGTTGTATTTTTAGCTCATTCTAGCTTTTGTTTGTGTAATAATAATTTGATTCAATGCTAATTGTCCTAAATTATTCATGTGAAAAATGCAACTACAATATTTTTCTTGGTGCAAACATATTGCAATAATTTAAAGTGTTACTTTTTTCCTCCCACTGCTAGTCTTAATTGTGCAATTTGGTCATCTATGACCCATGGTTTCTGCTCTTGTCCTTCAGTTTTCACCGTAAATCTCACAGCACATTTAAATCCATACCTGCCAATTTCTAATTGAAACTAAGCCTTACATTCTCAACTCCTGCTAGCAGAGATACGCCTTAGAATTGACCTGCGGTACAATGGAACGGTTAGAGAAATCGTTAATGCAAGATGCTTCAAAGTCCTATTTCAAATGACAGAAAATGAAAGGAATGCGGAATGCATTGAAAGCTATACGGCGTGCCGAGACGTGAGAGAAGGTGGGAGGAAGGTGGGAAAGGAGACAGGGGAAGAGGAGGGAGGAAGTGAGATAGAGAGTAGAAGGAAGAGAAAGGGAGGGTCCGCTTGTTTGACTTGAAATGGGTGTTATTCTGATCACACTCCTACCTGTCAGTTATGCCATGCCTCTCTTCTCCATACTGCACCTAAGTGGCAGATCAAAGATACACCCCAGTGACCTTCCTCTCTCAGCTCCTCTACCTTTCTCTGTGCGTTAGTATTCTCCAGCCATTCGTCTCTGCTTCAAACACTTCAGGAAAACAGTTCCACCAGACTTCAGACTCTAGGTCTGGTTTGAGATTTAAGTACCATAATGTGCTCAGTTTAAGGTGTAATGTGTGCACTAGCGTTAACCTTTACAAAACTGCAGAAATAATGTTTGTCTAATTAATGACCACTAGCCCTGCCCTAAACCAGCCTATTGGTTGAGCTGATGTTGTTGTTGTTGTTCAGTGTTGCAGATGCTGAAACAGAGCAGTGTTCTGATCAGAGCCACAGTTTTCACGTATTGCACACCTGTTAACCTAGGTGTTAACCTAGCATTGTCCACCTTTGGAGACACACATAACTAGGTATAATATTATATTCCAGAGGTTCTAGATTCAGCCTGTTCTGGTACAGTTTAATGCAGTAGAGTAATAAATGTTCATCAAAGCTGTGACCACTTCCTAACTGGCAGAGTCAAACCTGCCAGCAGATTTACAGTACAAAACTCTAATAATTCATGAGTGTGCGAACATAGTCAGTCTTGACATGGATGTGTCATTATGAATGCACAGCATATGCTAGACAAAATTCTCCATCTGCTTTATCAGGATGGTAATTGCTCTTTTCTTTTTTTTTACAATGTGACAGCCAAATGCATTATTCATTACCGAATGATTCTATTCAATGCTAGGGTGCATTTATCTGGCAGGAAGGTAGAGTTTTCCTTTGCAGTTTTTTCTAGCTTGAAGTCAGTGTCACGTAATGTGATGTGTCTCACATTCAAGTACCAGTCATCATGACAAGTACTGTGTGTTTATTTTTGTGTCATGTGTGTTTATGTTTGTGTAGGGCTTTTGTTGTACTTCACTTCTAGTGCTATAATACATGGTGTGTACTGTATACCAGCAAACAAAAGTCACTAGTGACAATAAGTGACTGGTTCATAACGCTCCCAGTGTTGTTACACATCCTTTGATTCTTACAGAGACACATGCAGTTGCATTCAGTCTTGCCTACTGCTAAGGCTCGAAAACAGCCCATAAAATCAAAATTTCAGTCAAAATTGAGTTTTTGTATCATTGTCTGTTAGGTTTGAAACCACCTCCATGTAACCTATGGCAGATATACATCCAACATGTACATCCAACAAAAATAACATTTACAGTGTCTATATTATGTAAAAATGGACCAAAAATATGGTTAAATTATCATGCACAAGATTGTTATGTGTTTAAATGCTTTCTAGAGTGTTCCTCCCTTTTTTCAACTTGCCTCTGGCTAATAGCAAACTGAACCCTATTGGTTGTTCAATAAATGGATAACACCCTTGATATGTTTAAACTACTTCAACACAGGAAAGAAAACTGTTTTCCTCAATCAGTTTTTGATACAGATACAAGAATAGATCAATAGATACAGAAACAAAATATGTAGCAGAGGGTAGCCCTGCTCTCATTTTGTGTCAAGGCCTGGGTGAGTGTTGGTGGAGATGACAGTGTTTGTGTATTCTCTGTCTCTCGGCAGGCTGTTGGTCTGATCAACATGGTTATTTGCCACTTGGCAGATACTATGAATGTCGATGCAGGTGTCACCTTATATCACCACACATCTTCCATTCTGTATCTCACTGCTGCTCTCCCTGCATTTCTGTCCCTCTCTGCCTTCTCCTCTTCCCTTTTTGTTTTTCAGTTGCTCTTCCTGATTTAATTTCTTTCCAGGGTCATTATCAAGTAGATGTTTTGTGTTGCGCATGCAAAGTAAAGTAAGAGAATAAAGGCTTAGGCACAGAACTCTGACACCAGGACAAACTGCTACACACCGGGCTGCTACACACTTCATTACACATGCTCAAGATCACATGATGCTGTCTCCATATGCTGGATTTCTCATCAAGATAGTAATATGAATACAATAGACCTCTTGTTATTTCCACCCACCTTTTGAATTATATTTATGTTTTTGCCAGATGCTTTTATACGGTATATATTTTATGAGCGTGCACTCTGCTGGGAATTAAACCCACAACCTTAGCGTTTCTAGCACCAATGCTCTAACAGTTGAGTTAGAGCAAAGCTCCTCCACCCATCCACCTCACTCAATCTGTTTCTCTTTTTGTTTCTCTTCAGATGGTGATGGCGCCCAGGACCACCTGCTGCCAGTCTGTATGGATGACGCGTGTCGGAATAGCGCCATTTACTTGGCCAAGCCTGGAGAGACGGAGGTACATAGAGCCTCCATTTGTACTGTGTCACACTTCAGTATTCCATTCCTCCGTCCATCTATCCATCCATCTGTTTGTATGTGACCTGCTGGGTCAGTGAGGAATGATAGATCAAGTGTGTATAATACCAGAAGGAAGCTATTTGTCAGCATTCCACTCAACTTACATGATTTGAAATAAATACAAATAGACAGTCAGGCAGACGGACACACAGAGAGATAGATTGAATTTATTCTAGTAGCCGCATATAATAACAGTGGCATATATTTATTTAATAGAACTCAAGCCTGCAGCTTGTGCTTTTAACTGAATGTCAGTCTCACAATGGAAGGCAGGGGTTATCATATGCACACACACATAAACTCCCAAGCCACATGTCTGGCTGTGTATGCTTGTCACAGGCTTTGGGACTGGAGAGAAAGGGAACAAAGATGGACGGAGTTAGGGAGAGGGCGGGAATGTAGAGGGCGGAAAACACGTGTCAGCTTTTGTCCGCCTGCCACAGGCGCTAGTCGTCACCATCATATTCAATGAAAGGAAAGAAGATTTTACCTCTTGCATTATTTTCTTATCTGTCCATCACTCTCTGCATGTCCATAATGGGTCTTCCTCTCTCACTGCACCTCTTTTTCACATTTCTTTTCCTTAGTTCCTTTCAGAATTAATGAAACAACATGCCGTGTGGGTCTGACAGTGGTTTTTTAGCATTGCTAAGTAATGAACAGGCTTGATATAGACATAGTGACACATACAGCTCATTGAAATCACAAGACAGAAAGAAAACAAACAATTTAAAATAGAAAGAGATTGAATAAAGGGACTGTAAGCATTGCTTGTATTGTAGACAAATAACAGCAGTCTATGATTTAATTGGCCCAGGGATCTCTCTGTTTGTAAGCCCGTTTGTGTGCATGGGTGGATGTGTGGCTGCTAATCGCACAAATACTCACACGTGCAAGAGCACACACACACAAACACACTTCATCAATGTTTCCATCAGTCTGCTAAAAGAGCTTTTTCTCTGTTTTCTTTTCCAGCTCATCTGCTTAATATTGACAGTGTAAACACATGTAGCATTGTGCTCATTAGAGTGATTAGGGATAGCAAGTGTCATCACCCACACACACACACACATTTCCATTGACTTAGGTCATTCTTAAAGATGAAGTGAATATATTTTTTCAATATTGAAGTAATTAGTCTATTACTTCAAACTATCCTAGTTTGATGTGCACGGTCATCCAAAAATAAGCCATTTGTAGGTTATCATCACCAAACGCTGTGGCTCTATGACACTTTTTAGACCACGGCTCAGTTTGTTTTCAGCGGCCGGCAGCAACATTGGCTCAACCATTGGTTCAAGTTTGAAGAAGTTTGGATCTGTTTTTTAAACAGTGTCAGACAGGGGTGTGTGTTCCGGACATCTGTTTGTGAGCATTAATCATTTTTACAATGTTTAAAAGATTGAAATTGGCATACTCCATCATTAAATGAAGCAATGATTCTACCATATGGAGTTTTACCATTTTTATCCAAAGCGACTTACAAGCATTCAAGCTATTTTTTTATCAGATTGTGTGTTCTCTGGGAATTAAACCCTCAATCTTTTGCGCTTCTAACTCAATGCACTACCAGTTGAGCTTCAGGAACACTGTTAAACCACATTTAGAACTACGCTTTAAACCTCTAACACGGCTGTTCCAATAAAAAATAATTATGTTTACCATAGGCAAACCCTAACCCCATAGCCTAAACTTTTAAAACTGTTTTTAAATTTCAAATAAATAACATTTTACTTTTTTATAAATCCTTTTCTCTTTTGAGAATTATATATGTTTTTAGTGTCTAACTTCTGAGACATTTCTAGCAATTATATTATATTCCCTAAAGAATAGAAACTTCAGAACCACTGTGTGTTTTCATTGGGCCATGAAACACTGTGGAAATCAAACATCTTTGCTACAGTTTGTTAGGGTTTTGGTGGCACATAGTCACATAGTTAAGCAAGGTGAGCATCACAAATATATCAAGATTAGTGTGTATAGTCTCCAAAACAATAATTGGTTGTAAACATATTTACAGAGCTCAAAAATAATGAGAGAGTAAAGACTTTGGAATCCCTACGGAATTAAACTATCCCTTAAGCTGCAATGCAGCAAACAGGGTCATCCACAAAGAGAAAGAACGAGAGATGGGAAGGAAATGATGAGGAGAGAGGCAATAGATTGTCTGAGGTGGTGGAAGTTAGCATCACTGTATGTGTGTATTGAATTTCAACAGAGTCGTGAGGGAGCAAAACAGGGAGGGAGGGACGGGTCTCCCTCATGGGTCGAGCTGCTTTTCCTCTCTCTCTCAGCCAGCCAGGGGCATCTCACACATATATAGTAGGAGTTATTCATTTCATTTTCATGTACTCCATAATAGCAACTTTGTTCCCAGCTTGGCAACATCAGCTGAGTATGTCAGGCCATTTATTTAGTTCAGTTTTTTCCTCACAAGAGTATAAATAATATTTACACAGCCTTACTCTAATAGCTCAAACCCTGAGCATTCTGCCACACTCACAGTACTGTTAGCACTATGTGTCTCAACACACTGTGTGCGTGTGTGTGTTTGCTTGACTCATTGTTTATGTATCTCTTGAGTCTAAAATGAGCTACAGTGTTTGTCTCTAAGCAGTTTGTTAAACAGTATTGATCGCTGAAAGTGTGGCTGTAACTTCAACTGAAGGTAAATCCATCGGGCTGTTTTTGTCAATCTTAGCATCTCTAAATTATCTGAAGCAGACCATAGATTTCCTGCTGTGGGCAAAGCTCCTTTTCTCAGACATTTTCCCAGACATTGAGCCATCACTGCACTCTGAAGAGGTTAGATCGGCCATTATCTACTTACTCCATATGGGCCTCTTAGCAGTGGTAACGGCTCCACCGCAGCAGGTGCCAGGAAACGCAGCCTTCAGCTTCTCTCAGTCGGGCAGCACTTATGCCGTCCCCTCGTGTCACAATACCACCTGTTCGGCGTGTGCACTGCCATTCTGAGTCATTAGTAGGCCCACACAGAATCTTAATACATTTTTCACATTTTCTAAAATGGGGGGGATAGCTGCATATTTGGTAATATGGTAAAATGCGTTAAATGGAGCTGAGAGAAGACTACACTCTTTTTGGTAGCAGAAAGCACTATTAACTAAAATAAGTGCAAAATGTTAATAAAAGCGTGTAATTTCTGTGCCACTAGCATTATTAAATGTAATTACAAAAATACCCCCCAACACCTGCTATTGGTCACACAAATTGGTCGGTTCTGCCCCAAATTTATGTAATGGGGAAACAAGGTGCAACATGAAGCAACTTCAAATGCAGTGAAATATTTGATTAACCTTTGACAGTTTCTGATAAAATGCTAACCATGTCCTCCTATGTTTATTGTGGTAATGTGGTATAAAATAAATCTGCAGAGCTTTCCTCTAAGGTCATTAGTTATTTCCCTAAGCTTCTCTTTCCCTGCTCATGTTCTGTGGTTTAACTCCCACCACTGCCAATTTGTTAAGTGACATCTTTTGTCAATCATTTGTCTTTATTTTGTCTGTGAAGGAGTCTTGCAGACTGGGCTGAATATATGCCGGAACAAGCCAGAACCAGATCTGCCGCCTCCACAATCTGGCACCTAATTTGGATCCTGTAAATACGCCTCTGACAGACATTTTAGCCAAGACCTGAACATAGTTCTGCCACACAGTTTGCTATGTATTTCTCCAATTTACATATAACTATTAAATGAGTTTCCCAAAATTTGCATTAGTGTAAATTATTATGTAAAGATGATTTTAATATATCTGGATTATTTGTATTTTCACATTAAATAATGTGTGTGTGCCAGAATAGATAGATTACACAAATTTTAAATGTATAATTATATTGTGTAGATTCTGCTGGTCATTGACAGCTTTGTTAATACTTTTATGTACTAGAGGTTTAATCATCAACATTCTTTCAGTTCACTGTGCTGTGATTCCCTGCAACCTGCTGGGTTTGTCATCAGTCCTTGATCAAGGACCTCATAATTTACAAATTAATTAATGTCCACAGGTCACCTTCATTTCTGGACATGCTCACAGGCACTGTATGTGAGCAGAGAGGAAAGGAATGGAGTAGAACAGTATCTCCTCCATGATCAAATGAGCCTGTAATCACTTCACTCCAACTCCATTCTGTTTTCAGCTCCAGGTTTTCTCCACAACTGAATTTGCACCCAGCTACCATTCCACTGTAAAATAATGCATTAAGTGCAATCATTTTCCATACAGTTGTGCAGGCGATGTATTAACATGTTGAAATGATCTCTCAGATCCTTGGTCATCCGACACTGTCGTTATTTTTTACTAAACATTTTGGATTTCCAATTGTTGGCCTTCCAATAACATCCTGCAAAATCTTTTTCTTTCTAAATGCTGACAGTCTGTCAACACTGTGTTTAACACATGGTGACATGCAGTTGCATTGTGGGCTGTTAACGTGTTATGCTTGTGATAATGGAAGCGATATGGAAGCAATCTTGGAGCGAGAGAAAACACAGACGCTCTGACTATCAAAAAGCACTTCACGCTCAAGGCAAAATCATGCTACACCATTCTTCACACCGCTCTCACTCTGCTCACATAATCTGCTGTGTCGTATCCTCACTTCTTCTTTTTTTGATGTAAGCAGCCTATGTCGTAATAACAATACGTAAGCTTCCTGCCATCAACACCTCTGTTTAGACAAGCCCATCTCTTGTTCCCTGCAGTACATTTTATTACTAATTGTGCTTTTCTCTTTTAGGGAGGCTAATGAAAAGGCCGTCTGTTGTCAAATTATGTTTCTCCTGCATGGTAGAATGGCATGTGTTCCCCGTAATGCAATGAGCGATGAAAGTTTTTTTTCTATTTTTCCGGCACATCATAAAGCTGGCAGTTCATTAGACGTCGTACTTTCGTATCATCTATCAGTGGCACTATTGATGTAACAGCATCTCGTCTAGTGTCTTCCCGCCGGCGAGCTGCGATTTTAATTTCTTGGCCTAATGAAGCATCGCATCTGGGCTGTGGGAGTGGAGGAGAGTGTAGCTCAGCTAACACAGGGACTTTATGCGCTTTAGTAAACAAAGCCACAGGGACGGAATCTTGGCGAATGTGATGATGTCTCCCCGCCTCATATGAGGACGGGAAGAAAATGGGCCATTTATATTCTTTGCACAGCGTCTCCTCTATCTAAGATGTCCCATTACTTTTGTTAAGGAAAGGCCATCATGGCTTTCTCTATTAAAGAGATCATTCTCTCTCTCTCTCTGTCTCTTTCACTTTGGCAACAGCGATATAATTTGCTGACATTTCAGCTGTTTGGTTTCATGGAGGAGGCCTGGTGTTTGCCTGGTCTTTTGCACAAATGAGGCGCTTCAAATGATGTAAGTGGCTCATAACATGACAAACTGTCACGCTTGTCATGAACTAGCAGAATAAAAACCTTTAATGTCAAAGTAATCGCTGGTTCTGAGATATCCCATCATCCTTAGTGTCAAGACACCCGTGGTGTTCTGGTAGCATTTTTGCAGGTCTCTCACAGCTGTATTTGGCCCCCCTTTTTAGCTAATAAACATTCTAAAGCAAGAAGCCAAATGAGAAATTAGTGCATTTGCTATGGTAGTTGGTTAATTACAGAGTGTCTCATTATCCTGGATGACACTGATTAGCTTCCGTTTCATTGGGCTAAGATGTTTGTGTGTTTGTGTGTGTTTGTGTGTGTTTGTGTGTGTGTGTGTGTGTGTGTGTGTGTGTGTGTGTGTGTGTGTGTGTGTGTGTGTGTGTGTGTGTGTGCACGCTCTAGTTCAGGTTGATTGGGTTAATCAGTAGAGTAGTGGATAGCTGGATGGGTGGCTAATTCTGAGAGTTGCTCTCTCTCTCTCCTTAACAACAGGTTCCACCCTCTGAACCTAAACCGTGAATTACCCATTCCCCCTTTCTTCTCTTGTCCAATCTTTCTCATCTCTTCTCTTATCAATTACACATCACACACACATACATACACTGCTTGTAGCGGTCTTGTCTTAGCGTGTAGAAAGAATCTTTTGTATGAGTCATACCACATGTTCACCTGGTCCGCCTCAATGAACTGTCAGGTGGACTTCCAGCATGAACAGGATGATAAAAGTCTCTGTTAGAAAGGGCTGACTGAGTTCTCACACCCTTTATAACACTGAGCACCAAGAACGTACTCTCACACATGAACAAAGAACATGCAACACCTGCCAGAGGAATAGCCCAACGCTCCCTGACCTGTCAGGAAGTGCAGTTCTGAGTAAAGCAGGTGTTTAAACTGAAAGTTGTATGGTGGCTTAAAGGAATAAGTCACTCAGAATGAAAATTATATCATCATTATCACTCACATTGCTCCAAATCCATGTGACTTTCTTTTTCCATGGAACATAAGAAAGTTAGGCAGAAGGCAGAATGTTAAGGACTGACAACATTAGTCACTATTTACTTTCTTGGAACGGAAACAAGAGCTGTTTCAAAATTCTTTAAAATATTTTTTTATATTATTTATAAAGTCAAATAGGTTTGATAAGACATGCAGGTGAGTGAATGTATTTTCATTTTTTTAGTCTGCAAAAAAGTAGAATCTATTGACTATTTACAAATTCTAAAACTCTGTATAGATTTCTCTGAAGGCTACTGATAAATAGCTAATTTTGCCAGTCACCTCCCGTCGTTCGTTAGGTTTAACCTTGTGTGATTTCTACTTAATCTGTTTTGCCACATGTCTGCATTCTATATTGCATCACTCGCTCTCTCCGTGGCCCCACCTGCATCCTCACTTCTTCCATCACTATTAAAGTCAGGAATCCAGGGAATCTCTTGCCTGGCGGGGCCAACACATGTAGCGTAATGATGTGTATTAGGCTCTTTATAGAATGGTACAGGTCGACACTGCCAGGCTGGTTTGCAGCCAATAGTCTTCATTGGCCATCAGTTAATGCCGCCAACACCTATTCCCTACGGCAGCTGGTTCAGGTTATTTTTAAACTCAGGAAACATGTTTTCAATGTAGATCAAGCCCACTCATATTCAAGCTTACCATCTGCATGCCAAGTTTTGCACATGCAAGCAGCTCTCTTTTTCATAGGAAATCAGGACGACATAATTTTCATCACCTTCACTGCCTCCATCTTGCCTTTGTCCTCTCCGTTTTATTTTATATCATTTCTGTTTACTCCTTCCCTTGTTGTCTCTCTCTCCTTCTTTTACCTTTTAAGCTTAACTATGTTATTACTGCAGCTTACACAGCCAGGAGGACTTGAACAGACCCAAACTGTGTGTGTGTGTGTGTGTGTGTGTGTGTGTGTGTGTGTGTGTGTGTGTGTGTGTGTGTGTGTGTGTGTGTGTGCGTGTGTGTGTGTGCGTGTGCGTGTGCGCGTGTGTGTGCATGTGTTTGTGTGTATGTGTGTGTGTGACTCTTTTGTGTGTTTGCCACAGCCTTGTGATTTCTATTTACCCTCTCTAATAAATCAATAAGACTTAGCATTAACTGGCAGTAAGCACTGATACAAGTCAATTTACACATGCAGACCTATAAGAATGGAAGCTGATTGTAGATGGCCACAAGGCAATGACTGTTTGCATAATCATTACAGTTTTAAATGAAAAGACTCTCCAGTCCAGGGATTGGGATGGGAATTAAGACCATTCTGTGTGAGTAGCTTTTTGTGAGATGGTTTTGTTTTTGTGTGTGGAGCTTTAGTTTTCAAATGAGGACCTGGAGAGAAAGTCTTGTACAAAATTCATGCTTTTCTGGAACTCCCAACAACCCATTTTATTATGTTACGAATGTAATGTGCCAACACAGCTCCTCAATAAGGATCATTTGTTTTATCTGAGTGATATTGAGGTGCTCCATCATAATGATCTCAGTTTAAAAATGAGTGGCCAAGCAGGCCCTGCCTGTTTTTCATTTATGATGAGCCATCCAAAAAGTGTGCCCATAAGCTGTCATAACATCTCACCTGTTTTAAACACCCCATCGGTCTGAACTGCTTAGTACCTGTGGGGGGGTGGAAGTTTGGCTCAGCAATCCTATGGGAAAATCTCTGGGAGACACCTGTAAATATTCATTAACAGAGAGAGAGAGAGTGAACAGTGCAGAATGCATGACAGGAACCTAACGAAATGTCTGTTAAGGTTGTCATCGATCCAAGTCAGCACCAGAATGTCAGGCAGAATTCTCTTGTTTACAGATGGAGTTGTCTTTTGTTTAGAAGCGTGCCTCATTATTTGAAGATGTTTCTGCACTCTTATGAGTTTCTTTATTAGTTGTAAAACAACCAGAATACCCTTAACATTTAACTAAATAACTATAGCATTGGGTAGTACACAAACTACTCAGGGATTTACATTGCCACACTGTAAATCACTGAATGTGAATCTAAACTTGTCTTGTTAAATTTTAACTTGTCTTGCCTAAGACAAGTTAAGAATCACTGTATGTGAAACTAAACTTGTCTTGTTAAGTTTTAACTTGTCTTGTCTAAGACAAGTTTGGATTCACATACAGTGATTCTAAACTTAAGTTTTAACTTGTCTTGTCTAAGACAGTAAATCAGTGAATACAGTGAATGTAAACTTGACTTGTCTTGGCTAAAACCTCAATATGTCTCAGTTTGAAGGTTTATTATTATGTCTTTATTAAAGGGTAGTTATGGTTTTAATTGTTTGAAGATTGTTATTGTTATGTCTTTTCCTGTTCTTATTATGTCTTGAACAGTTTGAACTGCATATGAACTGCAGGATATTTTGCTGCAAAGTAAACAAACATGCAAGGCACTCACTTTTGCTCATAATGAGGCAGATATTCCTACAGTGCACACCACGGGTTTGACTTTACTACTGTTACATTTCAGCAGTTTCAGTTCTCATTTTATTGGCTGTTACCTGTAGATATTAATTATTTTAATTAATACATATGCTCAGGAACAGTTCAGCCTTTCTTGTTGCCATTGTCATCTTTAGCATTATTGAGTTTGGGTTTAGGAGAAAATTATTAGCAGCCATTACAAAATGCTCTGACTTGGCATCTCTCTTTACTATTCTGGGTTTATCACACCCCACCCTATATATCTCTATAGCCATCTCTCTCTCTCTCTCCGTGTCTCTATCCTCATGGACCCAAACATGCAGAGATGCACTCAGCTCTCTGTTTGACATTCATGAGTAAGTTGAGCCTGTGGCATCTGCATTCGTACCTTCACACAAGTACAAATAGCCAAACCCAAAGCGAAAGAAAGAGACAGAGAGAGGCTTAATGCTTCACATAATCTTGGGTTCTGCCTGGTTCTTTTTAATGGGTTGATCTTCTCAAAGCACCCACTATTGTTTGCACACTACATTGTTTTTCACACATTCTTATATGAGTAACTATTCATGTGGGTGCTTTTAGTTTTCCAGCTATTGAAAATGTTTTTCTCCCAATATGTTGCTTTACTTTGAATTTAGAAAGGTTTCTGAGAGTTTTGAAAGTTGTGTGAAGTACATGAATATTTAATTCCGTGAATCATTTAGTTCAGTGAAGCATCTGTTATACTAGCAGTAATCACATCTAACTCAAGGGTCTTTTTCTGTAGTTTCAGTGGGTGCCAGTGCTGACGGACTTCCAGAGGAAGGACTCTGTGTGGGGCTTTGTGCCCCCTCCAGACAGTCCCGCGTTGGGAGAACTTCACAGTCCTATCACGCTACACTTGGGGGACTACAACTTAGATGGCTTTCCTGATGCTCTGGTCATCCTCCGTAACACAAGCGCCAAGTGAGTAAGCAGCAATGGTGGGTGAAACCACCAAAATCTGTGCTCCACCCAGAACTGTTGTTAAGCCTGTTTATTTATTTATGATGCTTTAAGTGACTTTATTAGAATCAGCAGTATTGATTTTTTTAGTAAGAAAGTGTTAAGTGAAAAGACTTGGGTAATGAGTTCTGACATCTAAAGATTTGCTGTGAAGATGAATAGAGACAGATTAGCCTATTCTTATGTGTTAAGATTTCATAATGCAAAGGCTTCACTGAGCGTTTAACAAATCATTGGTTTAAATGAATAACAAGAAGTATGTCAGTTTAACATCACTAACATTTTTCCAGCAAATGACAGAAATGCACATAACCTTGTGGTGGATACATTAACTCAGACCCTGTGATTTTCAGCAACACATTACTAAGAAATCATTTTTTTCCTAGACTAAGAAGACTGCTTTTATCGTACCGACATGATAACAGTAGAGTCCAAAACTCAAATCATAGACACAAAGTTCTTTGTCAAATAAGCATGAAAACAAAAATATTTTTTATGTCTTTTCCAAAGCTTGTCTTTTGATTAAGAGTGAATAAACTGTGTTTGTATGTGTGGGCAGTAGGCATGCAGACAAGTGTAGCTTGTATCTAGTTTTGTGTAAGGGTAGGTGTGTCTGTATTTCTCATCATCTCTTTCCAAAGTTTAGGGCATAATTACTGTAGTTACTACAGGTATTGTATATAGATGACATAGATATATTGTTTTTTTCCACTTGATTGAACATAAGCCTATCACTGGCTTACAGTCAATTGTAATCCGTTTTGCATTTTGGGAGTTTGTCAGAGTTCTATTCACACATTCAGGACATGTTCTTGAATTCCATCTGCACCCCATCCAGCTGTTTTCAATGCAGGAAAATATCCTGTGTGAGCGGCTCATTATTATTATTATTATTCTTTACTGTCTGCTCTCGTGGGTGTGGTTTAGCAAGCACATTTGGTTTTGTGAGTCCACTGACTGTGAATTGCACTGATGCTGGGGAAATCCCTTAATAGGGGAATTACTTACAGGTCAGGGGGCATGAATAATTGCATGAATTTTTTAATGAGTTTTCACAATTAATTATAGTAAATTAACTTAACCTATTAAATTTACAGTCCTAATAAGTACATTACAAATTTACTCATCTGAAACGCACCCATTATTAAAGGTACTTATAAAAGTACCCTTTATTCTAAAGTTATTACGTGAATGTGGAACATTATTCCCCAGCACCTCTATAAAGCAGTTGCTTCTGTATTAAACTGTCAACCACTGAAGCAGCCTCATTTATAAAAGAAAAAAATGTTCTTTTCTAAGAAAAAGGCAGGACTGAAATTCAACCTTGATTATTTCTTCTTTTATCCAAACAGGACCTTTTTGATACTGTCACAGTAGTTGCTCAAAGCACTGCCATTGCTTCCTTCTCCCTTTATTCCTTGTAAGAATTTGAAGTTTCAGTAGGAGGATTTCTTGTATGATCTTGAAATAGATAAGACAACTAACTTTATACATTTCATTTCTTTCCCTAAACTCTATTTATATAATTAGTCGAGTTTTGCACTAGAAGAGCTTATTTTTACATGTCTACCTTAAGGCCAAAACATTAAGCCAAACTTTCCACAATAGCTATGCAAGCTGGATTACATGGACGAGTACACATTGCAACCTCATAAGTCATAAGTTCATGGTGACTGAATAACCCGTTTTTACAGTTTCTGCATGGACTGGAAGGATAATGTTGCGTTGCGAATGTTAGCACATGGTTACATCATTACATGTCCCCTTTAAACAGCTTAAAATGGCATTTTTATGGCATAACCTACTTAAGACTTTTTGGTAATATGATGATGTTTGTACAAAGTAGCCATTAATGTTTTATTTTAGATCAGAGAGCCTTATGTTGAGGGCAGGAGATTTGTGTATGGCCATATCGAATCCTGTGCAATTGATTCCAACAATAAAGAGTTTGTCCACTTCACACAAAGATTGTGTGAACACATTACGATTTGCTTTTTAGTAGTCTTCATGGTTAATACAGAAATGGCTTAACTTTTCCCTTTGGTGGGTCAGTGTTATAAGGCTTTTTTGCAGCTATAGGCTCTTCTAATCACCCCACAGCCAGTCTCATCATCAGCACTTTGTCAGTATCCAGGCAACATGCATCCAGAGACCATGAAATGCACCAGAGTTTGATCAAATCGGCCTATTGTCATTACCATCACCTCGAATAGCTCTGATGCCTTGCACAGTGATTTGATTCTCATCAGCCAGGAGCTGGGTGTTAAAGCCTTCTCTCCTCACAGATGGCCACTTCCTTATCTCACATCAATCTGAGCTTGGATCTATCTTAAGACTCCCAGTGGCTGAGAGCTGAACTCTCATTATAAAGACCAACCAGAACATCTTTCTTGGAATCTTTGGTCTGTTTGAACACTTGTGATGCTGTTGTTTATCTAACATTCTGCTGTTATGTTGTTAAGAAAGCGCTTTTGGTTGCCTTTCTCGTCTTTTTTTGTTTTATCTTATCTTTATCTTTGTCTTTATTTTGTTATCGTTTTTCTCAGTCCTGGTGGAATCCCGTAATGGTTTATTCACTTAAAAATTTAGTTTTTAAGTGATAAAATTTTATACCCCTAGTTCAATACTGAATAATTCTGTAGTGGCCCCAAAAGATATCTGGACGCTTCTGAACACTGAAATCTTAAAAATGTCTGAATGTCATTTCATTACAAATGAAATATGAAATCAAGTAGCATTTGGACAGAAATTGTTTCTCAGAACTAACTTTTCTGAGCTTTTCAGTTACTTTTAAAACACTTGCGCATGTGAGTCATTTTCTCTCAAGTTCAAAAAGGTGGCCAATCGCAGATGTAGTTTTTCACATTAATTGTGAACATTTTTACTTTTTTGTGAACATGTTTTACAATTAGTGTTCAAGTTAAAATGAAGTGTAATCGGCCGTATTGAGTTAATGGTAATAAGGGCCTAGTGGATATTAAAAGGGGACTATATATATATACTGTATATATAACCTAGTTTAATTTATTTTCATTTTTTTTATGACAGCATAATTCCCAAAGTTACATTGTGTTATTTTATAGTTTTGAGGAATTTAAAATGTGAAAAAAATATTAATTAAAAACGAGTGAGTGTTTCCAAACTTTTGACTGGTAGTGTATATTGTCCCCTTCTGAGATCAAGAGGAGCATGCTGATATCCACTGAACAAATTGCATTGTTCCATTTAGAAATTAGTGACAAATTGAGATACAAGTAATATTATGCCAGTTTTTTCCCAAAAGCTTTAAAAATGGCCGTCAGCCCATTTGTCAGCAAAGGTTGTCATGGTTTCTAAGGTGATATAGTGTGTAGATGAGTGTTTTTGAGTGGGTGGGTGAGAGAGTTTTCACATCCAACCAGAGACATTTCAAAGTCAAAACAATTTAAAATTGAAATGAGAACATCACACCTCTTTGAAATAAGACATAAATAGTCCTTAGCAGAACAGTGAGATTACAAGAATCTAAATGTTTTTTAACCGCCATTGGGTAAAACATGTTTTCATTCAATTCAGTATTTCAAATTAGTGGCTTATGGAATCTTCTGAGGCTCTTTACATCTTTTGCAACTTGAAACCACAGCATTAGGCCTCTTTTACTGTCCCTCCTTGTTTTTTTACTCCTTTGTGATGTGCTGCTCTCTTCTCTCTATTTCTCTCTTTCTGTGTCTCTTTCTCCCGCTCTCTCTCTCTCTCTCTCTCTCTCTCTCTCTCTCTCTGTCATATTCTGTCTAGGAGATATCAGATAAAGGAATGTCATTGGCAGTTGAGGTGTAGGTGTAGATGCTATTTTTAACTGCTGTTGTGCCCTCTCCGACAAGACTAAATGAAAGCATGCTGTTTCCAATTTACTGAAAGTTTGGATTTTAAATCACAGTTGAGAGCCTGGGTGGAAAAGGAAATGGAAAGATGTTCAGAATACACCATTGTTAAATCATAGCATATTGTTAAATTATTAAACCATATCCATTAGCATTCAAAGCTGTAATACTTTCAAGACATGTTTGTTTGTTTGTTTGTGTGTCTGTATGCTTGTACACTAGGTAGGTGTGCTTTTGCTTGCTGTACAGAACTGCCAGTAGCATTTCATCAAGTCTTGCTCTCTGGACCACAGTGTGAACTTAAAGTCCACATAACACAACATTAACAATTCAACTTACTGCAGTAATGTAACAGTGCTATGCAACAGCCACTATCAAAAAAGTTGTTATTTATAGTGTGTCAGTAGGAATCACACTTACAGACTTTCATGCATTCTTTGCTAGTAACAGTAACAATCAAGTGAGAAGTTTATTTGAAAAATGTGGGCCAGGGACAAATGAGTGGATTGGGATGAGTGGTGTCTGTTGGACTGGTGGAGAAGTTAAGAGGAATAAGAGGACTTGGTGACACTGGCTAAGACAGAAAATTGGTTCAGAAGGGAGACTGTCAGATGGCAAGACCACCTCTAGCTAAATCTGCTGTGATTGCAACACTAACCTTGACTTAGTGCTGGAGCAGTAATGTTTCTATAGAGATGTCAGGCTTCCGTTCATCATTGTGAGAGTACATGAGTCTGGCCCACATGCTGACAGTGATGCAGAGGGACTCTGAATGAGATTAAGGCAGTATATGTTTCTGTACCTCTCTCTGCTTGTGACAGTCCTCTGTATGTCTGACACACACATCTACATCTTTCATCCTTCATTTTAGACTTAGAAATTTAGGGACTATCTTGTGCTGGTCTTTGTCACTTTCTGAGAAAGTAAAACGGGGCAAAAAAAATCACTGTATGCATGTAACTGTAGGAGTGTCATTCAGAGCGATTTGAGATGTACTTTTCGTTTTTTTTGTCTCACACATGTAGATGGTTTAAGCATGCTAATTAGAAACTGTGGGCATATAGTCCCTTATTTATGGTAATCCAGATTCATCAACATGAAATATAAAATGATGTAAGAACAAATCCATGTTCATATGCACCTATTGTGATTCCAGCTCATTCCAGCATATTTAGTGTGAGAACCGTTTCTGCAGACATAAGTGTGAACAATTGCTTGCAATTGTTAAATGATCGAGACCCGATGTCTTAGCACGCAAGCATGTCTGCACCGGTCTCAAGAGGACAAACTGTGCATTCTCTCTCCTGTCACTGGCATGTCATCTTCCACCTACTTTGTTTCTTCCAGCTTTGTTTTCCACTAAATGCTTGCTGCTTATTGAATTTGTTCTTGGTCTGATTCAGGGAGAAAGGGAAGATGGTTGAGAACAGCTAAGCAACCCTTTCCAATCTTCTCTTTAACAGCAGATTACATGGCAGATACATGGCTCATCATCTCCTACACACTGTTTCCTCTCCCATCCTGTTCCACTTCGCTTCGGGGTCATGCCCTGGTCCTCATTCTGTTTTAGTTGTAACTGAAGAAATGAGGAGCGACAGAGGAGCTTTGTCATCACTCTGACTCACCACTAAAATCACTTTAAGAGAGTTTAAACAGAACTTTGAGAAGTGAGCTGGCTTTGTTTGTTTTCATATATTGAGTTTTGTTCACTTCTAGGGATGTTGATAACCGCAGTGACAATTATAGAATCTGAGTCTCATCATCTCACACGTTGATCAGAATCCTTCATATTTTATTCAAATCCAAAGCCTTTCCCTTTGCTTCAGATGTAATTATTAAAAGCTGTAAGATTGCATTCTTTTTACAAAGCTGCAGTAAGAAGTTGTGTAATCAATTTTTACTTGAGTGTTCTGAAGTGGGGCTTAACAGTCACGGACTCCTCAACAGTGAGAGATGATCTGTGACCTCAGCAGTGTTTGTTCCTGAGTGAGATTACTCAGACAGCAGTGAGGATGCTCCTTCACCTCTGATTTTCAAGTTTCTGGCCGAGAGCATTGTTTATCCTGTTACAACATCTGGACTCAATGTGGTTCTCTGGAACATGTCCAGCATTTCAGGGAATAAATGCAGCTTTCTCTTTCTAATATTTAAATGTTCATGAAATACTGATGTATGTACTACTTATACAACGTATCATGTTTGTTAAGGACTTATTGATGAAATACATTTTAAAAATCATGACTTGAAAGCAGAACAAAATTAAAATCCATCTTCACTTTAAAAGGCACTTTTCTGTTTTCACTATTTTATTAGTCTCTTTTTGCTAACTGTAATACAATGAACATTTCTGTATGTCTGAGAGAAAGAGAGACAGAGAGACTAGATAAAAGCTCATCAGCATAAAGAAGCATGGTGGTAGAGCAGGGCAGAACAGAAATGTGTGTGTGTGTGTGTTTGTGTGTGTGTGTGTGTGTGTGTGTGTGTGTGTGTGTGTGTGTGTGTGTGTGTGCGTGCGTTTGTGTTTAACCTTGAGTATGTACATGTGCCGATCCACAACATGTATGATGACCCAGTGTGTGTGTGTGTGTATACATACATTTATCTGTAATTGTATGGGAGAGAAAACTAACCTATATTACCATCATTAAGCGCTGCAGTCTGCCTGCAATATTAGTAAGATTGAGTTTGCTAAGGACTCCTCCACAGCCAGCCAGCAGCCCCTCCTCTGCACACAAGAGGGTCATTAAAAGGGTGTTTTCCTGTTCCTTTGAGTTCCCCCTCTCTCTCAATCTCTGTCACTCTCTTTTCCATTCTCAGTCAGTTTGCTTTTGCAGATCAGTGTGTTCCCCCGCCATGCAAATGGTCCACTTGATAGGAGCACTGCTAAGCTGTGGGCTAATGGTTCCTCTCCCCTCCCTATTCTTGTCCACTTAGGCTGAAAATTAATTAACGTTTTGCATCAGTGGCCTCAGGATGCCCACCAGAGTTTGTGAAAGAAAAGTAATGATATGTTGATTATGACTTAGGATATTTGGGCGGATGTATAGGAGCAATTTTAGAGGGCTTCCTCGGTTATGCCTAACAACAGCAAACTGACTTATTTCTTCTACTGTTTTTTTCATATAGATTTTTAGTGGTAATTGGCTGTGCCCCACCAACAAGGCCAGACTGCTTCTCAGCTCCTTCCTCTTCCCGTTAAGACCTGCAGACCTAATGAATTTTAATGTACAGGACGCTGTTGAAATGTAATTTATTTTCATTTGTCAATTCACATAACATCAACAGAGGAAAGCACAGCTAAACAGCCTGAGGGCCACACTGAAAATCCATTTGTCATCTGCTTGAGACTGCATCGACTTTTAACACAGACGAGACTGTAGCCTCTGCTTGTTTTTCTCTCTGTCTCTCGCCTATGTCTTTTCTTCCCTACGCATCACCATAGCTGCCAAGAACACTTATCTGGTGATTACAGTGGACTTGATCCAGATGTTACAATTATGAAGTGCTGGATCATATTTTTTCTGACGTCTTTATCTGCCTGCTCTGTACTTTTTTTAATCAGGGCTCTTCACAGTGGTTCAGATGAAGTGGAGCACAGTAATGAGTTCAGTTGTGGTGGACTCCAGCTCTCTCACGCACACAGGTGGAGTTTAGAGGTGCGAGCTGATCTGTAGTCAGGCTGCAGGTGGATGCACATCTTGTGGGCCAGCAGGTGTGTTCTGGTTTAGCAGAGCTCCTGAGAGACATTATCACACTCTCTCTCGCTCTATTTCTCTCTTTTCCTGAACTGCTCTAATCACCTCTCTGCTCTGCTGTGCCCCTCTGCCACTCTCTCTTTCTCTCTCTCTCTCTTTCTCTCCCTCTTTCTCACTTTCTGACCAATACTGCAGGGCACTGTCAGACAGACGAAAGCAAGCATTATGGGTTCTAAATATTTGCATTTTTATAGCTAGCTCTCACTTGAATTTGTGTTGGATAATTCAGTATGAACACAGGTGCTTTGAAAGCCTAGAAAACCAGTTTTCTTTAAAAGGTATTTTCATAGGCAAAGCTCTGCCTGTGAATTCAGTGACTCACTGGACAGAAGGCAGCAGACACAGCCTACGTGTGTATTTAACTTCTTAAGGTGATCGACTTAAGAACAAACAGTAGCTCTTTTGTAACCGCAAGCACTAAGTAAATATATTACCATGTTTAATTCTCATTTGAGAGTTTTTCCTCAACATTTATTTTTAATTTTGTAGCCCCAGACGTGCACCTGCTACATTACATCTTGCATCTCTCTGTATGAAAAACAGCACTAACAAAGTCACTTCAGAGCAATGGGGACCTACAGCACTGAACATTTTGTAAGTCTCCCTTATTTAACACAGCTGGCTCAAATCATCAGCTCGTTAGCAGAGCTCTCCATGAACTGAATTGTATGTGTCAGACAGGTGAGACAAAAGGAAGGACTTCTGCATTTAGACCAGAACAGCTCCACCTCCCCTTTTTGTGCTGAGAATGAAACAAAATGAAGAAATGAACAGGAGAACAGTCACTAGCACCAGCCATTATTTTTCCTGAAGAAGACATGCCCTTAGCTGCGGGAAGCCACTACACAGCTCAACCAACACTGTTTTCTTTCAGAACCACCCGCTGTGGGTTATACCTACATCACAGTAAGAGGAAGACAGAGAAGAACAAAGAGATAAAATGACCAACCATGGGTCTCCAGCCTTGGCATTAGTGAATTGAGATCTGAGAGATCCATTAAGCAGAACTAATGTGTGTGTAATTGAATGGCATCAATTGAACACTGCTTTATGATGTCAGGGCAGAAGTGCCTAATAGAAGTGCTTAAGGTTTACGAGGGCCAGGACAGAAAACTCACACAAGGAGTGTGGGGGAAAACCTGTGCTATGCATACCTGCACACATAATGGCATGTGATTGCATTTGATATTAAATAACACAGTTTAAAGGTAAATGCATGTGTTTTGTACTGCAGTAGGGCTACTCGTTCCTCAAACCATGATCAACTCGCACCCGCTGCACAATGAGACCTATAGTTATAGTTATATACCAGGAGAAGCCTCATCATTTACTTTATATCTAAACATTGAATTATTCACACATTGAATTATTTGGCCTGGCTGTGCTAGGGCTCAAGTTTAAGTATAGCGACTGCAGCTGCATGGGGCTCTGTTGCTAGGCAATGGCCGTCCACCTCACAAGCGTGTGTTTTAAAATACTTGTCTCGTTGTCAGTCAGGATTAGCCGCAGTTCCACTAAGACTTGCAAAACGTCTTCATTTGGTGAAGATGGGGGATAAATGTCGATACGTGTCAATATTTCTCTCTCATGACAGAGCATCAGATCTGCCACGGTAGACTGTATTCCCATTTACTTTTGAGATAAAATGGCATTTGGAAATACAGCCCAGATTAAAGTTTAAAGGGCTGTCAAACGTTAAGCAAAGATTTATTTCTTTAAGTTCAGATAGGAAGGATTAAATTGAAAGGTCCTAAAAATCTGCCAATTGGAGATGACGTGCTCAGTAAAAAACTTTCAAGTTATATATCTCTTCACATTAAACAGTGTGTTGATCTAAACTGATCCTCTTTTCATTTTCTGGTAATGATGTTTTTGTTCTTTCATTTAATCTACATGCAACACGCTTTCGGTGTGAAGTATATGGAGAGTTTTTTGGAAAACTTGTGTGAACAAAATGACACAACAAAAGTCAACCTTTCCTTTTAGTTCTCATTTGGCTTAATCCTGAAAGCGATGTTTTATGGCTTACCCCATTTTTTACTTTCCAAACATGTGTCCCCATCACCCCTTCTTCACCAGCATACTGCTTCCACATGGAGAAGGCAGCTGTAGAAAGTGATTGAAATGCCATGCACCTTCAAACTGCTTTGTTTTTGCCCTTGAGAGCAAACTGACAGGGAAATACACCAACATAGAGAGACACAGAGAGATAGAAGCTTCAGGACATGTGGGTGGACCATTATTGAAGAGATGCCTGAGGGAGTGAGATCTCTCTGCCTCTGTCATCTTACCCCTCAAAAAATCTCCAGACTTGCCACATGCCGTCCCTCTCAACATGCTGTTTGTGCTCAGGACTGATGTCTTCAAAAATTCCTATTTTGATACCCAGCCAGCACAGCGGCCAGGAATCACCAGAGCTAAATTCCTCGTTTACTGGAAAAAAATGGGAAAAAACGTGTATGTTTGACAGAAGAGAAGGGAGAGGTCAGCCTGTGGGCTTGCCTCTGGCCTCTTCCTCCCTGCTGGGTTTGCCATGATGTTGGGTCCAAAGCTCCCAATTAGGCGAGTAGTGGGTGTGTGTGTGTTCTCATGGGTGTGCGGTTGGCACAGACAGTCACATGTCATGACCATGCTCCACTGACAGAGCCAAAGGACCAGAAGTCAGTCCAGCACCATAGCATATATACACTACAGGTCAAAGGTTTTAGCTTCACTTATTTTCTGGTAATATTGGTTAGCATATTTTTAAAAAATCTTTTAGAAACATTTTCGAAGTAGCTAGCCTTAACTTTTGCATTTTGTCGGACAACTTCTTGAACTCTGGTGTTTTTTAAACATTATTGAAGGATTCCTATCTATGCAGGTTCCTATTGGCTGCTTTTTATTATTAAGCAGTCAGTTTTAGTTTTATAATAACAAATTGTCTACTAAACTAATATAAATTTTGTGTCTAAAATTGTTTTCAGATCAAAAGGTTTTAAGTTTTTAAAAACATTTTTGTCAAATGATAAACTTTTGACAGATGGTGTATACACTGCATTTCACATAAACATTTATGGTTGTGTCTGCTTAGAAGTGCACACAATAAACTCATGTGGTGCACAGACACACAGCTGCTGGCATCTTCCACTGTCTATCTGCTTTTAGGACAGTTCCTGTGCAAATGCACTTTTGGCCCCTAGTCTGTGAATTGGCAGTCATAAAAGTTTTAATTCAAAAAGTAGGACAAAAACTTTTCTTCTGTGTGTGTTGAAACCCATGAAGATGCAGTAAAGCAGCTGTTCTCTGCGCTGCAGTAAGTGTGGTGTCAGTTAATCCTGTGAGGGGACGAGGTCTGCCTGCTTGACTGCCAGGCTTTGGCAAAGCCACCAAATCGGCCTGTGCTGACAGGCAGCCAGCAAAGGTGCACAGCAGCTTTGGCTGTGAAATACACAGATTAGCAAACCAAGCTCCAGATTGACCAGCACAATCCAAACCGAAAGTCTCTTCGCCTTCCAGATCCCTAGACAGCTAATCTGAGAAATTCTGTGTCATGGTCAAAGTTAACAAAAAGCAAAAAAAAAAAATAATAATTCACAGTCAACAAGAAAATCACAGTATTTGCAGCTGTGTAATGCTCCCTGTTTAGTCTGGCAGTATTGTACCGTTTGCTACCTGTCGCTTATATTGGATTGAAACTCAATAAATCCACAAGGTATTGTTTATATTAAGAAAAACACACGCAGGAATAATATACAAATGTAACAGTTCAAATAACACACATTATCTATTTGCAAAATAATATATGCAGAATTAATATAAGCATTGTGAACAAACATTTAAGTTTCACATTCTGATTTAGACTTTGCCCTATTGTTTATTGCTGTAAACACATTTTCTATTTTCAGTAAACTAAGGCACGTTAATTACTGTTTGTGGTATTCAATCAATACAGCTTAACTTGTTTTGAACCTTGAACATTCCTTTAACATTTACACAGTTAGCAATATATAGCTTTAATGTATCTCTTGTGGCAGCATTTATCTAGCTTTACATTTAGGCTTTGTGCATATTCCATCTGCGTTCCTTTCTGCTGAAACCAAGAAAAATAAAAAAACATGCATTTTCTATTTTTAGCTATGCACACTCAGGTTGAAATTAGCGTATTTCTGAGGAGTGCCACATGGAAAATATCGGATTGGTGGAGAAATGGCAGTTTAAAAAAAACAAAAAAGGAATAAAGGATACTGAATAAAGTAGAGGGTTGGCAGATGGGCTGTTGAGCAATGCAGAAAAGCATCTTATTTCATAATTCACTGTTGGCTCCCAGATCCACACTTTCCCTCCTCCTCCCCCAGACGGAGCTCTGAATTATGAGCAGAAATAGGTTCTGCTTAATTGCCTTTTTGTATTGGGGGATTGAAAAGTTCAGTGCAAGAGTTGTTTCCAGCTTTTGCCATTTTTCCAGCCTCACTGCTTCATCAACCCCTATGCTGCAATCCTGTACAGTGTGCGGTATGTGTGTGTGGTTGATTTTGTAAATGAGGAAGTGTTCTGTACTCAGACATGCTCTTTAATTGGCCAGAGTTCAGTGGTCTGCTACACGCTTGCAAACGTAATTAGCAAAGGTTAAATTTAACATGGCAGTGTCTTCACACACTTTTAGCATTGTGTTGCTCAAATCTGTTCACATTAACAGGCATCTTTGTCTTTTTTCTCTCTCCGCAGTGCACAGCAGCAGGCGTTTCTCCTGGAGAACGTGGCATGTAACAGCGCAGGCTGTCGTGAGGCAGGCCGCATGTTTCGTGTGCACTGGGAACAGTCAGATCTCAGTGCCATCCCCAGGGCGGTTGTGGCCACTTTTTTTGACATCTATGAGGACGTAAGTGTTGGCCTTTTCCCCTTGCCTTTGGCATTTTAATTAAAGCCGACAGAGTGGAGCAGCACGGCTACTTCAATCTCCCTCTCTTTCTCTCTCCCCGATCACTCTTTTCTCATCTCACTGATGTCTGTGTGACCCGCATTACTGAGCTTTAGCCATTATCTGATTTACTCCGACTGTAATATTGCCCCACTGGTGTGGCACAGGCCTGTCCTCTTTTGACATTGAGAGTGTAGAGAACTACACAATTCCCAGCACTGATCTATCTTATCTGTATATGTTGCCATCTAGCTATCAATCAGTAATTTGACCAAAGGAGTTAAATCTGTTTATTTGACCTGCAAATTTGTAGATAGATGTGATACACAATAGATACATATTAGGTACTCTGGTTCTGGATCTTTTGGCATTCAAACTATTGAAAAACATCAAATAAAAACTGATAGATTATTGCAGGGCAAATTGTCAGGCATTTGCCTTTGTTAATTTAGCTATTATATTCTTATTTGTAACAAAAATTAGTTTGTACTGCCCATTGAATAGCCCTTGAGTATCAAACTGTTCCCTTGACATTTTTTCAGACTGATGCACTTTATTTTCTTTTGATTTTGACACCAGCTAATTCCCTGCTTTAGTTCTGTTGATCAGTATTAAAGGTTTGTTTACTCCATGATTCCAGTTTGCCACCGTATTTTTTATTACATGCCCCTCCCACTCTCAATAGTTCAAATAGAGTTTCCCAGAGGGCAGCTTCAACTCTCCTTTCTAAAGTTTTATTTATCTCACTGGGTGCTCAAGGTTTGTTATAGGTTATTGATTTCCGAATGTCTTCGATTGGATTTACTGATTTGGTCTGTCTGGATAAATTCTACACATTCTTGTACACAGACACACACAAATGTCTCTAGCTTTAATTCCTGATATGTCACTGTACTGTGTCATGCCCAGATACAGTTATCTAAGCCTAGTAAGGCTCAAAACACAAAAATACACAAATACAAATACACTCTACCTGTATATATTGAGTCAATAGCTTTGTATGTGTGTGTGTACTTGAACAACAAAACCTTGTCTGGGCTGATAGCTGGTGGCATTTAAGCTGCCTTACCTGAAAAATGAGACCATTAGAAACAGTGCATTGACGTTATGACTTCTCTATCTGTTTCTTTATCCATCTCCCTGTCTCTCTTTCTCTCCACTTCTCTTTTCTCTTTCTATCTCTTACTCTCTCTTTTTCTCCCTGTTTCTCATGTTTGTTAGCTATCAGTGATATCCAGGGTTTGCTACAGCATTTTGTTTATAATACTGTTAATGACTGTTTTTTTGGCAATATATTTTATAGGGCTCAGTCCTTCTCTTTGTAAACATTAAATTCTCAAGATGATAACACAGCTAGCTTTGTTTACTGTGATGCAAAATCTAGCACGAATATGAGCTTATGTGCTCAAGAAAGTCTCTGTAGGTCTGTAGGGGAGTATCTGTAGGTATTGTGGTCACCCAAGGACATCAAACATCCCCATGCCGTAGATGGCCCTCAAGCATCTCGTCCTCTGTCTACATACACATGCACATTTAAGCATGTTTTATTTGCTGTCACCTCTCCCTCCCTTTCTCTGTATGATTCACTCCTCCCTCCCTCACCCTTTTCTCCCCATCGTAATCACAATATAGCCAATTACCTCAAATTCCCTCATGCTTACATAACTAATGGAGCTAAAGGCTCATTAAACAAACAGCACGCGCATGTCTCATTCTGTTAGCATAAGAGCTAGTCATCATTAGCACAGTATTAGGATGCTATCTGTATAGGAACTCCAGCACAGCGATATTCCTAAGACCGAAACTGATAGACCGCAGAGAGGGGCTGATAAGGAATCGTAATAGCTTGGCGGAGTGCATTAGGGATATGAAAGTGTTCAAACAGGGGAGATTCAAAGGGCTTTATGCATTGCAAGCGACTGAGGTCTGATTTCTTATTTGCAGGGTATATTAGATATGATCGTGCTCAGCAAGGTGGAAGGGAAGGAAGAGCTCGTCATCCACGCTTTGAAGAACAACTTTGAGGCTGACGCATATTTTGTGAAAGTGATCGGTGAGTATGAGTCTGTGTATGACTGAGACGTACTTTCACTATCAGGCCTGTTTCATGACCTTCATTTTCAAACCCTTTCAGGGCTTAACAATAATGATTTTTTTTCTGCTGGCTTAAGGCCAGTAGATCGGAAGTGTTTTTACTGGCCCTACCACAACAGATTGTAAATTATTTTTTGTGATATGTTTATATGTGTCAGAGAGAAATGTATTTATGGTCATGGTCATGTCCACTATACCCTATACACCAACCCTATATAAAATGTATTTTTGCTGGAAAATTGTAGGATTCAGTTATTTGTTTGTAACATGTAATCATCTATGTTAGCCTGCTAGATAACTACCTTTGTATCACAAATAGGACAAGTGTCCATTATATCAGCTGGCCTAAAACACCTTGGGGCATAAGGCCATCTTTATTGTTGTACTCTGCCTTGCAGGCTGCATTTGCTTTGATGTGAATTAGACAACAGCATGTTCCTCAATATAGAGGTCAGTAACTGAGGGCCACAGTTATTTGAGCTCTCGTGCTGGGCTCTTTCTTATGCTGTTTACCTGTGTTGGCCCAGTGAGGATGCCATTGAGGTGGTAGTGCTTTCAGGTTCTGACATTTGGAGAGCTGACATTTTCACAGCCAAATGTGTCCACTAGAAAGTAGCCATGATGCCATTTAATCCTGCCTGCTGCGTTTTAATTAAAGGAGAGAGTCAGTTTTCCCCTTCTCTCTCTCTCACTCGATCGTTTCACGTCCTCTAGCTCATGCACATAGATTAGCTTCCTCAATGTAACAGCATGTGAGGATCATTCTATCAGTGTCATATTAAAAAAGGCATGAAAATGACCTAAAGTCTCTAAATCGCTCATTCTTCTGCTTATTAGAGTGTTCTGTTTCTCTCTTTCTTGCAGATCTAGTGTTTAATGAGGGTGCCATAAGCTAGCTTGAATGTCTTGCCATGAGGAGAGAGGCATTGTGGGTAGTTTACTGCAGTTACAAACTGAAAAGTTGCTTGTGGCTCTTTCTATGAATTAGCCACCCGAGTGTGAGTGAAAGATTGAATCAGTCTTTTATATACAATATAAACATTATGTTTATACATTCCATTCTATGAAGTCTATAGCATGTTTTTCTAGGAATGATGTCAGACCAAAATCTTCATACTCATTCACTTCTCTGCCAGCTGCCTGTGTGTACACTAATCCACATGATGTGTTTTCATGCTTAAATGCATTAAGTATCAGTGCTTATGCAGGAGGATGATGCTTTGTTTAGAAGCACTGGGTTAGAGTTTGAACACCACAGGAATCAAAACAGAATCCATGACATCCTAGATCTTTTCTAGTATGTCCGAAATTGCTTGAGACGCAGTTTTTTTTCAGACAGTCTAATGGCTTTAAAAGACCTACCGCCCATCAAAATGAAATATGTGCCAGTGACTGCCATTTGACAGGCCAGAATATAGAAGGTTCTCCTCTATATTTACCAGAAAGTAAAAATTTTTATGAACTCCAGATCCATCTCACTCTCCACTGGCCACTGAGGCAGAGTAGGTGATGAACTGTACACCAGTGCACAATCAGCTTGTCTGGTTTATTCTACTCAAGAGGAATTGTGGGTATGTACAACATAACCTAATGCAATTATCTTCCCACTCAGTTTTTTATATATTGCTGGGGATGCCCTTAGTTATTTCACTTATCATCCTTAGAGGAGTAAATAAACAATTTAGCTCCATTCGATGCTGCCAAATCCTTAAGGCCATTTGTGTCTTCACATAAATCTGAAGTCTAACATGAAAAGAATTAGTGGCTTATCACAGACACGTAATGTGTGAAGCTGTAATGTTTTTGCCCGTTCTACATTTGTATCCCAGTATTTGCAGCCCTTTTATCTTGTGCCATATGTATTCCACACCCACTTACCCCTTTTTCATCAATCTCCTAGATTCTCATACACAAGCGCACATACTTATACACCCCCCACACGCCTTGCCTTTGAGCTATTACTAAATACGAGATGCCAAAAGAAGTCAGAATGAACAGTCATGATAGCAAGAGAGTAAAAGAGGAGGGGAGAGGCCAGGTGGTGCAATTTCCTGTGATTGCATGTCCTAAACTCACACAGACTCCGGTTCGAGGGTGTGTTTATGGTGTGTATGAGTGATCAGTGTGTGTTGGCTATAGGCAGAGAGGGGGAACTAAGGCAGCTGATTGCATTCTCATTCATTTATTAGAATGCAGATGAGCTCCAATGAGGAACATCTGCGCGCTTTGTTTGGTCCCCTACACGCTCCTTCCTCGCTATGCAATCTGTCACTCTCAAAAGTAAGGACCCCCACACACAAATTGAAACTGTACTTGGATACTTATTGAGGGTATTTACTCAAGCCCTTTCTTCTCTCACTCTTTTAGATTGAATGTCATGAATGACTTTTAATGGGTTCAGTTCAATACTGCGTAGTTTGACACTAGTTTGTTCCTTTTCTGCTTTATTAGACCAATTTAGTTGAATGAGAGAAAAGATAGTAAATTATTACTGGGAGGGAGAGAAGGAATGGTTTTCGGAACATGTTGCAGTGGAGGGTAAGGGCACATGTGTAAAGAGCATGTGCCCTTACCCTCCACTGAGTAGCAAAACTGTGTTTCCACTGTTATTAGTTATGTGGAAGGTCCATAGGAGAGCTTAGCTCTTAGCTGAAGGCTAGCTCATTTGGTCTGGTAACTGCACACATTTGTTTGTGGGTGTGTGTGTGTGTGTGTACAGTATATGTGTTTTCCTCATTTTCTTTGCCCCTCATCTTACAATCTCCAGTTTGATTTCCCGCTTGTATGGGTGTTTTGTTGTGGAGTCTAAACGATCAGGTGATGAGGGACTGAGAGTGATGCTGGTTACGGTAATCACTGCCTGATCTCAGTAGAGACTGAGAGCCAATCATAAAGCTGTCCAGAGAGAATCACCACAGCTCTGTGCTGCCGGGGTGGTGTGAACCAACTAGCTAATGGATGTAATTTCACAGCACCAGGGTTTGATCTCACAACTTTCAAGCCACCTGATACCGCTTTAATAGACTATTTTAGGACCGGCAAGCATTATTCCAGCTTTATGAAGCAGTGTGTCAGCGATCTTAATAGTGGGATGACGTGTATGTCCGTGTTGAGCAGCTGTTATTGATAACATGAGACACAGTCACTTAGAACATCAGTAGCAGCTGGTTTATTGGTGTGGAACAGAACAGCAAACCGCATGTCCAATTTCACAGCCATCAAAGCAAAGCTGTTTTAGTGTCGCTATCAAACTCAGGGCAGATTCACTTCCCAGAATCCTCCACTGTCCTTAGAATAACATTGACACAACCGCACACACACCATTACTGAATTTGGATCTGTTTCTTTGGTCACCACAAGGAAAAAATAACATGTTCCAGCAGAATCATGCCAGGCATCCATCGTCGAGTGGCACGCTAATGTGACATAATTGTTACCTGATATTACTTTATATTACCATATTACATAATAATTTCATCAAGATGTCATGCTGATGTCTAAAGTCTTTACTGAAAGTCTTTACTGAATTGTTTTTTCTACTGTTCACTTCTCCACTGTGTGTACACTCTGTAATACCCCCGCAGTTTGTAGTAGATGTCTGATGTCAGCGCTGTGGTCGTGTGATTATTATAATTCTTTGTACTGGAGAAGTTTCCACGATCTTCAAATAGAGCCCGCAGGGAGGAAGACAGACGAGCACCGAGCCTTATCTCTATATGAAGGCTTAGACTAAGCCCTGGCAATAAACAAGCGCATTATTCATGCAATGAGTTCACAAAATGCCATTTCATTTGGATTAAGCACATCATTAATGTTTTGATGTACTCAGTGCTGAAGCTCCTGTCTTTTAATAGTTTTATGCTGCACGTTTAGAATTTAACAGACAAAGGTGAGGGCTGCACGGACGTCACACACACCAGATCTATTAGGCTGTGCGTGTGTGTGTGTGCTCCACTGTTTTATCATTATCAGTTTGTATTTCATAGACCAATGCCCAGTATTACATTCAGATCAAACAACACTTACCTAAGAGATTTACAAAATATTCATATAGCTGTGTAGGTCTAGAATATAAGAACATGTTAACATTTTTGAAACAAAGTACCACAGTGTTTTGGGGCAGTGGTGACTAATACACAGTGTGGGTGGTGTCTTGCCAGGACTACTTGTCCTGTAGTCTACTCATCAATAGAGGACAATGAGAGCTGCTCTTCATCTCCAAAACCTGTTGAAAACCGACATGGATGAAAAATTATTTCAGGCTTCACGTCACACCTCTCCCTCAGTACATTCACTTTTGAAAACCAAAGCCACATTTTTGATTTTGCAGTTGTAATAACTCAAATCTGCAGAACATTTGTCTGTCAAGCCAAATATGGAAATCTGGAAATTTCCAAAAGACGAGGTTTCGGAATAATTGAAACACTTTATCATTTGTCTTTCCATCACAGAATTTTGCTTTGTCCAGTCCTTGTTCTTTTATATACTCTCTGCTTGCATCATGTAATTGTCTGTCTCTCACATTCTGAGCTTTCTCATTCCCTCTGTCTTTAAGTAGTGCTGTCTGTCACAGCTGCTTGAAAAATCTAATGCAGCATTTGGATAAAGACAGATGCAAATGTACACAGATGGTTCTTTGTGTGCCTCTAATGAGCAATTAATGATTTTTTACTTTGCCTTTCATATGCTCTGCTCTCTAACGCGCAGTCAATTTCGGCCTCAAATGAAGAGAGCGTGGCTCGTTTTTCATACCATTAGCGGGAATTTAATGTAGATTTTGCACGATTAATTTTCTTCTGGCTGTAGGGGTGTGTGGAGGCAGCTTTGTTGCACTGTGTTGTGTTATATGAGATGGGTGATGGAAGAGAGGGATTCCAAGTTTGTGATGCTGCCTGTGTTTAGCAGGGTGAAGCAGGGACCGCTGGTTTGATACAAAACACCAGAGTCTGTGACATACTGCAATCAACTTGTCTTTATCTGAGGGCCAGATGTGTGGGACAAAGTTTCTCTCATTCTGTTTTTTATCTCTTTCTCTCTGTAGTGCTCAGTGGCCTGTGCTCCAATGACTGTCCAGAAAAGGTCAAGGTGAGTTCTTCACTTTTCTCTTAAGTGGGTATGACGTGTTTGGCATCACAAGCTCCGCACTCAATCTGTGCCTGAAAATTTCCACAGATTTCACTTTTCCCCCTTATTTGTTTGTTTATTAAATATTTTGCCTATTAATTATTTTGAAATGAGTGTAGTTTTTTGAGCTCTTTTTAACACAACAATAAAATAGCAGATTTTTATCCCCAAAAACCTTTACGCATTTGGCAGATGCTTTCATTCAAAGCAATGTTAGCGTCATGCTCTGCTTTTTGAACTACAGGAACTGCCAAATGAAAGCAGAGATTGTGAATAGTCTGCAGATTCCTTCTGTCTGGCATCACTTACTTAGAAACATGAAACCTGATTGTGATTGTCTGTTAGTTCTGTCACTTTATCTTTTGTCCTGTGTCATTGTTGACTAGCTGTTCTGGGACAAATGTGTCACAAAGCAAAGCTGTAGGGGATAGAAGCCTTCATCACTCATCTCTCTCATGTTTTCACGCTCATTCGCTCCCTCTCTCCCTTGTACTCCATTTGTTTGTGTTTGTGCACCTTTATTCCCTTTCATATTCATATATTTCATATATTTTTCATTGCTCTTATTGTTTGCTGACCTTCTCTCTTCTGTCAGTCCATCCTTCACTCTCCTGCCATTCATTTCAGTCCTTTGTGTTTCTCTATGTCTTTTTATCCTTTCCCTGTTATCTGTAGATCTTGAAGATCTGCTGTATCTGCTCACAGACACCCAGAATAATAGAGTTTATTAGACAGGAAGAGATGCTACTGAGAGGTGTGTGTGTTTTGGGGCAACAACCACTGTGAGCTTAACAGGGTCCCAAAGCAATTCATTACCCTGTTAATACAGAACCCACGCACACACTGTTCATTAACTGTCATCTCTCGTAATGAAGAGATAATACAGCTTCTGCCCAGCTGCTTGTCTTCTACTTCAGAGACACACACACATCATGTTGCATGTGTTCTGTAACTCTCTGATACTCCAAGTGAGGACAGTTTATCCTGAGGCCAAAAGAAGGCAGAGGGCTGATTAAATAAGAGCTCTTTGAGACGAGGTGCAGACCAAAACCCTGATATACATGATGTACTACACTGTACAATGTATTTCTACACTGTATCAGTATTGTAAAAGGAACGTTTGCAAAAGTTGCAAGTGAAAATATTCTAGATTGTAGCAATTCGCATTTGTCTGTGTTTGTAACTTAAAACCTGTTGCACATTCCTGCCTTTTTTGCAGCCAGTGTAAAGAATTTATTTTATTGTACAGGCTTGTAAACATTCCCACTGTCTTCCAGGTACAGAATTGCCACCTCAAACTCATAGCATTGGCTGAGAAATAAGTTGACATCTCAAACAAACTGAGTTCTGTTTCAAAAGTGGTGCAGAAAAACTGTTTTACACTCTAAGAAGTCAACCTAAAACAACTAACTTACATTTGTCTCTGTACATTACGTGGAAGAAAGTGTTTTAGCATTCACAAATTACACACTTCGCCTTTAAAAAAGCTTTCAGAGACCTGACGTTTGACCCACTGGAGCACTTATTGTTTTTAAAGTCAGATGTACCCCAAATAATTTAGTTTTTCGTCTTTCAGTTTGATGACGGTTTCCTTTGTGGTTTTTTGTTTACAGTCTCTCTGAAATATTCAGTCCATAGGTGGATTCACTCACAAAGATGTCTGTTATTTCCCAACCAGTTCTTATGATGTATGTATTTATCTTTTTTTTGCTGATGTCTGTTGCTTCTTTGCTGCTATTGGCGTCACTTTGTTTCTTTTAAAGCCTCATCTTCCCACGTTGATGTTGTGTCTCAGTGTTCTCTTTCTTGCTCAGTCTCAACCTGTGTCTCCAACTGTCTGGTCCCTTTATCAGAGACATTATCAGTTATCCACCTGTCCTTGCATGCTTGACATGGCCCAAGGGCTCTCTAGCTGTTTACTATTCTTCAGCCAATCTCAGTTTAATGGAGGATATATTTTCCTTTGTACTAGTCTTTAAGGTTGTGGCACATATTATGTTAAGCAGTCATGTCTGGGTTAAGTGCCAGCTTCCTGTTTGATTATACATTGCAAGGATTCTTCTGTCTAGATCCAGGCAAGATCTTAATAATAGTGTGGTCTGTGTACATCAGGTGCTTTGCTGTAACATTCAAACCAAGTCAATTTTTCAGGTAGCAGATTGGTGTGTTGTAGTGTTTTGAGATTCAGAATAAATCTCTGTGATAAATGTTGACTGATGTGTAATAAGTAGGTTTTAGGGTAATCCAACAAACACCAACAAATTTAAATTTATATTACTTTACATTTATGCATTTGACAGATGCTTTTTACTGCTTGTATTAACAGGAAATAATTTTCAACAAAATTATGTGACAAAATATGTACTTCAGGTCTTGCTGACTTCAGAACCTATGGTCACCTGCTGTGCCCCAATTGCTGGCAGTTTATTTTGTTTGCCTGCACATTTTTCATCTGTATTGTAAGCTGCCAGGTCATCCTCTCCCTCATTTATGTCAGTTTGGCGCTGAGTGATGGAGGGTTTCTGCTGCAGGATTGTCTCGCTTCCTGTCAACATTGTCCGTTGGCTTGATTCAACAGCTATTGTGAAACACAATTTACAACAAGGGATTCCGCACACCCATTCCCACCCTAATCATGCCCCACAGATACATCTGTTTAAAAATTTATTTCCACTTCTCCCTGGCATGCTGTTCATTTGCAGTTCCCTAGATTATCGGCTGCATGAAGGAAAGTATCCATAATTGAGAACCTGGCATGTGGAAGGTCTGCCCCATCGCCCTGGTGCTAAGCCAATGCTGGCTGATTGTTATTGAGAGATTGTTAGGAGAGATCTCTTTCACCACCCAGTTGTAACGATGTGTCAGTATTCCAGCATTAGTAGGAGGCTGAAACTAGACCTAGATCTCTGTTGACCATAACTAAAAAAAAAACACTTGGTTACCAGCATACAGCATTTTATCAGATGAATACCATGCGTAATTGGAGACAATGCCCAACTCTGATATAAGGCTGAACCAAACATTATCACAGCATCATACAGCACACCCACCATCTGATGCATATTACACAAAACTGGCAAGAGACAATCAGTGTCAGAACAGCAAGCTCCAATCTGATTGGCTAGCCTCATGCAATTTTCTGTTTTTAAATTGGTGCCAGTCTACCAATGTTTCCTAGACAGAGCTTCTGAAAAAGCATTTTTTGGTTTGATCTAATATGTGTTTCGGTTAATTAGGACTTCACTTTATGGCTCTTTAATGTCTGCAATAAAGTGATAGATTAGAATTTAAGCTTTAAAATTCCAGTTTGTAGATTCTAATGGCACTTTCAAAATTGTTTGTAAATTTATGTGTGGTGTATTTATTTGTAACCACCTCTATCCATTCCACAGCCCTTTGGTGTGAACCAGCCTGGCCCTTATGTCATGTACACATCGGTGGACTCAAATGGCTATCTGAAAAATGCATCTGGTGAGTACACAACTCAAAAAAGATTGGGAAAGAGATGGGAAAGAGATCACATATATCTCCTTTCCCAGTTTATCATGCCTTAGTTAAGAAAAATAAGTCAACCTCAAACTACCGCAGTCATCCATATGATACAGTTCATACTGTCTTCCTGCCCTTCAAACTAAAGTAGACTAACTGGACAAAACATAGCACACATCAGTATGACAGGGTCTTGAGATTAGTTGTTGTTGTCTTGATGTTTCTTTATTGCTTAGTATTTTATATGTGAGTGCCTCAGCTTATGCTGTTTTGGCCATTAAGGCTTTAAGATTCTTCTAGTTCAAGATCAGAAAAGAAGGTACAAATGACCTTGTAACACCTTTCTTAAAGCAGATCAAATTAAATTCTTAACAGCACAGACAGAAGTTTCTTTTGAAGTCTCTTGCATCACTCCAAGATGCATCACAGACCTTGAGCTATAGTGGAGACATTACATAAACAAAAGAAAGGTATCATCTTAGCATGTGTGTGCTTTCTGTGTCTTCTGTGTGGCCTTGTTTTCTGTGTATGTCTGTTATCCTGTGTGTCTTTGAGGTGGACTGTATTGAAGAGTTGGTCATATTCCCAGCAGAATAGAAAGCAGGTTGTGGCATAGCTATTTCAAAAATAAATGACTAAATGGCTAAAAGGACAAAAATTATCCTCAGATAACTGGAAATAATGGATTTTGGGGAGCTTTTGTGTTGCATGCTTGTAGAGGGATAGGTGATATCTTTTTTTTTTTTAAAGATGAATTATGTTATGCTTTTAGAAGACTTTCTGCACCAGTCTCTGAGTTCTGTCCATGGAAATTATAACCCTTCCTCATCATTTATTGAGTAATCCCTCACTAGTGAGAAACCACAAATTTCTGTTATCTTAAACATCTGTTTTCTCCAATTGTCCCCTCTCTTTTCTTCTTTCTGTTTCCTCTTTCTGTTTATCCACCCCTCTATAAAAAAAAAAGACATATTTAAAGCAGCCATAGCATTCATAAAGGTTAATGGGAATTGCTGGGTATTGAAAGAAAAGTCACTGTCATTTCAGTGTCAGGCTTTGACAGGGTTAAACGACACATTCAGACACAGTGATCTGAAATGAAAATATCACCGTAGATATGTTTCTCTTGATTGTTTTCTTTTCTCGTTTCATACACCTGCTCTGGAAACAAGCAGAAAACATCAGGATGTGAAATCCATGGGTTTTGTCAGTTTACCTATTTGGCTATCGGCTATTTGCCTGTCTGTCTATCTAGCTATCCGTCTAGCTGTCTGTCTGGCTGTCTCTTGCTTAACATTTACACAAAGCTCACGCAGTACTGCAGGTGAGTGGAGTTGAGGAGTAGTTAACAATCAAACAGAAAACACAGAGGAATAGATAAATAAAAGCAATCACAGTTACAGCACAGAAACTTTTAGTAGCCTAAAAGTCCTACAGTCTCACAGTGACACTGCAGCTCCTCCGACCCTTTGTGCTCTAAAGCCGAACTTCTAACTACAGTTCTGTGATCAATGTCTTGCTTTAATTGAATAGATTGTGTCGGGTGTCTGGGGTCAAAAGAAGGACAGTAATGGGGTGTATGTAGTATGGGGATTGGAGAGCACTGCGGGTTGTATTAGGTCTCTCTCGAGGCTCTTATTCCCCCAGGCTCTCATTGACCAGTAATGAAACACAGAACAGCAAGACTTATTGCACATTAAGACCGAGGCCCAGGACAAGGGGACGGTGGTATTTCTGCTGCTGTCTGCACTCGTTCACTTATGAGGTCAAAGTAAACGAGGACACAGTAAGTAACTAAAGTAACCACAGATGCCATGAAGGCAATATTTATTTGGGTTGTTATAGGCAGCTTGAGGTAACTGGAAAAATTCAGTTTTTTATTAACAGTAATATTAACAATAACTCACTTTAAAACTCCCTAAATAAGTTATCTTACTATTAAATGATCAGAACTGAACTGAGTAGGCTAAACCAAACACATTAGACTGTTTATTATTATGTTATGTACTCAGTTGGCCTCATATTAAAGCAACCTACAGTTGCAACCTACAGCTTACATTACTTTCAGCAAGCAATGTTCTTCAGACCAATTAAGAGTTCATTTGGACACTGACTTCCAACATTCTTTATGACATTCATTAGACTGCCAGTTAAAAGGGCTTCTTGTATAATTAAAAAATGTAATATTTTAATGGAAAACAAATACAACTAGTCAGTGTCAATGCATATATCTTTGTATCAAATTTCACACTTTATAAAACTACACTTTTCTCTGTATTCTTTCTGTCTGTCTGTCTGTCTTTCTTTTCTTTCTTATGAGTTTGATATTGTTTGTGTGAGTAATGTGTGTTGCCTGAAGGTAAACCTGTGTGTGCATGTGGGAAGCCTCTTAAATCATATCTCAAGATGATAAGGTGCTTCAGAGTGCTGTTTTTATACTTGTATAATTGGACTGACCCATGCAGTGCTAAGCTAATGAATGAGAGGTGTAAATAACCAGAAAGAATATGAGCAGGGACGGGTGAAGTAAAGAGGCAGACACAAGAGGAAGCGGAGCTGAGACTGATGAGAACGAAGAGAGGAAGATGCAGATCGATACAGAGCTCAGGCCTGTTCTCATTAATTAGCCAAATGAATGTGGCATATAATGAATCTTCAGAGTGAGGGACACACAGCCAAGCTCTTACATGTCCTTTATACACACACTCATATCCAGACCCAGACAGAATCTGCTGACTTTTTAGCATTTCCTGTATTGATTTTGGGAGGAATATCTCCAGAATTCTGGGGAATGGATTTTAACTTGATAAATATGCTAAACAGCTAAACGGAGATTTCTAAACTCTTATTGGTAGCTGAAAGCACAGTTATATTAGCCAAATGTTTCATAAACAAACATCCAAGGGCTAGAGTATGTTTTGTAAAATTTATCAAAGAGGAGAATTGTGTGGAGATTTGCAGAGTTTTATGCTGCGTTCTGTGAGTGCAGATTCCATGTGGGTGTGCTCATATCCAACGAGCCTGGAAAACATTCAGATTAATGCAGATTCACAACATTATTGTTTCACACTTAGATGGTAAACTGTTTTGTCTCTGTTCCCCCTTGTTCACACTGGCACATATGTGCTGTGAACTGAAGTATAGTTGAGCCCAGCCGCAGGAGCAAGAGGTGCGATTAGTATTGATCACAGCTTTTGTTCCTCTCTGAATCTCCCAATCTCACTCTCCACTGCAGCAAATAGAGACCCACACAAACCTGCCGGATTATCCTCTCTCCCCATCATTCTGCAAACCATCTATCCTCGCCTGTGAAAAGAAATCACTGTCTCTCGTAGCCTTAAAATATGACCAGACACACTCGTCCTGACTCTGAGTACATATGTCTTTATCACGATCTTGATCGTCATAGTGACAGCGCAAAATACTTTTTTCTATCTCAGCGGGTGTTACCTTCCCCTCTGTCTCTGTGTCTCACTCCAATCCATCAAAATCACAAAGAGAGAGCGTTTACACTCATCACACACAGCGGATCATCTGCTTCCTCTCCATGAAGAGAGACAGCTCAAGAGAACTGCAGATAATGACCTTTGTTGGAAGCTTTATTCTCTGTAATTGATCTGAGCACCTCGCTCTTTTCTTCCTACTAGGACAACTTGAAGTCTTTTCATTATCTTCGTTGTAGGTATATATATAGTGACAGAGAGAGGTTTGACCTAATGCAGGCCTTTTATAATTACCAATCTTGTTTGTTTTCTTTCTCTCTAGTTGATACAAGATTAAAGATTTAACAGAGCTCTGTTGGTGTGATAAACATATGTTGGTCAAACATTAGTAATTATTATAGTAATCAATGCAAGTATAGTAAGAGATATGAAAGATTATTACTATGTACAGCAGTGTTTACTAGAGCAACAAGCCACGAGAGCTCATGTGATGGGTGTTACATATATTGGCTATTTTACCACAACATTAAATGTGGTTCATTCAGTAACACTTGAATTAGAGTTAAAAATATGTTTTATTGAGAACCATTTTAATTACATATGTTATATTTTACAACAGCTTTGAAAGTAAAGCAAAAGAAAGTGTTTTATATAAAATATATATATTGTGGTGTTTCATTTAAGTTGTTGCACGTATTTTATGGCAATATGTCACATAATTTTATGTCACATACCACACAAGTAATTTTGCACTTTCTGTCTTTTCACACAGCAGATATAGTAGTGTGTAGGCTGCTGTTAAGTTATTTCTGTTTGTGGTAATTTTCAGTTTGCCTCATATTTTTCTAACTTTTGTTCACTGTCAAAGTAATGTTCTTTAGCGTTTTAATACATTTACGTTGTGCTAAACAGTTGGAGTGTAAACATTGCTCTCTGGTTTATTTTCTAATTCTAATTGTGTTCTGCAGACATTGTTTAGTGGTGTTATGCTGCTTTAATAGAACATTCCTGAACAGTTTTGCCTGCAGAGTCTTTGATAGGTGTTTGGTCCGTGTGAAATATGGATATTTGTGTCATTTTGAGGTTGGCTGTTTTGAGGTCAAGAAGCTGCTGTAGGCTGTATGGTGAGAAACCGTGGTACCAGATTATCTGCAAACAGAACCATTTGACCTCAAAATCTAGTTGAGTAAAATCATGTTTGCACCAAGGCAGATTTTTTTGAAAATGTTTTAAAGCAGAACAATGCAAAACAGAATAAAAATACTTTTTGATATCCTCCATGCCAAGTCTAAAAATCTGTCGATTCTTCACCTTCGGGCCCATAGATAATTTCAGTTGAGGCCAAAAATGTATGCCGAAAAACTCAAAATTCAAAAATCCAAACTTGATTTATTCAGTTATATTTAAAATACTGACATTTTGGCCTCAGTGTGAGTACAAAACATTGTAAATGTTTTATACTTTATTGTCATTTAGTCGCTCCAGTTGTTTCCTCTGCACGTTATTTCATTCTGGTTTAAGTGGCCAAATTTCAGTTCTTCTGTTTTCCGTGACGGTGGCATGATAAGATGGGAAATTCTGCTGTGGTCCTCCGGAAGACTCGACTTATCTCCCTTGGTGCAGACACGTGTTGCTACACACAAATCAGTGTCTGGATCAGGCCGCCATTTTGGCTCTGTGGCTCAGCAAGCGGCTGTTTCTCTGTAACCTCTCTAATCCCTCAGGCCCAGGCAGCATCGCCACCATTTGTTCCTTTTATCGCTCCACAAGCACCCAATCGTCAGGGCAAAGAATGGTTTCTATAGCGACGCTAGAACCAAGATCATTTAACAGGTTTGCTTGGGGAGATGATCTGGGCTGTTGGGTTTAGGGTGTGTGTGTGTGGACACTACAATCTGCTTTCAGTCTATGTTTGCTTCTAATGCAATGTATTGTATTTCCTGCAGTCTATTTATGAACTGTATATTGCAGCCAGCAAGTATATTTTTTAAGTTAGAGACAGGTACACTCGTAAACCATTTATCCTTTTTCCCCACGCACTCTCACAAAGTGCTTTCTACCTGCCTGTTGTTTGTGATATTTAAACTTTCTCCCTTCCTTTTTTCTTTCTCTCTATGTCCTGTTTTCTCTCTTTCTCCCATACACTATCTCCACTCTCTTTCCATCTCTGCATGCATTAGAGTGCATACTCTAATGGTAGTACAGCTGTAGAGTATGAGAGAAAATGTGCCCTTGCACTTGTAGGGACTGTAGCTGAGTGAGTGTGTGAGTGGGTGTGTGTGTAGGAGGCGAGCTACAGCTCTATTAGCTTGTATCTCACCTCTGCTTGTACTTGGCTCAATCCTTTTTGCGTCCCAAGAGAAGGTTTGGACACTCTTGCTCATGTGTGGGCAACAAGATCACCCTACATGTATCTGTGTGTTTTTTTTTCTACCAATCCAAGCCCTGGTCAAACATCTAACACCAAAAACCACAAGTATGTTTGTGTCTGTTTACAACCATGTGAAGTTGAGTAATGTTACTTAACTGATTTTTCTTCAGTTTTCAGAGTAGCGTTCTTCATTCAGAACATGTTCTTCAAGGCAGTTAGTGGAGGACATCACATCATGAGCTTCAACGTTTGATTGATTGCAGAGCTTTGAGATAAGAAAAACAAATATTCTACAGAAGATTATGAAAGATACTAGGTTATACCACAATATCAAAACTTCAGTAGGCAGTAGCAGTACCGGTGAAATTTCTCAAAAGCGAATTCAATACTACAGCAAAAACGAATATGCTGTTGAACACACTTTTTTTATTGTAAAGTTAAATATTCATCTAAATATTAATAATTGAAATTAAAGCAGCAGTTCTTAATCCTGGTTCTGGGGACTCACAGCAAAGTACATTTTGTTTGCCTAATGCGGGTTCCCAGGACAAGGATTAAGAAGCCTGACTTAAAACAATGACGTTAAGTAGCCGTCAGGTATTTCTGTAGTCTTTATTCAAGTAAACAATCACTAACACCACTGTGAGTGTTTTTTCATTTTCCTGTCAGTATGTTGTTTAATGAATATTAACGACATAGAGGCAAAGCTTAAAGTTTGTAGGGATCTATACACAATGCCTGTAGATCTGATATTTTGACACATATCCAATTGTTGTCATACTTGTTTATATTCACTTCAGGCAAGCCTACTGTTTTTACATTAATATTTCACAGGCCCTTTGACCAGGAAGCGTTCACGCACACACAGAACACATGCCCATACACCCAAGAACATTCAAAAACAGCCACCTGTCAATCAAACACCCCTCAGATTCTGATTTGAGTCGATACCTGGTACTACTGATACTGTAGAAAGATATGGTTTGTTTTTTGTTAGTTTTAGTCTTGATACTAGTACTTTTGACATTCCTAGAATGTACAGATAGGAACATCAGCATTATCTACATTCATGCAAGACTGCACTGTCTTTAATGTTTATCTAAGGAGGTTTTTTCCAGTTTGAAGAAATATTCTTTTTTCAACATTTTCCATAATTCAGTCTAAGAGATTCAAAAATTGCATCCAGAATTCCAGTACTGGCACTAATATGTGCCAGCAGGGAAGCTAACAGGACCCAGACCCCTATATTTTTTATATACAGTATAATGGAAAATCAGCTTATGCACATATAATTGTTCTTGTCTTTAATGGCACCATTAAGGAATATCTGAAGATTAATGAGCCTGACCTTTCCCCAGGTAAGGATGGTGTGATTGCTTCAGCAGGGCACATGAACTGTTGCAGCTGTTTATTCAGGTTTATTTCAATCTTCTTCAGTCTTTCTGGTCTGAACTCTGAAGCCTGGAATAAAAGCTCAGGCATTAGTTTCCACATTAGTTATGTCCAGCACAGCATCTTTCACTAGTCTTGTGTTTTTAAAAATGCTCATTGCTGCTAACTTCAAACCCTTGTTTTGTTCATTTTTAAACTGGATCATGCATTTGTTTTAATGTGTTTTTCATTTATTTCTGGCACTTCCGAGTCCCACTGTCACAGATTACCCAGCAAAACATAAAGATTAAATTATTTACTTAAAAAAAGAAAAAGCCAATAAAACAATTATAGCAGGAATTGTCTCTTTTGTACTCAGTTCTAGTCATTGCTGCATTATTGAGATGAGGTTGATTTATACCTCATGAGGACCTGAGCATCACTGCTTCAAAAGCTTATTTATGGATGACTCTAATGGCAATTATGTCTTCTCCTCCCCCTCTCGCACCTGTTAATGTATTGTACCTTACATTTCCCTCCCCCTCACCTTACGCTGTTCTCTCTTTCACCTTTCACTCCTCCACCTCCAATCCTATAAACTCCACTCCCACGATTCCACCCCTCTCTCTCTTTCTCTCCCTGCAGCGGGGCAGCTCAGCCAGTCAGCTCATCTCTCTCTCCAGCTGCCTTACACTGTGCTCGGTCTGGGGCGCAGTGCCAACTTTCTGGATCACCTGTTTGTGGGCATCCCCCGACCCCCTGGAGGGAAGGTACAGACATACATTCTCACACATGCTCACACACGGCTGGCATATGGAGGGGGTGTTGGGAATCATGAATAGACACGCCCTAGGAGAGAAAGAGCATGCAGATGGCCTGTTTATTTCTACCTGCGCTATCTAACTGTGTCTGAGAGGAGATCAAACATCATACCTTACATGCAATATATATTCCTGATTAGCAGCTGATTATTATGATAACAATATTTGCAGAACAACAGCTACAAACTTATCTGTGCTAGCAATAGCTCAGCTGGCGTTTGTGCTAGCAACAGCAAGGTCATGGGTTTGAATTCCAGGCAAAGTATGTATGAATGTTATGCTATTGATAAAAACATCCACCAAATGCATAAATGTATGTATGTAAATTTACCTACATCTCTCCATTCTATTTTTTTTCAAAATTGTTTTTTCCGCAATTTTGCCCCTGTCTGGTTATAGCTAAAAAAGTACCAACTGAAATCTCTGCTTGACTCGCTTCCCAGCACTTCCTCCAAAATTCCTCCGGTGCTGCTCATTTAAATGTAAGGCAGTGACTTCCTCTGCTGTCAGAGATAAACAGAGGTCTTTATCAGACACTGATTAGAATTGCAGATTTGATTTACCAACACATACTCATGCATGAATGCATGCACATACATACACACGTTTACAAACCTTATGCATGAGCAAAGCTCACATACTGCAATTTGCTGTGTTGTCTTTTTGTGTCCTACAATAACACAAGGGAATAAGTGGGAAATATTTTGTCAAACCGTTTTCAAACAGAGGTTTTGCATTTATTCATTTGGCAGACACTTTTATCCAAAGCGACTTACAGTGAATTCAAGGTATGCATTTTTATCAGTACTTGTATTCCCTGGGATCGAACCCACAACCTTTGCGCTGTTAACGCAATGCTCTACCAGTTGAGCTACAGGAACACCAGATGAAAGTTTCTATACAGTTTACCTACAGCTGATAGCTGAGGCTTGGGCTCATGTGGAGATGGAAAAGCTGTTCAGTCTTTTCTATCACTGTTGTATCTCTAATCTTTAAGTGCCTCACTACAATTCAGGTCTTGCAAAAACACATTGCTCAGAAAGAGTGCAGCACACTAGCACCATAAAATTTTACCATGCTCAGATTTTTGTCTCGCGTTAAGCTGAAAAACAGTCAGTAAAAATAATTTTGTTATTAATTACTTATAATGTGACTTTTAAAATAAGATGTTTTAAAACCATCAGAACAAGCAAGGAAACAGTTGCCTTTCATACACACACTTTCTCATAAGTTAGCAAGAAAAAGGTTATAGTTTTAAATTACACATCACACTTTCTATACTCACACTTTCTTTTTTAAATATTCTATGTTTAAAAAAGCCCCATCAGGTTCATAATCATAGAGCAAGGGCCTCTTTGCATAACCCTTAAATGTGTGGGCCTCTGAGCTGCTCAGAGCAGCAGTAGAGGGGCTCTGACTGTGACAGATCTTTCTCTTTCTGCCTGTGCCCATGGTTGACCTCAGCAGCAGGCAGTGGCTTAACTCCCCACAGGAAGACCAAATACCACCCCATCCATTTCATTTGCAAGACTCATCCACACTCACTAAAGACACATGCTTAAAATAGCCGCGGCAGAGCCAGTCAGGACCCCACACGCTTCTTTAGCTGTGTGAGCGCGTGTGCGCACCCTAATGTAGCATTATGATAAATGTGTTGTCGGAAATTAAAATCTGTACCCCCGGAGGATTCCCTCAAAAAGATGGATTTAACATTTTCTGCTAATTGCTGTCGAGAAACAAGTTGAAGGGGGAAAATTACCTTTGTAATTGATAGAGGTAGCGTCTTCATAATACATTACAGCTCTCAGAGACTTCCTCTCCTCTAATGAACTTCTCTGCAAACAGCTGGGGGAATAGACAACTATTGATGCTGCTTCGTGTTGGGAGGCTTACTATCAGCAGGATGCACTAAAAATGATGCCATTTTCTCCAAATGGAGCGCTTGTGACTTCAACGCAAATGAAGATGTTTTCATTTGCTCCCTGTTTTCTGCCCTGTCGGTTCTTTAGTTTTGTTAGTGACTAATTTTTATTCGTTGCTCTGAGCGGGGTAAATATTTAACAGATTGGCTGTACGATTCTGCTGAACTAGACAGATGGATCATTTGAAGTAGACATCATACGTGGACTCAAGCAGGGTAGCGGTTGAAGGATTCGACTGGGTTTTAAACAGTTTGAGATAACCAGGGTAGCCGGGGTAACCAAGCCACCGCAGCTGAACTTTATAGATGTTTTTAAAACTTTTAATTTTTAAAGCTTTGATCACCTGCCTTCAAATGGCTTCTCCACCCTCCCATCTGCACTTAAAAGTGATGCAGAATTCCCCAGTTGGACTTGATTCATCTGTCTTTATTGGTTGAGTAATAGCACAGAAAGTTTCACTTCATGTTCATCGCTGAGTGATAGCCTCGCCCTCCCTAGGTAGCAATGGTTTAACAGTTAAACTATGTTGATGTATGCCTAACAATATGACTAAGAATAATTAAATTGTGCATCAGCCATTATGTATTCAGCTGTTGTTAAAAATGGACGTATATTAAACATGCCCGCTTCTTCTATAAGACTGGGTTCAATACTGTCCATCTATGCAATATTACAATATGAAAATCCTTGGTCTTACAGAGAGACAGCAGATCAAATCTAGTACATATTTGCCTAAGGACAGCTGTAGAAATTGAATGAGCTTTAATATCCATAACCTTGACTGTTATATCATTCTCTCTTTCTCTCCTCTCTCTCTTTTTTCTCATTTATCACAGTCTTGTTTTTCTGTTGCAGGACATGAGGAAACAAGAGTGGACTGCTATCATTCCCAACTCTCAGCTCATTGTTATACCATACCCACAGAATGACCCTCGCAGGTACACACACACTAACACACACACTGACTCCAGTAGATCACTACTACAAACATTTATTTATGATTTTACATGTGCACTGTACAAAGAGTTCCATCATTTATTATCAATATCTACCAAGCACCAGAGGCTCAAATCCACCGCCAACAAACAAATAATGATAAACTTGTTCATGTAATTAAAAGCTGTTTCACGCCAGCACAGCATCCATCACTAGAGTTAATCAGAACCGTAAGAAGGTGTTTCCCGTGCATAAATATTTAATGTGTTTACCAGCACAGAGGAAATGTATCCTAATGAAGCTGTCCGCCAGTCTTTATCATAAATATTTGAGCTGCTCACTTGATTTCCCACAATTCCCATCAGACTCCATCCACACTGACTTCTTCAGCTGCTGTTTTGCTTTCAAGCTATTTATAATGATGAACAGAGTATTTCTTGTTGCGTTCCCTCCAGTAAATGGGGAGCATTTGAGCTCTCTGTCTCTCGTTCTCTGTCTATTATTTTCCAAAGCGGCTCATCTTGATGTCCTGATGTTTCAGATTGTCAGTAAGCACGTTAGAACTGATTATATTTAGCTTTCTCAGGTTTTTTGAGTCATCATATTAAAGCACCCACATGAAGGTACGCTGTGCTAATAAGAGTTTTCTTCAGTGCTATAAACTCCGCATCTCTTGTTTGATTGTTTGCACAGGTTTGCTCAGAGTAATGTCTTCATGCATATTCTCAGATTTCTAAAAGATGTTTAAAGTTTTCACTGAACATAGAATATTGCTCTGAGGCTCTGTTGAAAATGTTTCCCAAGTTTTGAATTGCCTCTCTTTTTTATTTCTTTTGTATCTCTGCAGTTGGAGTGCAAAGCTCTACCTAACACCCAGTAATATAGTTCTATTGACTGCAATAGCTTTGATTGGCGTGTGCGTATTTATTCTCGTCATCATCGGGATACTGCACTGGCAGGAAAAGGTGAGATCTTGGATGTCTTTTATTTCTGCCTGTTATATTTTCAACCTAACTGTCCTCTCACTCATCTTTAGGTTTCTTGGATCTAAGTCCAACTTTACACTCACTCATTTTACTTCTTCCATCTGTGGATCTGATTGTAAAACACACACACACACACACACACACACACACACTCCTGCATCTGTCAGTCTTTTCTCCTCCAAGCAATTATTGTGACGTCACTCAGGGTGTACAAAACTACCAATTTTCAAAATCGACTAGTTGGTGGGTTGCTTAAATGACCAGTCAGCTAATCAGTCCTAAGGCTGTATTACTTTGATGATTAGGGCTCTTCCGACTGTGATTGGATGCACGTAATTGCACGATTGGATGGACGTTTACATAATATAAGTCATGTTATTGCAATCAAAACAAGTAATCACTAATCGGTTAGTCAGTTGTTCACTAGTCTGCTAGTTAACTATCGTGACCCATCAAAGACCACACATACACCTTAGTGTGTGCTCTGAATATGTGGGTGAGGATTTGAGCAGATGGGTGTGTCTGTGTGTGGCCCTGCCCTCAGGCTTTCTCAGAGGGTGCTACACACACACTGCTATGCTGCTAATTGCTTTGTTCTGTCCTTTCAGCATATCAAATCTGTTCCTCATTATCCCACACAACATGTCCTCTAGGGTGCTATGTGTGAGTTTGTGCATGTGAACCTGTGAGTTTGTGTATATGTGTGTGGGAAGGTGATTGTTGTCACGTTCTGGTTTCTTATATGCTGTCTGTACCTCTGCATGTGTGAACTTTAAAATGTGTGAATACCATACGCATACACAGATCCACAAGTGTATACTGCAATGATACCGCCTCACATTTGCACAATATACACGTTAGCAAACATTTAAATAAAAAATAGAGGAAGCCACAGCCTTTTTTAAACACCAGCATTCCAGACAAAGACTTTTTTAGGCATTTCCAAATTTTTTCATCATTTTTTTTAATGGGAAGTGTTTATTTGTTTGTCAGGGCACATGTATGTAACTATAAGAGTTTTTGTGTTTTATCCATCTCTTCTGAAGCTCTCGTGCTGGTCCAGGCTGTGCTCTGTGTGTGCATGTGTGTGAGCAGTGAAGGGCTGTTCTGGTGCTGGCGTCCTCTTAAAGCCATCTGCTGTGGGTGCCTGATTATGCACGCTGAAAACCATAATTGCTCTCTGCTCAGGGAAGCTCTTTCCTACACAACCTTCAGTGGAGTTGACACTGCATTAAAATAACATGCTGCCTCCATATCTCTCTTCTTCAGCCCCGCAATTATATATTTGACAAAAGGAACAAGAGAGAGAGAAGACAAGCATGGAGTTTTGGCTCCTTGTTTTGATGTCTTGATAGGGCGCATAGTATTTACTGATGCACGTGTTCAGGTGATGATTAGCATTGCTCTTTAATTCAGTTATTATAAGGTCAGGAAGCGACTCTGTTGTCTTCCACCTGTTTAAGAGAAACTGCACAGCTCAGACTCTCCTCGGCATTTGACGCTGTAAGCTGTGGAGACCACAGGAGGTCTGATATCACATGCTGCTTCAGTACCAGAACCAGATTGTTATGCATTATATCACTTTATTTCTGTAACTTTCTCTATTTGTTGCTGTTTCTCTTAATCCAAAAACCCAAACATGCTTGGGTATGGACAGTACGTACTGTTGTGTTGTGTTAGTTGAGCTGTACTGTGGAAATGTCAGCCGTTACACAGGATGGTTTTCACACTCAAGTGACCCCTCATGAAAATTAATATTCTCAATAGGCGTGGCTTAAAACACCAGATATATAAAGATATCTTTCTTTTGAAAAATCTATCTTTTCTTTATTCTCTCTACTTTCTCTCTCTCTCTCAGCACTCTATCTACATTGTTTCACCCCCCATGACAACTTGTAATTGAAGTAGCTTTAGCAGATAAGAAAGGGCAGCCTTTAGTGCCTGTGAAAATAGCATTTGCTGAGGACTCGGTAGATTGCTCTATCTCTGCAGATCATTCCATTTGCATGTCTGTGAGAGCACAACAAATTTTAAAAAGTCAGATGTAGTATTTCTCTGTTGCCTGTTGGTTCTTTCGATCCTTCCAATGTCAGGGGGAAGACACAGGTAGGGGGGATGCTAAGGCGTTCTCTAATGTCTGCATGGGGCTGGAACACACCTCGTCTAGCAGCTTTCTGCATGAAGATGTCCTCAGTTCAGGGTATGTATCTGTAAAGGGATGAATTTAACAGGATTTATCCAAATCTGCTGCCTCAACTGGCTAATTAAAGCTACAGCATACTGTGCAGTTAAGTTGTTTTTGGGTCATTCGCAATTCTAAATATTTTGGTTTAGATTATTATTATTATTTGGTTAAAATAAATAAAAAAAGAGATGCCTTGCTCCATGCAACATTAAAGGGAACTAGGAACATACATACCCATCCTCTTAACATTGGACACAAAACAATCAAAACAAAACCATATTACCATATTCAATTCTATTGGAATCTAATTAAATAAATAATCAAAATGTGAGTAATAAGATGCTCACTAAAGGAAAGCATGATTTTAACATGGAACGGTCTGCATGAAAATGCCTCAAAGTCAACACGGCTGCATCTAATCTTCCATGCGGGAGACTGTGGATGAGTGCCGGTCATGTGAATGTCAGCCTGTCAGTTTATTGATGCACTACTGTATACTGCCTATCAGGACTTGAGTTGTGTGTATGTTTCAGCATTTTAGCCTTGAGTTGTACTTTTGGAAAACACACGTCAAAAAAGCTTCAGGTTGCACTGTTGCAGCACAAAACAGTAGCTGATGCAATGGGGCTCATCACCACGTGTAAAAAAAAATGTGTGATTTGGTACAGTGCCTGTGTTTAAAAAATCTTATTGTAAGATGCATTTTTATATGTTATTGCCGGCAGTTGATCTGACAAAGACCATTACTTACAAGCTCCTGCTTGTAGAACTAAAATGATCAGACATGCTGCAGCTGGAAGTGTTACCATGTAATAATCCCGAGCTTGAAGGAGTGTATGTGCTATATTTGTCACAGACTGTGCAATTAAGTCAAGCACTCGTAACAGAGAAATCAATGTGTCTGTGACTCACTAAAAGCATTTAAAGGTACGAGAAATGCAGATGAGCCCACAGGTATGTTTCTTGGTTCTTTGCACTGTAACCCACAATTACAGCAATGAAAGTCCTGATAAATATGGATATGACTCATATGATAGTACTGTATCATATGCGGAATGAGACATGGAGTGGTATATCTGGAATCCAGATCCTCCTGAGTCTGTCGCTCCTGAGCAGACAAAGGAGGTGTTGACAGCGCTCAGCCTTTTTTGCCTGGTGTGTGAGATATTAAGTTCTTTTAGCAAGTAATAGCAAATAGCAAGTAATCTGTTCTGTTATAGGACTTTTCTCGTAACTTATCTGCCATTTTGGCAATGAGTGGCTTGCTTTTCAACGGTTACTAGGGAAAAACTACACACCTGCAGCTAAAAATACATCCAAGTGACCCTTATAGATCAGAAGAGCCAATTCGCAAGTGTCTCACAGAGGGACCTGATTCGTGAGTCACTTAGCTGATACTAGCTATACTAGCTGAGAATAGACACCGATAATTACTATCAACACACACACACACACTTGCTCACTCTCAAGGCTTGACAGTGTGTGTTATTATCAGTCTCAAGCAGCAAATGTCTTGTGTTGGCTCTATCTGTGATCTCACACAGAGGTATTTTGCTGTGGCAAAGTGTGCCATTGTGTGTGTAATGAGTTCTCTGTCTGTGTCTCTGTCTTTGTGTCTATCCAGTCCTCTGACAAAGAATCAAATGCCATCGTATTGTGTTCACATTCAACTCGCTGGCAAGGTTAACATGTGGGACTCAAGCCTGCTGTCAGGATTGTAAAGTTACAGAGCATGTAGCAACCTCTGATTGTTTGTGTTACAGAAAGCAGATGATCGGGAGAAGAGACAGGAGGCTCATCGCTTCCATTTCGATGCCATGTGAGAAAATGGAGAGCATCATTGGTGGATACTGGGTGGCAACTAGCTCTGAATTAATTGCAATGAATGGTTTTATGTAATAAATTATTTTCCTTTTTTTCAACACTGGAACAATTTTTGCATTGAAAAATGTGTGCAAGCGGAGGAATCCATTTTAAGACTAAGGAGTATTTGCTGCGGGATTGTAGACAAAAACCATAATAATGGATTTATTATATTCTGTGGATCTGTTGATATCTGAAGATTTGTCATTGTTGTTTTCACAACGCATAAGGATGTTTGCACATTAAACTGAAAGAAAAGTGTTTGTTGTACCTTTCAGTGCCATTTTATTATTTGGTTTGACATAAACATGTTGGTTCATTCAGTGAGGCATTCTTTTTGCTGTATTATTAAAGGAACGTTGCTAAATGTCAAGTGGGCAGAAATAGAAACAGTAATTTTATGTTTTTGTCTCATCCTATGTTTTGAAGGTGTAAGCGGTACATTTTGAAAGATTTAATTATGTTTGTCTTTTAGTATAGGAATGTGACTGTGTGTTATGGTTCACACCAATACTAAATAAATGTTGGATATTTAAGCACTGCATTTATAAATTGGCATATTTAGCTACATGGGGCAAGACCCTTCTGTCTTTTAACAAAGTTGGCCTGTACAATTTTAGCTATTTAGCTGTTTGCAACTGATGAAAGTGAATAAAAAATGGCATCACTGTGCCATAATCATCAAGTACAGTATTAACTGTCAACACTTAGTGCCAACAACTTCAGTGTTTCCCCAAACAATTTGAAGTTAGCTGTTTTCTGTAGAGGCACCACTTATCAGCTTGCTGTTCAATATCAAGGAACAAAATTCAATAGCAAGTCCCCATCCCTAACTAATATCCACTGCTTATAGTCAACATAAAGCGGGTTGTGTTGTTTCAGCATCCATTGTCCTCTGTTTCCTCTGTGTTTACATTTTAGTAATTCTCCCTGTATCTCATGCTACCACGTCTTATTCATTCCTATTAGATTGTCTTTCGATTTTGAGGCACCATCACCAATACTAAAACTGTGGGTTGTTTTTTGATACTTTATTACTGATGCCTGTTTCGGTACTTTCCTTGCTTTCTAATCTGTTATTTATTACTGATATGCCTGTTTATAAAACACTGAAACTTAATTACATGCTACTGAATAATGCTCAGTGTGAAGGTTTTTTTTACCTGTATATATCTGACAAATGTTCTGATCTGTTTATTGATTTATCAGGAAAGCGTTTCATGGTGTTGTTATTGTATGGTACATGCACATTCATTTCACTTTCAAAGGCAAAGTCATTTGCCACCCAAGCCCAATACTAGACCTGTATTTTAACTAACATGCAAATATTGCAGATGGTTTGCACAAATTGTGTCTGGTCAGGTGCATATTTATATTTTCCATATTTACATGAAAACTGTGTTCTGTTTTAATGATTAATGAATCACTCAATGTGTTTTGGGTTAAATTGACATGCTGTTTGTCATTAGATGTGTTTTTGAATGTTATACAAGAATAAACATGACAAAGTGCTCTACTACCTTGATTATTTGGATCAAGTTGTGCCTCAGTTGAAGTAGTTTGTTGCTGTTCCAGAAATTCAATTACAGTTAAGGGGCATTTGCAGAAGGATGAGTCAGACATACTTGTCATCACTGATGATTTAATCATGTCTTGTACTGAAAAACTCCGGAAAACTGCATTTAAATGCTCATAGCTTTTATGGATGATCATTGTAGATGATCAACAGGTGATTTAAATAAGGGCGAATGAGGTACTGTGCTTGCTACACTTCATCTCAGTCACAAACTATATTACAGTACATTACTCAAGTCTTCACTAAAAAAATAATAAATTCTTGTGTCTGTCTAGCCTCATTAGATGCTGCGGCCGCGGCAAATCACGTCACCTTAACTTGACCGCGCTCCGTATTCTCCCGAGTTTAGCGAGTCGTGCGCTCACACGAGTGCGCAGGCGCACAGTCTACTCATTCAAGCGAACAGCGCCCGAAGCTCAAACGAGCCTCGTTTAATGCGATCCCTTCAGTTCAGTTGTAGACTCCCACAGACACGCGCCTATCCCTGGACTCTAGCGGGACTACACGCGCCTCGCGTATTGAATGGCAAAACACTGCATGTGGATTTACAAAGCACATATCTCAAAAGGATTAAAAGCTCAGTCATTTACAACCTCTCACAGAGTCTTAGGGAGCGTGTTCAACGTAAGGAATACAGTGGTGTTTTTCCTTGTTGAGGGATGGGATTAAAGAGGTCGAGGAAAAGTTGGGATGTTTAAATCTCGTCGTATTGGATGGTAAGATGGAGAGGTAAAGCTCGCTCCTTCAGAACTCAAGGCGGACGCACTGGTAATAACACAGCGTGTGGAAATGCACAAGGGTGAGTTTCAGGAAATATTTCTACAACACGAGTTTTTGCCCAGAAGGGTTGTTGAAGTAACAACGTATCCAAAGAAATCAATTTTAATTTTTTAAAGTATTTCTCGTGGCAGCCTTGTCTAACAAGTTGCAATTTTTCATGGATATAATATTATAAATTCCGTCGCCACCTACAGGTGTGTTTTTGTTCATTATACAACGCATGTCAGAGGTATTCTGTCAGTTTCTTTTTCATTTTGTTTTAATTCATTTAATCTTTGGATTTCTGTTCATTGAGCAAATTTGTGATTGTCAGTTAATTTGTCAATGGTTTATAATGACACAAGGCGAGTTGCATTAGATTTCTACGGCATCTCATGCAACTTCGCTGCGTGAGCGCGTGGCATTTGCAGGATGTGCATGATGAGAGTGCTGAAGTGACAGCTCCCGCGAGCTGCTCCTGACCCTCACCGCTGATGGATCCGAATCATACATTTGAGGTTTAAATAAATGTAACTGTGAAATAATGAATGCTTGGCATTAGAAAATTAAGTCAATCGAGTATGAAAGGAAGAGATATGTGGCAATGCTTTACAATAGACATTGTCCATGTTACACACATTACAAATGAACAACGTGTTCACCAACATAATAGTAACCTACAATGTTGTTCGTTATTATTTGTCATTTATGAAGTGACAATGTAACATGAACACTGCAATGTAAAATGTGAACGTGTGTTTGTGGTGTAAGGCCCGCGAAGACGATTAACCTGCACAATAAGCCGTAATTTTATTAGTTTTATACATGGTCAATTGTATGTTTTAAATACATTTGAAAATGACATACTAATCTAAATTACAAATTGCAATCCTAATAAAATGTTAATGTTTTGTACTATTAATGTTTTGAAAACTATAAAATAACTATAAAATACCTTCAGTCTGAATAATTACTTTAGAGTCATGCATAGTCTTCATGCTGTTGGTAAATCTTGTCATCTGTCTTTAATTACCATTAGACACATTAAAGTGCCACGTTTAATTTAAATCCATTATACAGTTTGCCTATAATGAAGATTAGCCGACGAATCTGTTTAGTCAATTTACAGTACTCATGAGAATTAAGGTTTTCTTCTCAGATCTAATTTGGTGTATTTATAGACAAATTTAATGTACGGCAGCGCTTCCTCCCATGGGACGCATCCCAGATGTCTGTTCGCTTGAAACTGTACAGCCCGCTTGAAACAATCCATGCAGACATTTCCAGATCCTATGTGAAGTGTGTGAACCTATTAAATTATATTACAGAGATCGACTTAATTACACTAATGACTTTTATGTATGTTTGCATTTTGGCATGTTTTGCATATTTGTTTTAGGCGTGATATTTGTTCCTCATAATATTTATCATATTTGATATTCGATCCCTTTATTCGTTTTCTTTTTTTATTTGTTTGAAATTCAGAGAGTTTATGAAGCATACAGTTCAGGCTTGGATAGTACAAAGTTTTATCATTTTTTCACCAGACAGGCAGTTTAATTATTTAAACATATGAATTAAGATTAATCGTTCAACACATGAAACGATTATTGTGAAAAGTCTAGGTGTATAAAGTGTAGTTGTATGTATAATTTCTGACAATGTAACTTTCTTCATTTGTAGCCTATCTCAGAATACTGACAGGCTGGTAACTGATTTTCCTATTGCAAAAGGACAAGGAGAAGTTTACAAGAGGGTTTGGGAGAGTAGAACTGAATTGACCAAATTTGGAGGCAGGGAGTCTGGCCTTATGTCAAGTGCAAGACATTCTATGACTTGACAGAGATCTTAAAACTATTGATCAGTCTTTTAGATTTATTTCTGTGCTAGTACAGGGCTAAAGGAGTTATAGTTGAGTTTGAGGTGATCAATGTCCTCATCTTTCTGTGCCCACGCGGCCCCGGCCTTTGCCTCCACACGATGAATCAGTGCTGGGTTGGCGCAGTCGTTTTGTAGCAGAGAAAGACAGGCTAGATCAGTTAGATTTATACTCTCTGTCTTGTCTAACATTTTCTAAGGCTCTTACGAACACACCAGTTATCTGAATCAGAGTTTACTGAGACCGTTTAGGGCAGCAGCAGAATAATTTAGGATCATTCTGAATGCTGGTATTTCCACTGTGGTTGCTTTTTGCATGGGGACATTGGAGTGTCAGATTAAAACCACAGTCACGGCTTTAGTTTGATGTCAAATGCTCATGTCATGGAGTATTTGACCTGGCTATTGCTTACTCTTTTCTCTAGCTTGGGTTCTCCTCATTGTAATAGAAGAGGGATTCGCCCTTGCCCAGAAAATTAAAGGTATGACCCATTTTTCCTCTGATATCAGAACTGTGACAGTCCTGTGATTTTCTAAACACACTAACACAGAGCTTGTAGAGGATTTCCTTCTATACTTGTATAAATATATAACCAATTCATTTTGCTTTCAGTTTCTCAGTAGTTTGTGGGCCTGTAAATTTAATGTTAATACAAAACGCGCTGAAAAAATGCTTCCTTCTATCAGACTAGTGTACTGAAGGTTGAAATGTTTGTCAGCCTTTTTTGTAAGCCAAAAATAAATATTGTGATAGTTAAATGTAACCATCTGCAAATATACTGACTCATTCTCACACTGCTTTTTGCTGATAGCTAATATTAGCTGCATTGTAGATTATTTCATAAGCGTAGTAGTTCTGAGTCACAAGCTCATACAAATATTGTATTTCTTTTATTTAAAATCTGCCCTGTCAACACATCTCCTTTCACAGAGACACAGAATGAGGGTGAAATTCCAGCTAAGAATGAGCAGTGTGGCCAGTGGACCCGGAACATCAATGGAGGCCTGTTTACATCTCCAAACTACCCAAACTCCTATCCACCCAACAAGGAGTGTGTGTACATCCTGGAAGGTAATTGACCTCAAAGTATAAAGAAAGCAGATTTGCAAATTACTGTATATATATTTCCTGAGCACTCTTTAGCTGTTAGCGGTCACTGTGACAGAAACTGTTAATGACAGTGTGATGCTTGCCTCAAGTAAACACCGCTTATGAACATAAGAGCATCACAATTTGCTTGAAATTTTGCATCACAGTCTCCTCATCTCACCTCTTCTCTCGTCTCATTTCTTTTTTTCCCGTCTGTGCGCTTTCTTTTTATAATGGTAACACTATCCATATATTCTCATAAAAACATAATTTATTCTCATAACAATCATCATCTGCTAATGTATCTTAGTATACACCATAAACTACAACACTATAAAAGTCTGAACAAAACAATTTTGTCCCACCTTAGCAGAACTTAACGGTACAAGAGCGCCCCCTGTGGTCACAAAAACATATTCTGTTGTATTTATATACAATCTGCATTTATGTACACTCTGACAAATGAGTGTTTAAAAACAGTTATTATTTTTTGAACCATAGTTTTGAGATGAGATTTTCATAATTTACAGGTCAATATAATTAAAGCATTGTAGTTAAAGCATTTTTTTACATTTGTTGTTTTATGTGTGTCTGTGTGGGGAATTTCAACCTTTGACCAATGCGGTTGATTGATAGTCACCTTACAACACCTCATCCCAAAAACTACACATAATATAACCAAGCTAGAATATAACAGTGTGTTACACACAGAATTGCTTTAAATGGAGATGTACATTTCAGTGGCACCCTATATTTCCCTGTGGCCCAGATTACCCATAATTCACCCTAAACATATTTAACTGAAAAACATGACAGTGATAATAAACTGCACACCTTCAAATGCACGTTTATATCAAGAACAAAAGAAGCTTTTTCTTGATAAATGATTGCAGAATGTCTGTAGTTTTAAAGCATGCAGGAAATACAGCTCACTCTTCCATAGAACAAACCTAAATCAAGAATGACATCACATATTTGTTTCAGAGACTTTAAGGTTGATTAAGGTTGTTGTGCTTCAAGCAAGTGACCTAAATCTGTGTTTTAAATAGGTAGCGGAAGTTTCATTGTCCCATATGTGTGCATATTAAAACACATCTCGGATTGGAGATTATGTTTGTTCATCTTGTCATTTTAAAAAAAATTAAATGGGCATTGCAATGTAATGGTATATTAAGTACTTTCAACAGTGCTGTGAAAGACAGTTTATCTCCATTTGTATTAGACTGTTATTCTGTCCCCTCATAATGTGATCATTGTGATTGTGTTGTTCATTTAAAAGATATCTATTTTTGTGAAGTGTGTAAGGAACAAGGCAATGCTTTGTTTAAATGGAGTATTATTTTTATTATTGTACAAGGTGGTATAATTGTGTTAGCTCATTTAAAGGTCTCATGCAGTGTAGACAATAGGCACTTCTAGCACAGATTACAATGCCTCATTTCTTACAGTTATTAACTAAATATACCTTTCATTCCTTCATCAAATAAAGAAAATATTCTTGATTGCCTTTCTCCTGCAGCTCTCCCTCGCCAGAGAATTCAGCTGGCCTTTGACAAAACATATTATATTGAGCCTTCCTTCGAGTGCCGCTTTGACCACATAGAGATAAGGGATGGTCCCTTTGGTTTCTCCCCTCTTATTGATCGATTCTGTGGGCCAAAGAGTCCAGGTGTGGTCACCTCCACAGGCCGCTTCATGTGGATCAAATTCACCAGTGACGAGGAGCTTGAGGGATTAGGTTTTCGTGTTAAATACACTTTTATAGCAGGTAACCTTCACAGTTAAATAAAGTACAGTAAAGCAGGCAATTTTGTATATTTAAGCTCAATACCTAAACTCATAAAAACATTGTACATTCAAAGACTTAACCTTGTTGCTGTGGACCTTATAAAGATTATAATAAGTCCTTGTTTGTCCTTATACTTAAAAGTACAATTATTTATACTCTATAAAGTGAAATTTTAGGCATGCAAATTATACAAGAACGATCCTCCAAAAAAGGTCAAAAAGACAATCACTTAATGCTGCCATTAGATCAAAAGGCAAACTACAGCACCCACAGCTCTTTTAAACTGTATATTATTACTAGTCTGAAACATGGGATTTCCACTGCATGCAGTCTGGGTAATGTGATATCTGTCTTATCATTTCAGACCCAGATTTTCATTTGCACGTCGGTGGACTGCTGAATCCAATTCCAGGTAAGGCTCTCAATATTTCAGCACCCACTTCAATTCCATCTGAAGTGCATTCTATTCTCTGCGGCAGACTGCAGGCTATCTTTTACTGACATTCTCCACTCCTGCTGACTGTTGGCCTCTTGCTACCTATCTGACTCTGTTTCCTGTTATTTCTTTTTATCTTTAACTTTTTTGTTATCTCACCAATGATCATTTGCCTCCAATTTGCATTCATTGCTTTGCCTTTTTTTGTTTTGGTTGTGGATCTTTATTTTATAAAGGTCTGTTTTCCTAAATTCTCTCTCCTTGATTTTTGCTTCCAACCTTTCCTCTGGCAGATTGCCAGTTTGAGATCAGTGGTTCAGACGGAGTCATCCACTCCAGTCAGGTGGAAGAGGAGGATAAGATAAAAAATGGAGACGCGGTGGACTGCATCTGGACCATACGCGCCCCTCCTAAGTCCAAGGTGACTTTCCTCTCACCTTCCTTACTCCCACTGTTCATCAAATGAGATGATCCTGCTCTTCTGCCATGGGCAGATATATGAGCACCTTAAACCCGGGGCTTGACATGACCACAGGAGGCCATCGGGCCCAACCCTTTTTCTGCTGAGGAAACTTTTCAAGGAGAGCTTATATTAGCAATGCAGTAGCAGCAAGTATTAGGCCAATGATGCAGAAATTGCAATAGAGCAGAATCAGCAGGACTAGGAATAAGACTGAGGAAAGAAAGCAGCATTAAGATGGTCAAGGGACTACACACTTACCTGCTCTGAGCAGACCAGAACCCTTAGCAGGCTAAAAACATCAGTAAAGACCAGAGGATCTGTTTACCAAGCATGAAGATAACTAATTAGAGCTGTGAGGAGTGACGTTTTAGTTGCCTGTGAACCTTCTTCTTAAAATACCAGAGAGATTTTTAGTCTGGTCGTCATACATCAGGTCAGTTTACTCTGCCAGAGTCAGGGCTGTATATGATTGAGACAGTGACTCTGCTGTTGGTCACTAAAATAAAATAAAAACAGCTAAATAATACTATTGTCAAAGACAATAATACATGAATCCATCTATTTTCTAAACTGCTTACCCTACATAGGGTAATCTTGGGCCATATGCACTATGCACTTTAGTGCACCAAAATATATATTTTTAATAAATTAATGCAAAATACAGCTTTATGGTCATTAAGAAATAATTACATACAGCAAATCTGCAGTGGCCAAAAGTACATTTTGGACACTGGTCAGAGCTGTCAGGCCAATATGCAGCAATATTTTTGTTATACTCTAAATTATTCCTTGTACTGTTTGAGTCAGCATTATGCTGAATCAAGCTGATGCATTTGTTAAAGGTTTGGCTTATGCCTGCAGATATACCTCCGTTTCCTGGAATACCAGATGGAACACTCAAACGAGTGCAAGAAGAACTTTGTGGCAGTGTATGATGGCAGCAGCGCCATAGAGAACCTGAAAGCAAAGTTCTGCAGCACTGTGGCCAATGATGTGATGCTGGATACCGGTGTGGGTGTTGTACGCATGTGGGCTGATGAGAGCAGCAGACTCAGTCGTTTCCGAATGCTCTTCACCTCGTTTGTGGATCGTGAGTATCAACTTGACTTGAATGTTAAGACTGGATGAAGGTCAAATACTGACTGTTAACATAGCCTAACAATAAAGTGAGTACCTCACAAAATACACATCATCACAAATATGTATAGAACATAATATACATAGTGATATCTTATAATGCTGATAGGACATAGTTTGTTGCAGCTTGTACAAACTGAATTGAGAAGCAGTGAGTCCACCTTAGAAGCCCTTCATATTTCTTGGCTGAATCAGTGGCTTTCATGGTGCAAGAAATATATGTATGGCTGTGACCTTTGGAGGAGGCTGTGCCACGTCAGCTAGCAAAAAAAGCTAAAGCCAGCAGGCTGAGTAGAAACATCATTTATATTTCATTTTGTAATGTGCTTCAGGCAGAGTCTGTTTTTTCAGGATAGCAAATAGTAGCTGTGAAACAGTATTAAATAAGCATGAATAAAGTTTGCAGGACAATCTCCCAGATAATAAAATGCTAAATATTATTAAAATTAAATGCCATTATGATCACATAATATAATTAATACCTGTATTCAACTTGACATTCACTAGAATGAAAAGCATAATGTTCATATTATTCAGCTTATATTCAGGGACATTTAACCATTTAATCCAATAGAAAGATATAATACAAAAATAGAAATCTGCTCTTTTCAGGCTTGTTTAAAACAAATGTTGCTTGAAATATCAGAATGTTTAATAATAGAATGAAATAAACTCTATTCCATTTGATGTGACTCAAACAACCTGGCATTTATTAAAATTATCCATTGAGAGTGTGAAGTCAATTAAAGTAATCTCTATTGAACGCAATGACATCAAAAAGCCAATTACTCCCCCAACCTTTGTATAGGAAATCAAATAGCACAGCAACTTCCTAATACATTGGTTATAGTGTTGTGCATTTTCCATGCTAATGGTTCAGTCAAGATAGAAAATTGGAACTTAACTGGTGCTGCTAAAATGAACAAAAAACCCAAATGAGGCTTTAGTTTGTGGGCTAGACATTGGGATATGAGCAGTGTATCACATTTTCTTTTCTCTTGCTTTTCAGTAGGTTTAAAGGTTGTATGCAAATTGCTGAAAATTACCATGAAGCAAATAGACATTCTTGCTCTTGTCTGTAATACTTTTAATAAATGGCAGAATAATCAGAGGAATTAATTACAGCATTCAATGTCAACTCCATGTGAATACTAATCTTGCCCACACTGCAAAAGAAGTGGCAAATGATTTTTCATTATAATACTAGTAGAACACCTGCCACTGAAGGTCATGTAGCACCGTGAACAGGCTGACTGGTTAGATTAGCTGGTTCATTTAGAACCTTTGCCAATCAAGCTGCCAAGCTCAGTGTTAACGCTTACACCCTGGGTTCCTCAAAATATCATAGAAGTCATACTGAACATACCAGCATGGGAATTCATGTTGGTCCAGGCTGGTTATTCTGCTTTGGTACTGGTGAAGCAGGCGGACTAGCAGTGCCAATGGTAAGGTTATAATAATGATTTAGAATTTGAGCTGTCAGGTTTGATATATTTTTTGAGTATCAAGAAATTTTTACTGGAACTGTGCTTCACTGCTGAATAATTGGTATGTTGCTCCTTGATGTTTTGTGCACCTTCTAGAAAAAATCTTGTTTGCAAAACAGGAATGGTAAGATGTCTAGCTATTGGTTAACCGCTTGCTATATCTGGCATACTAGACTTTTCTGCAGTCTTTGCTGTGTCCTATGCCAGTCATGAGCCTGAAGGTGGGACAGTTCCACAGAACATTAGGTCTGTGAATTAGATGTTGCTGTGTAAATTCAGCTTTTATTATAGCTTTTCTGACTGTTTACTTTATTAGATTTTTAACTTAATGACTGACTGTGAGAACTTTCTGACTGTTTACTTCGCTAGCTTCTTGACCACTTAAGAAATCAATTAGTTTTACATTTTGTTGTGGTAAAATTATAATCAAAATGAATATGAAATTGACTAATTAATTTTTAGTATAACAATATCCTATTGTCTACCCATTACTAAATTCACATAACACATATAGATGATGTGGTAGGTTGTATTTGCTTTGAAACATTTGCATTTGAGACTTTTTTGTTAAGGTGGTGTTGAGTCAAATTCAGATAAAGAGATGGCAGAGATAACTTGAATGCATCTCTTCTAACCAGAGGAGAAACAAATACACTTGGTATATCAGGCCATTTCTTTCATCTTTTCGGATATCTTTTTGTTAATCTCTCAAAAGTCGTGGTGTGACTTTAGCAGTCATCAATAGCGGCATCAGCCGCACAGCCTTTTGTTGGAAGTAAAGAAATGTCTAACAACTTTGGAAATAAGCAAAGACTTGTGGGAGCATGAAGCTGTTGCCAAAGAAATTAAGTTACGACCTCTTCAAGGTTCTGTCAGAAGCATTTAGTCCCACACTGACAGAGAAATTTCTCCCTATGTAGGCTACACCACAAATGTAAAAATGGCATTAAAGAGTAATTTGAGAAAAAAGTAGAATTAATAGGAAAGAATCTGTGTGCTTAGATCTGTGTGGTGGGGCTACACGTTAGAGAAAGCTTTGATGGGGCATTAAATGGGTGGGAATGCATGAGGTCCATTTTGATGGTTTGGAATAAATGTGATGAGTTTGGGAATATGGAAAGGGCCTCTTCCATTGGTCAATGGATGTCTGCATCAGAGTTGCAGCGACCATTAAAGTATTAACTTGATCGCATCACTTCTGTAAACCATTTAATTTTTTTTCTTGTGAGTGAAATAAGTGAAATTAAAATGTTCTCCCACATGGCGTAAACTCTAGTGTGTCCTAGAAAACGAGAAGAGGAGATGAGTGTCAAGGTTTGCAGAAACAGCCTAAAGGATTCATCCCCAGAGAACAGCACTCACCTTCAATTACTAGCTTATCTCGCCCTCTTCCTCGCTTTACATTCTTCACTACCCTCTGCTCTGTCTAGCATGCTAAGAGTTCACTCAGCCAAGAGCTTCATTGCAACCTGACCAGATGGGCCTTGTGATGGCTGTTAGATTTGATTTATAGTGTTGTGCAACACCCGCGACACAGCCTGTGGCATAGACCTGAGACCCACCTGCCCGCAGACAGCTGCTGATGTCATGCTATGAAAATGTGCGTGTTACCCTGTTTACAAGATTTTTTTCCTCTGTGTTCTGTGGTTTTCAGCTCCATGTACCAGCAACACCTTCTTTTGTCACAGCAACATGTGCATCAACAACTCACTGGTGTGCAACGGGGTTCAGAACTGCGTGTACCCCTGGGATGAGAACCACTGCAAGGGTGAGTTAGAGCAATTACAGTTTTTGTCTCCTGAGTCACCTATAGATGAAGTTTATAGAAGCTCATAAATGTTATACACAAAATTTCTAAGCTACTTAATATTAATTAATATTAATTAATTAATATTTGTAAATATGAATGTTTAATAAAATAACATTTATGACAACAAAGCTTATAATATATGTATTTTTAACTACACATTGTCACCTCCATTTAGTATAAGAATCAGATTTACTCAGCTCTGACAGATTTAGTGAATAATATGACTGATATTGACAGGTTCAAATGCACTGAATGTTTACAGTGTTTAGACTGAAACGTTTATTGTTGGTGCAACTAGGAAAGATAAAGTAATAGAAAGATGTGTTATCTATTATTTGTCTTTGTATTACGTTAGGGTGCCAACATATTAACTGTCACAACACATTAAATTTTAATGGTAGTTTTGTTAGCTGCAGCACTGTAGATTTAGCTGTGCAGAAAATACAGTTATACATGTATGTTTTAATGTCTTTACATTGTTTGTTTAAAAACTTATTTTCTTTCATCTCTGCCTCAGAGAGGAAGTCCAGGGGACTCTTTCACCAGATCACAAAGACTCATGGCACAGTGATTGGCATCTCCGCTGGTGTGGTCCTGGTCCTGCTCATCATCTCCATCCTGGTGCAAATAAAGCAACCGCGTAAGAAAGTTGTGGCCCGTCGACCTGCTGTCTTCAAAAAAGGTGGATTACAAGAGGTCTTTGACCCTCCGAACTATGAGCTCTTCTCTCTACGTGATAAAGAGCTGTCGACAGACCTGGCCGAACTGTCAGATGAACTGGATGGCTACCATAAGCTGCGGCGCTCCTCCACCATGTCTCGATGCATCCACGAGCACCACTGCGGGGCCCAGGCCTCCACGAGCGGCAGCGTAAAGCAGAGCCGCACCACCCTCAGCTCAATGGAGCTTTCCTACCACAATGATTTCTCCAAGCCACCTCCCATGAAGACCTTCAATAGCAGTGCCACCGGCACCTACAAGAAGAGTTGCTATGGCTACAAACAGACTCACGACTGCTCCGCCGCTGAGCAGGTGATCGAAGATCGTGTGATGGAGGAGATCCCCTGTGAAATCTATGTGAGGGGTGGGAGCATAAAAGGGGCTGCAGGCAGCATCGGAAGCGGCTGTGGAACCATTACTATTCGTAACCATGGCAACACCCGTAGTACCAACACTACTGTGGTGGACCCAGGACAGCGTTCCATATCCATGGACTTTTAAAATGGTGAGACAGGAAGAGCAAGAGTGACTTTTAACATTTTTTCATTGTTTTCACATAAGTGTGGAATGCACGAGTGAATGAACAATACATTGACAGTAAGATAAGGTGACGTACTGGCCACAGTATTTTAATCTATGTACATTAAAAAATAAGAAAGATAAACAGTATGTAGGTTTTGTGTTGTTGCTTTGCATTACTCACTTTTTGCATTATTTGACTCTGTGAATAACTTGACTTATGCCAAAATGAAGATGACTTATGTTTATGAACTGAAGTCATGTAGAGGTCACAGCTATTCCCTGCTGAACCCATATGCGGTGTCCAAACCAAGTGATTTGCCTGTTCAAACTGAATATGAAAATGATGCATGACTAGACACAATCACAGCCAATCAAAACATATCTGATGTTTAATATTCAGCTATAAGAACTGGATTTTGGATCATTGGAATTTCACTATGGGCGGGGCTACCCAGCACAACCAAAATAAAACAAGCAAGCAATAGTTAGGCAAAAATTTAAATAAACATGAAAGGCATCACTTTACCACATTGTGCCTGTTTAGGCCACAGTGTTAGGAGGAGCACGCATTTGGACAGTAAAAGTTACAAGATTAGATATTTTCATAGCATATACAAAAACTGACCTTTTTTACATTTTGCATTTGTTTTGAGATTTTGTTTTAATTGAGATTTTGCTTTAAACAGATTTCTGTGCAGACAGTATGTACCTGAATCTGACTGACCGTAAAGGCCACAGCACATACAATGATACTTTGTTATATTTACTTAAAAACATGCCATTGTTCTGCATTTTTGAATAAGCAACCAATTCATTACAAGCTTCAGATTAAGAAAATTGTAAATGATGCTTACACCTTTTGTATAGAAATTATTCTTTTGGTTGTTAAATAAGACAAAATGAACAGGAATATATTTTCTAACCAATATATGTTGTATATCAAATTATACTGCACTTCCATTTTAGTCATTACATTAATAATTGTAAAAGATATTGATGTAAGAAATGTAAAAGTACATTTTAATAAAACTACAGCACCTACAGTATCTCAGAATTATGTATTACTGATGCACAACATATAATCAGGTAAGATATTTCTTGTCTTTTTTCTCATCATATCACAAACATGCATGCACATTAATTTTATTTCCATTTAGTTCCTTTTTAGTCAGTTCAAACTCACCAATAATACTATTTTATTAATGGCAATACTGAACACACTTACACACTATGAACATGTTACTGTGTAAAGCTACTTTCTTCAGTGTGATTTCAATTTCTATTCCCCTTTCCTTTGGTCATCAACAGTGTCCATCTCACTGATCTGTCATGTTTAATTAAATAGTGATCACACTCAAGGCCTCCTATGTCTTGAAAAGGACAGACACATTGCAGGTCACAGCATCCCTGCAGCCACCCCAGGTGATTGTCACTGAGGTTAATGCACTTTATTGTATCACCATTGATGACATTTGTTTATCATTTGAGTGGGCATCAATGATGAAACAGCTGCAAAGCTAAAGCTTAGTCAGATAAACATTTGACATTTGTCAGAGAAACATTTGACTTTATTGAGCTGAGACACAATAAAGAGGACACAGGCACACTGAAGTTTTGAAATCTATGAAATCCTTCTGAAATTAAACATGTCATATTGGCTATGTCCATTAGGTGGCATTACTTCAGGGCCATTAAGAAATGTTAAAAGAAATGTAAGCTCTTTTGTAAGCTCATTTTGTTGAGTAAAACTCTATGCTATATTTTTATATGTTTGTTTGTAATGTTAGCCTACCCCAAACTATGATCGTAAACTAGGATTGTGTTAGATTTTAAAGCTAAAACTTGACTTCTGAGATTGACTTTTGACACAAATAACATTCAGTTTGTCATGTAACCTGGTCAATACCTGCACTTTCACCTTCTAACCTTTTTCCTTTAAAACACACATTATATAACTATAGCTGTGCCATTAGTTCACACTGCAGCAAAATATGAGTATCAGTTCTGTTTGAAGTGCTATGTGGTTTTGACCATATACATTTAACCAGCATTCAGGTCGCATTTTTATAGTGTTGTATGTAAATCCAGAACAGCTTGATTCAAGAGGATAATGACTAAAAAAAAACATTTAATAAAAAAGGCATTTAAATATGAAGACTGCATTCATTGACTTCATAGCTTGCAAGCACAAACAATCATGGTCATTTGCTGCCATCCTATGGTGATGCCAGGCCAGGTTCTGCTAAAAATGAACTGAAGTAAATGTAATGGTCGACAGCTGTCTCACTCTGGTATAAGAACCGAAAGTACACTAACTCAGTGTCCTCAGTATTCCGCGTGTCAAACAGCATAAATACAAATTAGGTATTTTTTCTAGAAAACCTTACCATGACAGCCTAAAATAATTATATAAATATACAGAATATAGGCCGTAAACGAAAAGATTATTATCAGCCATATATAATTTCTATAGAGAACGAAAACCATATATTAAACACCAAACGTAATTCTCTAAATGTACTTTTAATGGCTATAGTGTACAATTTAAATGTACTAATTTAATCATATTCGTTAACAGGAATTGTTGTTTTTTAATGATTTTCTGAACGAGCTGTATAATATGATGTGGTATTTCTATGTGACATGTGCTTGTCCTGTGAGAGGAGGCGCATGTAGGAAAGGTTAAAGTTGACGCTTCCGGCCGGTGTCTCTCTTCAGCTCTTCGCTTCCCCGCATACAGCCCTTCACTCCGCACAGCCATGGCCAACGTCGCCGATACCAAACTATACGATATTTTGGGAGTCTCTCCCTCGGCTTCTGAAAACGAACTGAAAAAGGTAACATTTTGTTTACTTTACCTTAATTACACAGCATGTGTCTCGTTATTAGACTCTTTAAATCGGCCGGGTTTTGTGTGTGGATCAGGAAGAGAGGGAAGGATTAGCACAGGGCTAAAGCTCGTCGTGAGTTTGGCCTAGTGTCTATAGTTACCAGTACATGGAGGAGACCCGCTAAAATGGAAGAGTGCTGTGAGTTTTCGTCAAGCCTATTTTTAATGCCTTTTACAGCCATATATTTATTTTAATGTTTTTATTAACTCGGTGGGTAAAAAGTCTAAACGGAGTCCTCATGTATATTGTGTGTAGCACCTGAAAACACAGTTAGCATCAGTTCACCGTGTGGTTGGTGTGTAGGCCCTCACTCAGGGATTTTCCCTTTATATATGTCACGATGACGAGGAGGTCACACTTAAAACAGTCCTTGTTCACAACTAAATCAAATCTGCGCCATGTGGTGGATCTGCGCTTGTTTTATGTTGTTCTGCGTTTAACGTCATTAGTCATGCTGCTATCCGTCTGTTATGTATATGGCGCAGAGGGGTTTCTGCCCAGGCGCAAAACACACAATATCTCAGTCAGGTAACTCGTTCAAGTGATTCTGATCTGTTGAGTTATTTGAGTTGTTAAGTGGCTGAATGGCTGGTGTTGTTAATTCGGGGTATTAATCACGGGGGTTGCGGTAAAGTCGCATAGCTTTATGCGAAGAAGTCGAGATGTTTAGAGTACTGTAAAATCATGTATTTTTTTTAACATACTGCGTGTTATTAATACGTAACATGCTATAACCTGTTTAAACACCAGTTTAAGTGTTTAACACCACTGTGTGCTTGATTATTTTTCAGGCTTATCGAAAATTAGCAAAAGAATATCATCCTGACAAAAACCCAAATGCTGGAGACAAGGTAAGAACGGTGTTTTTTAATCTGGTTTTGTCCAAATATTGAGCATGTGTATATTTTAAGGTGCTGTGTAGAAATTTGATGTGTCTAAGAAAATGTATTTAAAATAAGCTTAAATACTTTCTGGTTTGAGATGCTTCTATTGTGTAAACGGTCAGGTTCAAACAAAATGTAGAAATATAAGATGTTTGCGGTGTTTTGTGGAATAAGTTACGGGAGGTAAAATTTGATCATTTTAGTTTTAAGGCCACTAATGTAGCTTACTTGCTTAACACTGTTCTGTCTGCTTTGAGCACACAATCATTTTTTTCTCATTTTAGTTTAAAGAGATTAGCTTTGCATATGAAGTACTTACCAACCCGGAAAAAAAAGACTTGTACGACCGGTATGGGGAACAGGGATTGCGAGAAGGGGGCTGTGGAGGAGGTGGTATGGACGACATCTTTTCCCATATCTTTGGTGGTGGCCTCTTTAGCTTCATGGGCGGGCAGGGAAGGAGCAGAAATGGAGGACGGCGGAGAGGGGAAGATATGGTCCACCCCCTAAAGTAAGTGACGCTCACAAGACTTGTTTAAAAAGACCTTTTCAAGGGGTATTTGAACCTCAGCTTTTCAAAGAAATGTTTTTCTGCCATTTACATTGTTCTCAGCAGTCCCTGAGTGGTCACAGTGACCTCTTTTCAGTTTCCTCGCTGAAGTCCTGTATTGTCACTGTCAAGCAAAATCTGGTTATTAATAAGCTTTAAATAACTAGAATTGCATAATGAAATAAGGAACCTAAAATTTAAAGTGCTCTTTTGAGGTCCTGGAATATTCTGGAGGTTTTAATCATACGTCATTCTTTGCCCTAGGGTGTCTCTTGAAGATTTGTACAATGGAAAAACAACCAAATTACAGCTGAGCAAGAATGTTCTGTGTAGCACTTGTAATGGGTGAGTAATATGTTTGTGTATGTGTGTTTTATGGCAATTAAAGAAAATACAAACGGGTAATTATGTATATGAATATTTTTGTCTCTCACCACACCCTTTAAATTCAATGTAATACTGCTTTTATGAGTATCAGGAGTTACTGTATTAAGTCGTTCTGCTGTCATGGCTATTTTTAAATGAGCTGCACTAACCACAAAGGCTTTTAAAGTTTTGGAAACTTTCCCTCAGTTAAATTAGTCTATATGTGCTCATTGTTGCCCTATTGTTGAAACTGAGGCTGTTTTCCCTCTCTTTTTCCCTCTCTGCAGTCAAGGGGGAAAGTCTGGTGCAGTCCAGAAGTGCACAGCCTGCAGGGGGCGTGGTATGCGCGTTATGATCAGACAGCTGGCGCCTGGTATGGTCCAACAAATGCAATCAGTTTGTACTGACTGTAATGGTGAAGGTAAGCTACTGGATTTCTGGACATCTGAATGTACTCTGATAATTATCCCCACTGTTTCATCAGTTCTGAGTGGCTGCCAGTAAGTAGTCTTAGCAGAGTGTACTTTGATCCAGGTGAGGTGATCAGTGAGAAGGACCGCTGCAAGAAGTGCGAGGGGAAAAAGGTGGTAAAGGAGGTGAAGATTCTGGAAGTGCATGTGGATAAAGGAATGAAGCATGGACAGAAGATCACCTTTGGAGGAGAAGCTGACCAGGCACCTGGCTTAGAACCTGGAGACATTGTTCTGGTTTTGCAGGAGAAAGAAAATGAGGTACGGCTTGGTTTCCTTTCAAAGCTCAAAAACAGTGTTTTGGTTTGTTTCATCTTTGATCTTGCAAAAGCAATACAAATAAATGCATCTCATAACATCAAAGCAATGGTTTGCTCTACACGATGCAAAGTTGTTTTGCTTGATTCTGCGAGCAAACATTTTTTTGTCTTCACTTGTATGAATAATGCCAAAGGTTGATTGTGAATTTTAACTGCTTCTTATATGGTGTATTCCAAATGAATGCAAACAATCCCTCCCGGCTGGTTTATAGGTTATGTAGCCTTCATCTAAGGCTTACTAACAAGTTAATTACCAGAAAGTACATCATGTATGTCACAGAGTGTCACCTCTAGTGGTGTGAATCTGCCACACAAATGATCTGGATTTAGTGCTACAGTCCTCTTGACTTCTAAGCTGCTGCAGGAAGATGAAGCAGATTGCAGTGACAGTGTGTCATGAACATGCTGTTTTACAGGTTCTCAGCTCAACCATTTCCGTTCCCTCCCTTGCATGTTTCCAAGTGTTATTAGGGCCTACTGGATTTGGAACAGAAACTGTGTCAGATCTTGACTGATATGGATTAACAGTGCATGTTGTGTGATTAATGGACTGCATGTATTTTGTCAGGAACGCTAAAGCTAATTCTTTCTCAACAGACATTCAAAAGAGATGGCAGTGACTTGCACATGACCCATAAGATTGGCCTAGTTGAAGCACTTTGTGGGTTCCATTTCACATTGAAACATTTGGATGGTAGACAGATTGTTGTGAAATACCCAGCTGGCAAAGTCATTGAGCCAGGTGAGTCCTGTATACTTATTTTATTTATTTATTTAGAGTTTTTCAAAACTAAACCATAGTGGTTTTAAAGTGTTTTCCTGTGCAGTTGTTAAACAATAAATGATAAGATTGTCACAATTTATGAGTTGTTGGTGATTGATCTGTAGTTGTCTGCATATGTTGTGTCCTTTTGCAGGTTCAGTTAGAGTTGTCAGAGGAGAGGGCATGCCACAGTATCGAAACCCCTTTGAGAAAGGAGACCTGTTCATCAAGTTTGATGTGCAGTTCCCAGACAACAACTGGTTGAGTCCTGAGAAACTGACGGTAAGACATCACACGCTAAAACAAAATTATACATCTTCAAAGTTATGCATTCACACGCAATCTGCATGCAGTGTTATTGGTGTTGTCCCCTAATACTTCTCCTATTTTGTTTTCTGCAGGAACTGGAAGACTTGCTGCCTACCCGGGCTGATGCCCCTGTCATCTCTGGAGATGCTGAGGAGGTGGACCTGCAGGAATTCGACCTGAGCCAGAGCTCATCCGGTGGTCATCGCCGTGAGGCCTACAACGACAGCTCAGATGAAGAAGGAGGACATCATGGGCCTGGAGTGCAGTGTGCCCATCAGTAAACCCGCCTACCACACCTTTCTGGCTCCATCAGTGGGGAATAAAATGTTATAGTTGCACAAACAGGCGTTTTAAAATCTGATTCGGGGCTGCCTTAAATGAGAAATTGCATATGGCCATCCCTGAGCGCCTGATTCCCTTGTAGTAGCTGCACAGATGATCCTGTATCTAATAATCCTTTCTTGCCCCTGCTCCTCTCCTTGCCTCGCCTGCCCCTCTAGAGGCAACCCCACGTCAGACAGAAAAGGGTAATTGCTCTGTACTCTGTGTGTAACTTGCATTTTTTGTTGTCGTTATAGTATTCACAAGTTTAAACTAACCATGAAATGCATTTCTTGCCCTGGACTTGAGACCTTTTGTAAGAGAGGAGTAATTTAATGAAAGAGGAGCCGAGAAAGAGATCATAAAACAAAAAAACATGAAAGCCACCATGGGACTTTATCACCAATCCATTTTAGGTTTGTATGTATCTGTGCTCCATTTTTACCACTTTATTTTATTTGTAGATTTTTGCTTTTTCCTTTCTTTGATATTTTAAGAATTGGAACAAGAGACTATAACATGTATAAAATGAAAGTGATTGTCATTTAAGCTTTGTATCAGCTGCTGTCACATTTGAGAGTGATTTGTTTTGAACTAGTTGAAATAAAATCTTCGATTGCCTATATTTGTCAGAAATCCAGGTGCATGTTAAACATTTTGGTCTTTTCACTGATCAATACATCTATATTCAGGGGAGGTCATAAGTGTGGGAAGCACCTGTAGGCTAATTGTATGTGAGAAAAATAAAAAGGTTGAATTGTTAATAAAACGTCCTTCAATATCTTCTAAATTAAGTCCTTAGTCTTTGCTTTTATTTGACTGAGTCATTGAGACAAGGTTTTTGTTTTACAATGAGTTTAATTCAATGCCAACATTCAAGTTTTAGTTTTAACAAGGGTAAAGGAACCCTTATTTTAGTATTTATATTTCTTCTGAGAGAACCAGGAATTTTGACTCAATTTTAATATGAACTTGTAATATGAAATATGATTTACATTGACAAGACAATGGCAAACATAGTGTACCAAACAATAGCAACACAGGGTTTAAATACAGTACATTGATGTGTAACCACACAAATCACTATTTGAAAAACGATTGTAAGGTTGACATTATGCGTGGTTCATTTTTAAACTGACAGTGACCGAGTAGTTATAAAAAATTATGAGGTATGAAAATTGTAGCTCGATTGCTCAGACTATACAATACATCCTGTGCTGAAGACAGACGTTAAGCAATTCAAGAACTTTCAAGGACCACCAGAGGGCAGCATGCCACAGTGTTACTGTTACTGCGCTCGCATCTGACGATGGATGGGTTGACAAAACTCCACAATTGCAGATAAAGAAGCTTAACAGCAATTCAAAGTTACTGCATTTTAACCAGCACATCGAATGGATGTCTTTAGCACCTTGGGTTGACGTTAAACCTGTGTTTGACTAAACACCCTTTAACCAGATCCAGGAGAATGAGGCGTAAGATCACCTCTGAGGTAACCATTTTAAGGACTGTATGCCGTTTTAAACATTGTCTGTTAACTAAATATAATAGAAGTAATATTGACAAAGTTCAACTTAAGTATAGTTTACAGTAACGATGTGCCAATAAGACAGTGTTGATACTGTCTCTGAACAACAAAACAGCTGAATGTAGGGCTAAATAAAACATCACTGTTTGTCACTTGACGTTAATAAATAATACACCAACATAATAATCTTCACAGTAAATCTTTTATTTCGTCATCATCATCAAAAACAAAAGAACTAAAACAGGTGTATCCACTTTCAGTCTCCGTGACCTAATTTATGTTGTGCGTTATGACCTCAATATTGTAACGACAAATTTCGAAAATCTGTAAACAAAAAGTACATAAAAAGAAACATGCTATGAAAAACTACTTACATTAAGCACTAAAACAGTTTATTTAAAGCTTATAAGCATGACAAGGCACCTCATATGAAGTGATAAAATATTCATAAAGCTCAAGAGAACACAAATGCTGGATTAACAAATAATTTGCTGTAATATAAAAAAAGGCAAATGACCCCTTAAAAAAGTATAATCCAGGTTTAAAAAAAAATAGGATTTTGCAATTTTGGCACAAGGATTGTTGAGTAAATTGGCACAACTGAGTAAAATAAACTTTGAATTTCAAACAGGACTAAGGTTAAATGTTTTGATTACTTGTATGGCTAAACCAGGGTAAAATAAATTGGTAAACATTAATTACAGTCCAGAACTTTGATGTAACTTTTTTGCATTTTTTCATTCACTCCATGTTTTAACTGCCCATGATGCAAAGTATCTACAGTGGAAAAATACATGGGGCAGAGACGCCTTAAATTATAATCTTGGTATTCAACAGAGGCTTCTAATTTTAAAACAAAAAGTTTATCATGTACATTGCATGGCAATGAGTGCAACCAAGTCAAAGACAACAAACAAAACAACAGTCCCTCCCTGTAAACTTTTCAAAACCGTAACCATGTGTGCTGTACCATCAGACTTTGTCACACTCTGTCCCCTTTCCTTCAAAATACTACCATCAAAGTGAAAAACATACCAGCCAAAGTAGTTTGAACAGTTCATAAAGCTGCTACATAAATAGCAAAACACAGTCAAAGACATTGCAGCTATTGTTATCTAGGGGATGTGGCAACAAAATTTAAAAATAGTTTAAGTGCAAATAACTGCCAAAGTGGCCTGGAAACTTCTTAATAAATAATATTTGTTACTGAATCTTATACACAATCCAGGGTTTCTCTTCACCATGCACCTCATTTTATAATTTAGTTTTTAGTGCAAAATATAACAGAAGGACTGATGCATGCCTGTTTGTGTCTCATGTTCTCTAATTCACCATGACAAAAAAATCATGTTAAATGTACATTGTTTTAGGCTTAATCTGTGTTAACAGCTATTATTTCCCTAAAAACATCTTGCAAAAACATAAAAAAAATACCAGTAAACAAAGTCATAATTTTATAATCATGTTAACCCAGGTAGGGCAAAAACCTAGCAAGACCCTTAACACTACATTTGCTGTTTAAATGAGTGGTTAGTGTGTTAAGTAGCCATGTGCTAGAGCTGAACTTGTATGCTTTCAGGACGGATATCTCTCTAACTGCTCCAAAGCAGAGAACTCTTTCAAGAACTTAATCTGGAAATCATGTACTTTGCCAAGCAGTATCTTTAGCTTCTCTGTTGATGGTAGAATTGTCATTCTGAAACAAAGATAAACAGATCAAGCACAAAGTAAATAAACTGGGAAAACCTAGTTACCTAGCCATGTGAAGAATGACATTCACTTTTTTGCTTTCTAAGAAAGTTTACCTGAAATGGTACGTTCCATCTTTCTGGCCAAAGCCACTGCCGGGCACAACACAGATTCCGGTCTCCTCCAGCAGTCTCAAGCAGTAGAACATGTCAGGCTGCATTCCTAGAGCCTGACGGGGCAAATCAATAAACTTCAAGTCAGTTTGCACACACTGAGCTTGAACACACTCAGCTATACATTCAGACCTTTCATGTCTATGACTTTACAGAACACAGATGTTCAGCCAAATAGAAGGTAAGAAAGCAGATACTGAAGTGGAAACATCAAACAAGAGGAAACAAGTATAACGTGTCTCTGTTTTTTCACTGTTATGCATGTACTGTACGTTTATTGATGCTGTGGCAATGTATGTAAAACAATTGTGCCAGTAAAGTTATTTTAAAAAAATCGAAAAATTTAATTGAGAGACCAACAGAGAGAAATTAGTCCATGGCATTACATTTATGCAGATGGATTTAGTCTTTTTATTAAAGATATTACTAGACAGAGGGTGCTAAACTAGTTTTACTGGTTACGCCCTGTATATTTAAATGAATCAGGGATCGCCATGTTTAGAGAGAAGGATGTTTTACAGTGAACAATGAAGAGTTAACAGAGAAACCAATAGACACCACAGAGCCAGAGTTTTGTTACAGTCAGGAGCACTTACCTTGGCTTCCTCCACCGCTTTAGGGGGGATAAAGATGCGAGGGAAGGCATACATGGCCCCCTGGACGGGATTGCACTTTATTCCTGGAACTGCATTCAGGATTTGCTCAGTTAGCTTCGCTTTCTCTGCTAAAGCATCCAGAACTGCAATTTTCTCCTGAGAGAGATCACACAAACACAAAATTTAAATTAAAGCCAATAAGCGTGCTTATGGATTTCAAAACATGTTATAATTACAGGTTTACAAAACAAAAATTGCCCTAGATGACAGACCTTGTGAAATTGGTGGTATGAGGGCTCATGTTGTTGTGGAGGGTTGACTATGACATCCATAGCAGCCTGGCCAGCCAAAGGGGGACACAGTCTTACTGATAACAGTTTCACTAGCTGTGCCTTGACTTCTGGATCCATGTTGATCACCTCCATATATCCACCCCTAAAACCACACCTGTAGAAAAAGCATTCTCAGTGAGTTCTCAAGAACATTCTCAATTGAAAGACAAAACGTTGCTGTAAACAAACAACTGCTAAAACGTTGCTATGTTCATTAGCCAAATGTTTGGGCACGTCAAGGAAACAATGGCGTCATCTTATTCAAGTTAGACCACATTGTGCAGGTACAGAAGTTAATTAATCTGTTACGTAACAGAAGAACAGAGTTAACTGTTAAAGGCAACACACATCTTTGCTCAATTACTGGGCTGTTTCTTACACGTTAAGGTTGTCCTTACAAAGGTCAATCACCCGACACTGATGTTATGAGGCGGTTGATATTTCTACATTGCTTCCATTTAAAATGCTTAATTACAAAGCCAGACGACTTCTAAATACGTTTCAGGATACTGTGCTTATGTCACGTGAATGTGTGTGAGAGGTCAGTGAAAGCTGATCTTGGAAAGGCCTTAAATCTCAGATTCAAGAGACACATGCTGACACCTGCATTGGTTCATGGATACAGATACTCACTCTCCAGTGTACCCTTTGGAGGTGGAATGGAATGAGACGAGCTCCACACTGTTGAAGTACTCGGGACCCATGTCATATAGCACCTTCTTGAAGGAGTGGAACTGACAGTCAGAAGCATAAACATTGTCCTGGTAGACCTGCCAGTAACAGCACAAATTAACAATGAGAACACGGTAGTGATGTTCCTCAAAACATAGGCATTAGTCAAGCTTAAATCACTTTAAGAGTTAAGCATTTTATACTGACGGATGACAACTAGAAAAACCTTCTGAATTAAATTGCTGAACACAGAAGTACACAGTAATTACCTCATCTGACATAACGAAGAGATTCTCCTCATAGGCAAAGTGCAAGACTTCTTCAATGCATTTCTTACTCTGAACCTGACCTGTGAAAGGTTAAAGAAGGATAAAGGAAGAGCCACAACAGAAATTCAACACCATTACACTATTAAATCCCTCTGCACCAGATGACTAAATTCTCAGCTTTGGCATATGACGCAGCACACATAGTGGGTCAAAGGACTGGCACTGGCATTTTCAGAGCAGGATCAGGATTGTGACATACAGCATGAGTTAAAATGGACATGCTCTTCTTTCCAGCGCACATGCTGTTGGATCTAAATAGACAGTGTGTTTTTAAACTCACAAGACTGGAAGGCTTCTAGGATGTCAGTGTGGGCAGTATATGTACATATTTAATATTCCTCATACTATGACATAAGATTGTGGACATATATTACATAACAACATTTAACCTGCAAATTTTACCTAAAATGTTTCATATTATAGGATTTAGAAAATTAAATATTTATTTTAACATGACGGGTATAGTTTTCTACAGGATGGATTAGTAAAATAAATAAACCATGCTGAGGTCGTAATACAGAACAGTAGAATCTCTATCACAGTAAATATCATCACATTGCCAGTTCTAATGCATTATAACTGATCACAATTGATTTATAATCATTTTACCAGTTGGGTTGCCAGGGTTGATGATGCAGATGACCCGGGGTTGACAGTGCTGTTTGGCAGTCTGATAGGCTCTGTGAAGTTCATTGATGTCCAGGGCCCAGCAGTTGTCCTCATCCAAGTAGTAGTTGACCTGCACTGCATCCATCTCCGAGATGGCAGCTGAATAGAGCGGGTACTGAGGGATGGGGATCATGACACCAGTTCGAGAAGAGCCTTGCCCAGACACCAGCAGTCGCAGAATAGTCTTTAAAACAAAATCGCCATGCATCGTTTCATCTGGTATGCACTTTAATCAGCCAAAAATTCAGCTAGATCAAATCTCTGATTGCAAATAAATCACCTACCATGATGCCATCACTTGCTCCAGTGGTGAGAAAAATGTTTTCCCAGTTAGAAGGCACTCCCTCATCTCTTTGCTCAATATATGCTGCAATGTCTTTACGGATGCACTCTACTCCTGGACTTGCACTATATGATCCTGAAACCAAAAACATGCGTTAGGCACTCTGCACTTACTGAAGCTGACTACTTCATTGTGCTTTAACTTCCTGAAAACTGTAATCTACAATAACAGGGCATCACGGATATGTTTAATATCAGAGACTGTAATCAGTTTCAATAATGCCACCTCAGTGGAACAAGTGCACACACCCAGACTGTGTCCCCCGCAGCCCTGCAGGATACGCTGTGCTCTCCATTTTGCATCCTCTGGAAAACCGGGGCTGTCCATCAACTCAGGAAATGTGCAGAGAGCCACCACCTGCACAATAACAAATATAGTTACTACACCTTAATTTTTTTAAAGTTATCCTGTTGTTTGACTGTAATTAGTGATAAATGCTTGTGTGCTGGTAAAAAGAATGTTATCAAGTTGGTTTTATAAGTTGCAGAATCAGCTGATCAATTAATCAGTTGAGATCAATCCAATAAATAAACTACAGTTTATTGGATGAATTCCAGTTCTGATATATAGCATGCTGTAAACATTTTATGATTAAACACACATGCAGCTAGTATTTTCTGTATTAGCTTTTAACTGGACAACGTGCATTGCTGTGAGTTTCTGTGCACAACAGGACAGTGATCAGGGTTTTGTGCAGGAAATTTGCTCCCTAGTGTAACAGAATCAGGGCCAGATGGTTAAAGGAATGTAGTCCCTCCCAAAGTTTCCAAGCCATAACCATGCAAGCCAGAGTCAACTTCTCTTTGGCTCAGAACTGACACATTGCACTCATATGGAGACTTGCATGAGAATCATCCATAAACAAAGAGTGACCAAGTTTACACGTGGCATCAGATCACAAAAATAACAGCAAAAAATTGGTGCAAGAAGGGTCCAAAACATTTTGTGATTGCGTTTATAGTGTAAACATGACTCTGTCCTAATGGGTGGATTTAAACATGCACCAATTTATCATGCTTTCATGCAGAAATCATGAATAAAAAGTGGCAACAGGAGAGGAGTCATTTTACACCACTTGTGACCAGATCACCAGATTTTAATATTGTGTAAACAGGGCAAGCATGCAAAGTTGTGGTCATGCTGGATATTAAACAAATGTATTTCCACGTTACAACCTGCAGCCACAATGGCACAGAGAGTAAGCAAGCTTTTGTTTAGCTCATACATGAAAGGCTACATAAACTCTGACACAACTATACCAATCATAAGAGGCTTAGCCACAAGAATTTGCAGTGGCTTCCAAAATTGTGAGCAGTCAACAAAAGATGCTTTATTTCATGGGGTAAACATGGACTAGGACGTTGGATTTAGGCTCACTGGCCAGAAATAAAATGGTTAATGCTAAAAGGTTTTAATTTGTCTTTTTCTAGTATACCAGTGTTAAAGGCTAAATGAGGTGAAACATCTGTTCCAGTTAGTTACACAAGACCTGCATGACCAATTGAAAAACATTTGTGGAAATGTGCCACAACCACATTGTTCTACAGAAAACACACAAAATGTGCATGTTTTAAAATGGGGAAATAAATAGTTTTCTGTTGGTTCAGTTTTGAGAAAAATTCAACATCACTCAGGTTTGACTAGCAGATCACAGGTGGGTGATGTTTCTTAGGACGAGTAAGACAAACAGGCATTAGATGGTTTATTTTGGATAATGTATGCATTTTTGGTTACCTGTCTAAGGAAAGTAATTGGTTGCTGTCCCATGGCATGTGCATCTCCAATATTGGCTTTGATGACCTCAGAAAAAGGTTTTGTACCTCCCTGTAAGAAATAGTACATTATGAATGAACACCTCTAAAGTGCCATAAATCTGCCAAAGTACACACCAAATAAACATGTCTTTGCCTGCATCACACCACTGTAGGAAATCAAATTATTATACCCTACCATGGATATAAATTTGCCTAGACTTGCATTATCAGTTTTTTTCAAGGAATGCGGGTGTGTCAAGAAATGGCTGTTACAATTGCAATGTTAAGAAATCAATTTTCCTATGAAAAAAACGTAATTTATGATGCCACTGACTGTGCGTCAGTGTTGTCCTCAAATGACTTTGTGGACATTCAGGACGTAGCATCCAGTCCTCTGCTGAGGACATGACAATGCAAAGTTCCACTATAAGTTATGACCACACTAGAGTTGGTGAGGGTCTGAGGGGAATTATACCCATGTTAAAGATGGCAACTGTTCATGACCTATAAATAGAGCTCTTTTTTAAGCGCTCATCTATCATGGCTAAGCAAGCAACCTCAAACAAACTTCATGGTAAAGAGACTTAGATAACATTACCGCTGAATGGCCAGTTTTGTAGAAACTAGACCCTTTTGTTGCATTGCATTGAAAATGGTCATAAAAGTAGGCCAGACACTGCAATTGCTTTCCCACGAGTGTGCGGTCTATTATAGCTACTCTCGCGGACAGAAAGAAAAGAAAAATCATGTTCCCAAGGCAGAAACTAATGATCTTATAGCCACTGTAAATATATCTTATTTTGGCTGCTCATATATTTATGCATATAAACTATAACAAGCCTTTAAACATTCAAAAACAAACTTGCAAAAGAGTTCTCATGTTTAGTGAGAAGACTTACAGATGCAAAATTTACATTTTATATTTTTTTCCAAAAAACACGAGAAATAGGAAAGCTTTAATAAGCATTTAAAATGCACATTTATGAAAACCTAAGGACAAATCATGCAACGCTGCACTTGGATACATGAGAACGCAAAGTGTAACCACTGATGTTTTCACATCATCTATGAAACTAAGGATACGGCGACAATTTCACAGCAGCATCTTCTCACCTCTTCCAAGCATCTCTCTATTTCTCCGGCTTTGATGACAATGGGTCCTCTCACTGCGTACTCCACAGCCTTCACCTGCGGGTTTAATGTCTCCAGAGTCAGAATCTTCTCCCGCATTTTACCGTGAAGTCTCCCGGTAGCGACTTTAGCTTCGGCGGTAATAAAGCGCATCTGCCCGTACTTATCTACGGACGGACCTTGAGATTTGTGTCTCACCCCGTTAAGACTCGGCAGAGATGTAAGTGTTAAGGGAGTATACTGATCAAGAGCTCCGGCGATCAGTGACCGTGCTGCCAGCGACTGCAAGCGAAACATCTTAGTGAAGTAAGGAAGTCCGTGACCCGAGACTGTCAAAACCACGAAACAAGGATGCGATCCTATATTAAGTAGTTCTAGCGCTAGGTAAGATAAGGCAAGGTTAAAGATTAAAATTCAGAAATAAAGACAGCAAAATCACTTGATAAATCGTCTTATCTGTTTGAGGCCAATCGGCATGATCAAGTGTTTAAAAAAGAACCACCTCATCAGCGCCTACTATCATCAACCCGCCAATCTTTATTCTCTCATTCGTCACCCTCATCGTTCTGTTAGTGATGGGAATTGTAGTTTTCATGCTGGTTCTGCTCGATGCACCGCTCACAAAAAAACTACAATACCCATCCGTAAACAAGTCATTACAGGAGGTGGGTGTGTGTGAAGGGAGGAGACTTTCTTAATAGTGTCACAACCGGCGAGGATTTCATCAGAACAGAAGAGAGTGCGGCGCTAGGCGTTCGTAACAAATATGGGATGGTGGCATAATCTGTTAATTTCTTCATTAAGGACATATTTTAAGATTTCAAAATAAACTCAATGGTATAAGGACATTAATATGTTTTACACCTCTACAGAAATAATAAGTAAATGTTATCTATCATTTAATCAAATGGTATTTACATCAGATAACATTTACACCAGTAGTATTCCTGAACAAAGAGATATAACAAAGATCATGCATATGATTACATATATCGGACAAAATAATATAGGATAACAAATCTGTATCATCCCCTATATGTGTAGAACTCGTTTTTCCTTTAAATACATAGTACCTTTCATTTGAAAAGTGAGAATTTACACAAAGTCCGATTTTATTATTTTATTTTATTTTATTAAGAAGTTACTGAAAGAATTCAAAACTGATTTAGAGAAGTGAAATTGTTTCTGTTGTCTGTACATGTAACTGAATGAAATGCTGCCATCTGTTGGATACATAGATGTACAGTCTTGATGGCTTTTTTTACTTCAGCAGTATTCGGTAAACCTACCAAAATGTTTTAAAGCTCCACTCCATCACTTTTTGTTAACAGATCAGTGATCAACGTTCTTTCTACTATACCCAGATTCCCAACGTTAAGCTTAATAATATTTCTTTATCATTTGTGCTGTCAGTCTGATTTCCTGCGAAATGTTAGTTTGGCTTTATCTGACTTTAAAATACATAAAGACATACACAAAGTAACCTGCAATTTTGTGTTTCAAACAGAGATGGCAACAGAGAGACAAAAGTTACAGATTGCAGTTTTAACACAACTTTTGAAAATTCTTTTCAAACATGTTAACAATCAAATTTTCTAAGAAATCACCATTAACACACTATATACCAGCAGGCTACATCACTGTGTGTGAAGTTGAGGCCTGAACAATGATTTATTTAGCATATGAAAAGTGCATTTGATTTTAACAGGAAACTAACACCTTTCCATCCGCACTTAACAATGAGCTTTGGCATGGACAAAATTATGCATTTCCACTGTGATTTCAGACTCGCAGTGTTGCATATAAAGGAAATAATACATATACAGTAAAGGAGTGAGATGTGAGATGCTGTAATTGCAGTGGGGTATAAAAATACTTCAGCTGACAAAAAATATTTGTCTCTAATGATAGGGGGGTGTAGTCTAGCAGTAGTAATCATTGTAAGGGAAAACTAAATAATATCAGTTTAATCTTATAATATAGTGTTTTTGTTGTAACTCTCCTCAATTCTCATTCTCACACACACAAAAAGAATTATCTACATAAATAAACGATATTATAAAATACACAAGGCCTACAAAAAGATTTAATTACAGATACATCACATGGTGACACCCAGGTTTTAGGGGTTTTAGGGGATTCCCAGGCTTTAAGGGAATCGTTAAGTATTAGCTAGATTATTCACATAAACACGTATTATAAACCTGAAAAAACAATGTTAAAAAGTGATGCCAGTGTCTCACCCAGCATACTATTTCTCCTACATCAGCACTTATTGTTCTAAAATAACACGTGACTGTCGTTTTGCAGAGCGCATGCTCAGTGAGGGCTGCAGTGATAAGAGAAAATGTCTTTACACCGCCTCAACATTTATTTTATGCTGCTTATTGACTCAAAGAGCTTTTTGTGACGCACAAAGCTAAACGTTTAAAATGTAAATTAAATAAATTGACCAAATTAGGTCATGTGTCCTGCCAAACAGGGAAAGATTGAACATCTATACTGCGCAGGCGCAGAGCGTATATTGTGATTGATGGTCCATTGGCTAGTACGTGTGCCTAAGCTCCCGGGAACCCGATCAGCTGCACTCGTCTCCCAGTGTGCGTCAGTGCAGCTGGAAGTTTTACAGTAGGATCGCCAGGATCGAGGAATATTATTGAGGCTCACAGTTAAGAATATGTCTACAAATAAAGTGAAGAAAGTAAAAATGGCTACCAAATCATGCCCCGAGTGTGACCAACAGGTGAGGTGTTGTTTAAGAATGAATGATGAGTATTAATGTTTTTCTAAAGTTCTCAATGGCAGGGTTAATTTGTTTAGTATGATGTGTGCTTCAGTGAGACATTATTTAATGTGTGTGTGAAATAGAAACAACGTTGTTGCCTGGGCTGCCTTCTACACGATCTCACATATATTTGTAAAATTTTCACATTTTTATCGAGTGCATTGAAGTGTTATTACTGATATTATACATCGTATAAAATCTTAAACCAGCGATTTTTTTGCATTTTACCAATGTAACCCCTTACTTAACAGATTGTTACCATTGAATACGTTCACGGCTGATTTGAAACGCACTGTATTGAAACAATAAAATTTCATCGGTTTTATGCAACCTGTGTTGTTCCCTAAATGTCACGAACAAAGCTGATCTCTAAGAGTAAACTGCTTGAGAATATGCGCGATATTATCTTAAGTCTTTAAAGACTTTAAATAACAGCGACAGGATATTTTAATAATATTCGTGATACTCATTAACAATATTGAATTATCCATGTGCTTTTTGGCCTGGAACAAACGAAACACAGGCCATTTCGTAAGAATGTATTTTGAATGGTCATATACTGTTTTTTGGCACGTTCAGTTTCCTGCTTACCAGGGTCAGCGTCAGTTTTTCCCCTGTAGCAGGCGAAGGGCACATTACCAATTACCCTCTGAATGAGTATCATTGAAAAGTTTACCAGTATTGGGATTTAAGTATTGGGTTGGATGTTTCATATAAATTGTAGTCTACACTGAACTCACTTTTTTGTGTTCCTCTGAATTCTCTTTCTGTTTCTCTCAGATTCCCGTGGCTTGTAAATCCTGTCCTTGTGGCTATGTCTTTATCAGCCGAAAGCTTCTTAATGCTAAATTAAATGAGAAGTCATCTCCAGGAATAGGTAAACTGTGCATCTTTTATGAATTATATTCCCATAAAAATCCCATATGTTCACATCTATATCATGTTCATTTATATAAACCACTGTTGAATAATTTATCAAGTTGCCTTTAGCAAAATATCTGAGTATATGTTCAAAAGGTCTGAGGAATGTTCAAAAACATACTTTGGAATGTACTTTCAGATATTGATCAACAAACTTTTCTCCTACTGAAAATGTTATAAGCACTAACTTGTATAATCTGTTAAGCATTTGTCTATATTAATTGTTATTACATGGCACAGTTAACACAATTGTTCTTGGCTTTAGATGTGAGTTATGCAAATAAAATGTTTTTGACTCTATGGGCCAGTGAATAAAAATAAATTGCAGGCAAGTTTGCAGTCAGCAGGATGCATTGAGAATACTGAAATGAGTGCTGCAGTGGTGGCTGTGTGCTTGAGTGAGTAGTGCTAAGAGAAATGGGGGATGGGTAAACTAATTCCTGTCTGAAAAGCTTGTTCCCGCTGCCTCCACCCCCTCCTGTCTTATGTAGAAACTAGTCACAATATTTGACTTTTCTCATTTTCGAGATCATTTGGCTAAAGTTAAATCTTTCTACTGAGGAATTTTAATTGATACAATATGTATTCATATTGAGCAGGCCATATTTAAGGTTTATTGGGATTTTTGGAAGTCACGTCTTAAAATGAAGCTCATAGAACATAAATGTATAAGATAAAGATAAAAACCTAGTTTGGGTTGTGCTAATCTTGTTATTCCTGAGAACTGTGTGGACTACACATGCAGTCATGTGACTACATTTCAGTGAACAATATTTTCACATTTACTATTGTTCTTATAAACTTAACCATGTGACTTAAAATAAGCCTTATTTGAGGATTTATTGGATTATCTCTTTTGTATCTTGTATTAGGTGCATACATGCTGGTATCAAGTTTTGGGTTATTGATTAACTGTTGTTGAACCCAATAAACAAATAACTTAATCTAAACATGTCACATGCTGAAGGTTTTTACTTTATTTTTATGGTTTTTATTGTTCTGTGCAGATGGCTCTTACATTTTATTTTGTGAGTTGCAGACTGAGTCTGTAATTGTTGCTTTGTGTTATGAATGGAATGTTCCACAGAAATGTTCTGTGTGAATGATTTCCAGTTGATTGATATACATTGATTAGCTCATATCTCCATATTCTTTACAAATAATCAATCAAACTTTATGTCAAGTCACATCAAGCTTTCACTATTTAATATGTGGTGACTGTGATCCTACTTTTTGGTAAATGGAAGGTGTTGTCATTTATTTTCTGTATGAAAGGAAGCTAAATTTGTCCCAACTGAGAGAATTGTCTTTTCTCTTGAAACACTTGGTTTCTATTTTAGTACCAGTCTCTTGTCTCCAAACCAGAGATAAAGGACTGTTTATACTAACTCTTCATTCTGCTTAGACTGCGCTTTAATGTTAAATAAGACAGGCTTTATTCAGACTGTCTTGTTTTTGCTTTGCTTGGTACTTTGTGGAAGCATTGTAATTAAGACAAAATGTTAAACGAAAAGCCTGAATTAAACAAGTGTGGGTGTTCTTTTTTGTTAACACAGTGTTTATCCACAACATGAGGTGAAAGCTTAATGTTACTAAATGGGGCTTTGTAAACCGATTTTGTTGTTGTTTCTAAAAATATAAAAGTACAATGGCCAGCATATTATTTTCTGATTCACATTTGTAGCCAACATTTTAACATGTTTTACAGTAATGCACAGTAAGGTTATGTTATGGTTATGTAAAGGTTTTGTTATGTACTCTTAAATGGTTTTATAGCTCTTCTTGTTAAAGCAGGATATTTACATGGCCAGTTAACATGAAGTCGTACAGCAGGCACGTAAGCAGACAAAGATCTTAACTCACAGCATTCAGAATCAAATGGCTGCTATGGAAATGTTGCTTATATAAATATTTAAAAGGTCTGTGATGGCAATTGAATGTGTTTTCATAAGATTGAAAAACACGTTTCACAAGATTTTAGTAACAGAATTGAGTTACACTGCAAGATTATTGAAACTGTTTGATCATTCAAGTCTTATTTTAAATGTTTCACTTACACTGGATATTTTGATCCCTGAAAATGTGGTTATCTTATGTCATTACTCTTAAAAAAGCTTTTGATTTGTCTGCAAATTTGTGTTCAATATGTTATTTTTCTGGTGTAGTAATATTAAATTTTCACTTTAAATGAGCTGCCTTTACAAGGATTGTGAGAGCCTGTTAGTAATGATGTTTCCTTGAGGAGTGAAGAGCCCTATAAATAAACCCCCTTAGAGAGAAGCAGGCTTACTTCCTATAGTAATGAGCCCTTAATTCTCTCTATGAGAGTGACTGTGCTTTCTACCCCTGTTTGCTGTTACCCTTTATTTCCATGTTGACTGACAAGCCTTTTTTATCTGTCAATAAGGATGGGTTTGGAAAAATGCAATTAAAAAAAGGGGCTGTATTTATTTGTGTGAAAACTAGTGTTTTTATTATCTGCAGATGTGTTTATGAGAGAGTGTTAGCTAGTTAGTGAGAACTTTAATGCTGCCAAGCCCAATTATGGGCACACAGTCTATAATTTAATACATCTGTACAATTATAGGTTAATATTTTGTATACATTTTTTCATTGCGTTTCAGACAAATTGGATGCTAAGAGAAGACGAACGGAAAGAATCAGAAAAGAGAAGATAAACTTAACATCTACCAATGACATGGAAAATAGGAGACGATCGCGTTCCAACAGTCAGTCAGATCCAATTCGTAGAGGGCGAGGCCGACCAAAAACTGTTGGGCTGAAGAAACAGGAGGAAGAAAAAGGTAAGCCACACCCTTGTGTTTGGAACAAAGAAATTATTATAGATTTATAGATTTATGGCTGCTATAAACATTTGGACATTTGGATTAAAACATATGCTAATTGTTAAATTCACTGTCTGCAAAAAAATAATACATTTGTACATAATATTGTCAAGCTAGAAGTCCTTAACTGCTGCTGTTTTTTGACACTTTTGCACTGTGATAATGAATATAATTTAAGTGCATGCAACACAAATCGCATTTAAATGTAAGCTAAAGTTTTTTTGTTCTGCCGACACTTTGTCACTTTAAAAAGAGCATCTGTCCTCTACAATTTTCTCAAGTATGCTATTAAAATGAGTCAGTGAAAGCACTTTAAAAGGTTCTTTTGAAAAATGCTTCTTTTATTTTCTTTTTTTCTTTTTTTTTTGCTTTTGCAAACACCTTTTATGGGTATTATCAATGACAAAGTCTTTTGTCAAGGGCTGTCTGTGCTGCCGTCATCTTGTTTCTATTCTGAGGTGTCGTTTTTGCCATTTTGAGTCATCCAATATGTGGATGTTCTGCTTCTTGCTACTGCTAAAGATTTTCATTTTAACAGTTGAGCCACGTTATGAGTCATTCACCAATGATTGAAAGAGAAACAAGTGCTTGTGTGTGTTAAATTTAAACAAGTCTAACACATAAAGTAACATTTAAGAGAAGCTGTGTGAAATATTATGCTATATTTAAGAGATTGAAGGTTTTGAGGATGGGTCCACCTCTCCTGGCAGTGAATGATAATGCTAATTATGTCTTTGAGGTCCAGTTACAGCCCACCAACATAATGACTGCCAAGCTCTGCACCTCTGGGGCTGCTTACCACCTTTATCCTCAAACTGACCTTCTCACCCACTATTCCTCTGTCTGGTTTCCTGCTCCCCCTAAAGGTTTCTGTGCTTATTTGCATTTTTATTTAGAGTGAAAGCCTCTGTGGCATGTCACCACTGATCTGGTTCAATCTGTCTTCACTCCCTGCCACGCCTAGCCATAAAACAAATAGTCTTTTCTATTAAACTAAACACTCTGTTGAGAAACCCCAGTGTGTTTTAGGTCACATTTTAAAACTGATAAAAATGATAAAAACGATAAAGTAAAATGATAAAGTATTTAGTATTTAGTCTAGTATTCAGCAGTCATCGGGTGGCATTTGGTTTATTGTGCGCTGGTTCCAAGTGTAAGGCTTTTGTATTGTGGATTAATGATTTACGCACATGACCCTTTTTTACCCTCTGCTTAATAAATTATTGCTATGTTGGAAACGTCCATGCATTAGCAGCTCTTCCATGGAAAAGCAACGTTTTTCTTTTCTATTAAACAATGTGTTGTATATACAGTTGCATTAGCATAAGGTTCATTTTGCCCTTTTGGTATTTGAGTTATGCTTTGCTTTCTGTACCACATTGGCACCATGTCCTGTTTAAAATTATCATTTCTAAATATAGTTGCTTTGTTTTTCTTTTGCAGAAAAACAGGAAAAGGAGGTTGACATTTATGCCAATCTCTCTGATGAGAAAGCTTTTGTGTTCTCGGTGGCCTTGGCAGAAATTAATCGCAAAATTCTGGGCCAGAGACTCATCTTGTAGCACGAGATGATGGAAACAATTACAGATGGAACTCAGGACTCGGACCATGTGAGTGTGCGGGTGTCCCATATGTCTAATGTAAGAGAGGGTTGGAAACTGACCCAGAAATTCTTGTGACTGTGGCTTAAATCCTGCCTACATGCCGGAGCTCAGTGGCGCAATCGTGGACTGGTGGGATTTCTGACCTGGTCTGTGGATATATATATATGAGGGAAAAATGACTGTTGTCCTCAGCAAGAGTGGAAAACCGTAGTAAACATTAGTGGTGTAGGATTCTATTTATCTTTAATTCACATCTTATGAAATGTATTAAGTGTTATTCTTAGTCATTTCTTAAAAAAATCAAGCTGTTTCTAAGGAAAAAGTGGGTTCACCAAAAGAGCAATTTATGTGCAAGGTTATCACATGTCTGGTATCTTTTAATTCAAGCTAATCTTTTACACTGTTAGTTTGTTTTGGTGCCAGTAAGCTATATTATTCCATAAGTATCCTTGTGACTTATAAATCCCGGGGAATGCCTGATCAATTGTTATTTATTATGAGGCCACTATAATTTAAATGCATATTTTATTTTTCTCCGTTGTTATTGTTTTCCAAATGATAACAACATACATGTGTAATACTCAGCCTGTATATGAATCTATTAAAATCAACATGAAATTCTTAGCATTTTTAACTTAATTTTTTCTACAGACATTAACTACAACAACTCCTCTCTGTAACATTGTGTGCTTTTGTTTAAGGATGGATTTAGGGCAAGAAAAATGCCTATGGCTATTCTCTCTAGAGCTCATATTTCAGCTGTTCATTTGTCCTTTAAAACTCTGCTATGAATTGAGTTCTACTTTTTTACGAGCAATATTTCACAGTGAGAAAGGGACTTAAAGCTGTTCATCTGAATGTGTTAAAACACATAAGGTTTGGCTTCAGATTTCTATGTTTTAGTTATGCGGTAATACAAAATTTTCATGATTGTAGTGTTTATATAACGTGATTGTTTATGAAAAGCCCAGAGCCTTGAACACGATCTTATTTATGTATCTAGTTTCATTAGCAGTTTGGAACATGTTAGTTTCCCTAGAAGACAGCTGCTGCAGCCAGTCTTTTTTCCAAAGCTTTATCACCAGGCAACAAGCGCACCTCTGAGAATTCAGTGTGCTTTGGTTACCAAAGAGATGATGGATCACTGGCTTTATATTCCCTTTTACATGTCACTGACTTTTCTCCAGCAACCTTTGATTCTCAGAGGCCATTTTATGAATAATTAACAGTGTAAAACATGCCTACTTAACATTATGGTATGTTTCCTCATACTCAATCTTTCTCAAGCCCTCAGTGTGCTGTGGGGCTAAAATGTTTTTGTTAGTAATGTATATCTAAATAGACCATTGTATCTATGGAGATTGTATCTTAGTCATCCAGTTCAACAAAGAATGTTTAGTAGAAATTTGTCTAGCTTGAGTTATTAGGCTGGTGGTTATAAACCAGGGTTTATTTTGTTAAAATATACTTCTCATGAACTTTGCTGCAAATGTAATAATCGTCAGATGTGTCTTATGCATCTTTTGTTTGTGGTGATGAGCTTTGTTCTGTTCTTTGAAGGCAATTTTTCACAGTGAACATATAGCTTATAAAAAGATGCCATGTCCTTGCTTTTGTTAAAAGGTTTATGGAAAGGGCGAAGTGCTCATAAATGGAAAATAGCCAGATGTTCCTGAATAAATTTCACAATGAATTGCAAGATATTTTACATGAGCTGTTACATCCACATTAACAAATGTTTGCTCTCCAACTGTGACTAATGACAAGGTTTAGCCACCCTTGGCTTTGTCTGAACAAGAAATTGTCTGAACATTTTTGGTTATGGAAAATGAAATAAAAAGGTGTAAAAATAATGCAAATACTATGCAAAATGACTGCAACATTGCAACATAGTGACAAGTGAAGAGTTAAACGCTGCCTACATCCTTTAATATATGTAACACATGGGAAGTTGTTGAATTGCACCAGGGGATTTCCCACTTTTTGTACTTGTATTTGCATTTGGTTTTACACCATCAGCCAGGAACAGTGACACCTAGAAGACAGCTGTTAACAGCTTTTGTTCTTAAGTGTGACTGAACCATCACCCAAACATCCCATTACCTAAAACCAGCCTGTTGTTTTATTACATTTAAAATGTAAAAAATGTAAAGGAAAAACATCAGTGAAGATTTTCTGTGTATTTGTTTCAAGAAAGTGTTATTATATGTGCTTTTATGAGTTTCAGTCACAGGACGATGTAATGACTTCATTGGACAGTTGGCTTCTAAAGGGGTTTTTGGTCTAAATGCTTTTAAGGTTAAAGGCAGACTAATTGTGTCTCTGGTGAGCAGGTTGTGATCCTGTGAGACACTTTCTGAACCTCTCAGTGAAACTTCCCCAGAGTGAATCACAGGATCTGCCTGAGGTTAGAAATAAAACAGATTACCGCCTTTATATTCTAGATTACTGGAAATTACAGGAAAAGGTAGAATAATGCCAAAGTATTGTCAGAAGAAAATTAACAGTTGTGTCCTTAGTGTTTACTGATGAAACATTTCCTCATATTATCTCTTTAAATGTAATGTTTTCTTTCTGTTCAGGAGGAATTGATGGGCAACCACCATTAGATGTTAATAGCTATTTATAAATTCTGTCTTTCTGTAGAAGAGGTCAAAATGTATAAAGCAAGACTTTGATAAGCATTTGTGTGTGCAAATGTATTTTATTTCAGGCGGTTCATATGTTTTTCTGGGGGTTAACGGAAGACTACAAATGAAACCAGTGAGTAACGTTGGAGTGTTCATGACTTATAGTGCATGCTTTATTTAAAATGTGTTTGTACCGTGTTTTTATGAGCTTTATTGCTAATATGGAAATTTCATTAATTACAGACTCTGGCTCCTGATCTATGGGTGTGAAAACATATCCCAACATTTATATATTGTATATATTTTATATCAAACAGTCTTTATATCTCAATTATAAGTTGCGGACTCTTTTCCACCAGGGCCGTGCCGGTGCTGGAGTTTAACTGGTACTGGTCCGGCACCAGCACCCGCACGCATTTCCACAGGTTTCAGCACCTAAATTTGTGACAAAAAGTTACTATGGTTACGTTCACGTAGCGCTCTACAAACTTTCGTTATTTACGAGCACAGTTTACGAGGCAACATTATTACAGGGTAAACCTTGGTTTATGGTTCTGCGTTTACATATTTGTGCGGTTCCGACTTTGAGACCAGCAACTTCAGGGTGCCGTGCCGGTGCCAGCTTTTTGCCGCCAGCACCCGTCAACGTTCGGTCGAAACACGCAGAACCAGTTCCAGATTGGGCACCGGCACCGCGGTTTAGTGGTTGAGCTATTTGTCAACCACTAGATGGCAGCCAAACCATAACGCTCCCTTTTGTTTTGCGTTTCACTGAGGTTTTTATATGTACGATTTACTGAAAGTCATTTACGTCAGCTGTTTATTTCCCCCCCAAGAAGATTGAGGAAGAACTATCTTTTGTCATGAATTCACAATCAAGAAAGGGAACCTGGAGAAAGGTTACACAAGCCCTTTTGTGTAAGTGGTTGTACCACTCATTTAGTTATTGACGTCATACCACTGCTTACAAAAAAGTAATCATAGTAAACAATGTTTTCAGCCAAATAACACATTTATTGTTACAAATGTAAAACTATATTCATATTATGCTATTCGGAAGACATTTAATTTATAAAGCAAGCTGTTTTTCCATTTTTGGTTAGGTAACAGTAAAAGATGTGTGTTGTGTATAATGCTTTAGAAAGGCTTGTTCTTTTGTGAACTTTGCCACAAACTGTAGAAATTGTGATATTTTGAGGGGACAATTTTTACCTAGTTTTTGTAAGGGCACTTACAGGACAAATAAACTTCATTCTTTGTTGAACCAATTGTGTTTGGCTAGAATTCAGGAGACATTATGTAATTGCAATGAATGTAGCACACATTATCTGAGGGCATGTTCATAATGGTCAAGGCAGTGCTACTAAAGTCCATGGCATATCAAAGCACTGGAATGATAAAAGTGCATGTGAGTCATTTTAGATGCCACCTGTCCCATTACTAACAGGAGCAACAGCCCATCACAGAATGACATTATTGTTTTAACATTAAAGTGTTTACAGAGCCATCTGGCCATCACCCACATAAATCAACATGTCATTTGAACAAATCAAGAGAAGAAGATATTTGGCCTGCGTCTAAAACAACTTTGCTTAATTGGAAGTGTTGTGGTGTGCCTTCACTGCAATACAGTTGAATTAAACAGCAACACATCAAATGTGTGTTTTGAGGTAAGAGAAGATATATTACAAATAATCCTAGTGATTTATACAGACTTCTTATGAACTGCCTTGCTAGCATCCTATATCAACTGTTGTCATTTTTGTTTGGATAATTATTACGACAAGCTTAGAATGGCTCATTCTTACTGTTGTTGGTGGCAACAGTAGCTATGTTCTGATAAAATCCTTTTCAGAACGGGAATAACGCCACCAATCAGATTTTCTTCCAGCAGCCTCCCGGGGCTTTATATCCTCTTCTAAAACCAAAGCCTGCTGACAAAATATCCAGCATGGCAGCCTAAAGCTTTCTATTGCCTGCTTATAGTTTAGCTTTGGGCAGTTTTAAACACAGAGGCATGAGCTGTCTTGCTCTGCCCATGCTCAAAGATTCCTTATCAGGAAAGACTTAAGCTAGCAACTCAATGCTTGCTTGGCTGAGTGTGACTGACACACTCATTTCAAAATGGGCCAATGCATGAGGTCAGATTCTTAGCAGATCTTATTATACATAATCTCTCATATTTTCTAACATAAGTATGAAGGATAAATACTCTTGCCTCATGCCCAGCATCCGCGTTTTATCACTAACAATCAATTCAGACTGTGTCGGGAGGAGGACAGACTTGGACCTCCTGTGGGACCATCCCAAAACAAAAAGACAAATCTGAGCCCTATTAATAAAACAGAACACTCACATTTCCAACGTGCTCACACTAATCTCAGGCAGCTGTTATCTTGTAGCAGGAAGTGCTGGGACCACTGCCGTACTGATGGGGCTCCCCTATCAGGAGGGGCGCGTACCCAGTAAACAGACAGGATGTGATAAGATAGTTAGTGTTTGAGGGGCAATCAGTCCACTCCAGAATGTTACAGAACCCTGAGAGTCCAGGTCTGCAGAATATTAATTGCTTGTGGCAGCACATTAGGCATGAACTACACTGAGTCCCACTAAACCAGAACAAAAGGGCAAAACATGATGGGCACATCTCTGTACAAATCTCTGCTTCTCAGCACAGGTGGCTTCAGTGTGTCTGATTACATACGCAAGTTCACGGTAAGCTGCTTCTCTTTAATGGGGATGAAATAGTTATGTGATTATAGTAGAAGCTAAACAAAGATGCTATTCAAGGATGCAGGCACCATTAGGAAAATGTTCACCTCTTTTGAACTTGATGATTTGTGCAAATGTAAATTGTATTAGCTACATTTGCAGTTTATTAAGGATATATATAGCTAATATCGAAGCATTTTAACACTTATTTTTAGTAATCAGTTCACTATTATATATTCAGCCTCTGCACTTTTCTAAGAGAATATGGATAAAAAAATGGATAAAAACCATAATATCACAGATAGCACTTTTTTCAGTTCATAATTCTAAGGAGGTGATTGACCTTTTGTTAACAAATATGTTTAGTGTCCACATTTCCCACTTGCGTTAAGAATATTTGATTACTTTAATTATTTTAATTACTTTAACTGCTTATATCATTTATAGGCTCTTTTCTGGAGCTGTTCATAGTCATCATTCTGTAGCCTGTTTTTATTTGTTGGGGAAATCATCACAGAATTGTTTTTTTCAAATAGCGTTTTTTTTTAACATTTGTGCCCTTTGTCCTTTCAACAAGTCGCCCATTTTCCTTAACATTTTAAAGATGTTGTACGTTAGTCTGCACAATCTTGCCTCTTTTCCTGGAACAAAGAAGCATGAAAAGGCAATTAGTATGTGTGGGAGTGAAAAGAGAAAAACTTTACATTTGTAGTAAGCATGAACACAATTTTAATTAAGCCTGCTGTAGACATGATGCACTTCGTAGCACTCAAAATGAATTCATACTGTGAATGGGCTGAACTGGAATAGAATTAACATCAAATTTGCACATCATCACCCTGAACTCTAATCCACACAGATGCTCTTGTGAAGGAATGGAATACTCTGATCTTTCAACCTTTAAAGCTACAGAGCCATGTCATGTCAAACATTTATGTGAGGGCACATAAGTGGCTGTAAAATGAGACTTGAGTTTAAAGTTCCCTTCACATAGGGCAAGGCTAAACACCTCGGCAGACAGTGCATACCCAGCTAACAGGGAGCATTCTTAGAACATTAGTTAACATTCTCTCAAAGTTCTCTCAAAATGAACAAAAGTTCTTGCAGTAATGGTATTAGAACATTTTATCTACTATATATATCAAAAATGTTTTTCTTAAGTTGTTACTAAATGGAAACATTACTGAAATATTCTTACAACCTATAATTGTTATATGGGTATCCGTTAACACTGCAGAGCCCCTTTAAAGCTACACCATCCCTATCAGGCTCATGCTGTACCACAGTTTAGCCGAAAGCATGCATAAAAATCTAATAATATGAGTAGACTTACATTTAGCATCTTAATGCACGCTGTGTACTTCTTTGTCACTGTGTGACATTTGAAATGAATATCAAAGATCAAAGAGGTTTTAATATATTGAGTGCTATTAAAGGTTATCTCTGCCAAGCAGATATTCTTTTCCACTGTTCAAATGTTAACTATCTAACAGGCCTATGTCCTGTTGTGGAGTGGAAATTGAGTTGCCTGTGTTTTGCCAGCTTGTAATAACAGATTCCCCCCACCACTCTCACCCAGCAAATAGTCACCATGGAGCCACATACTTGTGGTTGTCCTGACCCTGGCCCCCATCATCCCTCTCTTGCATAATAATGTAATACTGTTTACTTTGGGAGTACTGTGCTTTGGCATTTGATGAAAACAGAAAGCCATATTCTTATTGGAGAAGGATTTAGATCAAACTAAGAGCAAATACAGAGAGTCACATCAAGGTTCCCTTTTTCATAAAAGAAAAATCATAAATTACATCTCAGTTGTTTCTTCTGAACAGTAATAAGTATATATAGCGAACAAAAGCTTTTTGGCTTAATTCTTAAACTCCTTTAATTTTTTAAATTTCCAATGTTCCAGAAAAGAGCTCAACAATATGTTTAGCTGTTCTAAGACTGGCCAACATGCAAAGTACAATTAAAAATCAGAGATTTCAGTATAAACCTTTCTTAACAGATTCTTTTATAACCAAATTATCTGTGTTATGCTATACAAAATAATTTATACCTCTGTACTCTGCATGTCAATAATTGTCCCTATTTTTTTCTTCTTCTGTGGTATGAAAGAGCAGCCTAAAAGTTTCTTTGGGTCTGTAGTTTTTTATGAAGTTTTCCACACCGAACATTCTCTGTTTGCTTGTTCTGATAGTCCTAAATAGATGTTAGTAGTAGATTATAAATAAGTAGAATGAATATGAATAGTAGATTTAATTGTATGAACTGTACGAATGGATTGATGGAGCACCCCTAAGGAGTGTCTATGATGCCTGTACATGCTCCAAAATGTTGTTGTAATGATTCAGCTTATACCTAATAATGTTTTCCTAAACAAAACTTCCTGGCAGTAGTGAGTGTGGTTGGATTTCTGATGAGTAGAGAGGGGACAGTTGTAGCATATCATTCATCTACATACCAGTGTCCACAGGGGTTTATTTTTATTTAAAATGTCAGCCAATGTCATGCCATGTTCTGTTGAATGAGGAGGGCATTACAGGTGATTACTGTGATTATTGGGTGGATCCAGTGATTAAATTTCAAAGGAATTTTGAAGTTCCTTTCTAGCGAAAAAGAAATAAATGAGAATAACATGAAAGACTAAGCCCTCATCTTTCTTTCCTCTACCTAATGACTGGCCATTGGCAGAGTTCATTCCTCGCGTACCCACCTGTCAGCAGAATCTGCTGAGGAGAATTACATTTTTTTTGTGACGTCAAGAGACTGCTGGAACTTTGGCAATCACCAAGTGGCGCTAGGTCATATAAAAAGTCCAGCCCAGAGTAGGTAAGAGAGAGAGAAAGAAAAAGGAGGGGGGAGGAAAAATAGAAGTGGAGAGATAAGATACCCACTGGAGGTGTTTATTTAAGTGGTGTCAGATCTCTGGCACATACCAACAACAGGGTTCACTGGAGCTGCCTGTTTATTTGGGAGGCACACAATACCTCAGACAAACACAGAGAACAAGGAGGGCTGGAGGAACTGAAACTGAGTCAGTTATTTGCTCCTGTACAGGGTGACAAAGAGATAAGTGTGGCTTCCTCTTTTTTATTTACATTTTCTAACCCGTGCCACTGTCCTGAGTGTGTCCGGGCCCAGCTATGAGTAAACAGGGGACTCTAGCCACCTGTATTGCCAGGATGTATGAGGGTGGCAAGCTGGAGAACTCTGGAACTCCATCTGGGACCATCAAGAAGTCAAGCCCTACTCTGATAGGTAGCCTAAGCAATGTGGAGGTCAAATTAAATGCCCTAGAAGGGAAGGTGGAACAAATCGAACGTACCCAAACCGAGGTGCTACAGAAGCTGAGCTCACTGTGTCAAGGGATGGAGTCTTTAGAGAGGAGCCTTATGCAGCGGAAACCAGGAGCTCAAGATTCAAATCTCATCAAAAATGGCCAACGAGAAGGCAGCAAGAACCCTTTGCTTTCTGAGGTCAGATCACTGTGTGGAGAAACTGTGGATCTGCTTCATAATCTCAAACAGGAGAGCCAACAACAGAAAAAGAAGATAGAAGGTATTGAAAGTTCTTTGTCCACTCTGGATAAAGTACTAGGGTATGTGGGAGACGCTTTTCGCAACTCAAAGATAGTTGAGTTCATCATTAATGGTGTGGTGCCTTGGAGGAGGCAAGGCCTTCTGGACACTGTGAAGGAAGAGGTCAGTAAAGCCTCTGATCATCAGAGATTTCTATGCAACTTCCAGCAAAACAGCAATTATATGCTATTGCAGAATGTGCATTGTGAAAAGCAATATAAAAATAAAAATGACATAGCTTTTTAAAATATCAGAGGATACAATTTCCCCTAATAGTGTTAAATCTGAGATGTTTTTTTCTAAACTATTTACTATTTTTCCTTTTGTATTCTCTAAAAGAACCGTTTAATTTGTTGGTTGGTATGTGTTCTTGCTTGTGGACCTGTTAAGTTTATGACCATAACCTTTTCCCAAGGTTGCTATTTTATCTATGATGAGACTGAATGGGCCTCATGTTTCAAATTCCTAGACTGGTTGTGTGACTGAACTGATGGTGAATTTAGCTGTCAATACATTTGCCAGTGTTTCAGTTAGCAAAATTAAAACTTAAACACAAATCCAACCCTTTAGATAGTGAACAGTCCCTATGCCACAAATCAAATATGCCACAAAACTACTATCAGCAAGTTCAATTTTATTTTCACTTTGGTAGTTAATTAGATAGATAGATGCTATATTGTTATCTTAGGATTGCATCTTATAACTGAAGGTGGTCTTGGATCAAAATAAGTATATAATTGGCTAGAGACTTTATGTAATACACAGATCTGTTGTCAAACATTGTAATTATATATCAAGTTAAGCATTTTATGCAGCGGATGCCAAGACTCACAAACTGGTATGTTTTCTTATTCCTCTGTGAGTTGCTGTGAGAATAATCATGAAACTGCATAACTGCCATTCTATGAACAGGTTGACTGTAATAATTCTCTCTCCAATATAATTAGCATAATGATCACTATTTGGTTTAAACAGCAAAGATTTTAACTGAGTTTTACCACATAAGTATTCTCTTGACCCTTGAGTCACACATGTTAAAAGATTTATTCATAAATGGAACAGCCTTAAATACTTAAGTATTTTAGGTAAGTATTGTACTAACAACCTTGCCAAAAATCTTTTTAATTTTTTAATATTAAGAAAGCAACAAATGCCACTTTTAAATACCTGAAAATTTTTGGGTTCTGAATTGTTTTTTTTTTTTGGGTGAATTCTGATAATTAGAATTATTATTAAGAAAATGTATACTTCAGTGTTTCAGCAATAAACTGTTTCATATAGCATATAAAACACACAAAGTACAATATGATTCCTTTTTCTCTGCAGAAAAAACAGCCCAATGACATCAGTCTTAAGCACAAAGACAGTTTCTGCCACCAGAGCACACAGACTTCAGAGGAGATTAAAGAAACATTTTTTGGTATGACTTCCATGAATCTCTTGTTTGCAGTATATTTTAGATATTGCCAGATGCTGGATGCTAAATTTTGATTATACATCTTTATTAACTTCATAAATCTGTATGAATCCCAACAAACATTTTTGAAAGATTCTGTTATTATATATAAAAGCCTGACTCTGTGTCCACAGCTGAGCACCAGCAGCCAGAGGTCACTGTTTCCACTGTGCCCAGACCACCCTCTCCTGTTCCTCTTAAAGGACCAGATGAACCTCTTCCCATTAGTGGAAGAGAAGTGTCCAGCAAAGCTCTACGTAAAGCCAAGGAAGTCACTGTGAATAGCAGAGAGCCTGCACGTGTCCAAACATTTGCTCCTGAAGTCCAGCTAGAAGCTGAGAAGACTGAGGTATATGATGCACCTAAGCAGGAGACAGACATTTCGGCTTCAGTACAAGCCGACGTAGAATGTTTCGCTGTGACAACAGCTAAGGTCGAAGAACATGTGGCTCTTCAACCAGAGAGGTGAGATCTTCCACAAATTGTTTCCATTTAAGGTTCAAAGCAAAACACTCTAAAATTGGGCTCATTTTATTCCTGGCTTGACTTTTAAAAGGATGTTGTCATCAATATGAGAGAGAGACGAGTTTTAATGCTTGTAGCAGTTTCTGTCAAAAATGACTATGGGGTGAAAAGGAAATTGGTTATTTCAGAACGCTGAATATTGTCTCCTTGTTTATCATTGGCCCCCCTTTGGAGATAATAACACAGCAGCTGATGCCAGTGAGGAACACTAATGCTCTAATGGACTTTTACAAACATTTATCCACCAGATATGAACTACACAGAAGATTAATATCCTCTCATTTTAGTGGACTGTAATTAACCCTGCTAAAGAAGGCAGCAAAATCATTGCAATATGATATCTAATACTTCTGCAGAATCCAACGTTTTTCATTTTCAGTGAACAATTCTCATAATGCTCATCAATGGACCAAAAAATTGGTCCTGATATATATATCGCAGTCAGTGAGAACACCAGTAGACTGCTATTGGTGGAAACACATTTCTGAGGCACAATGGTACAGCTGTGTCTTTTCACAATCATGAGAGATCTGAAAGGCAGAGAGCTGTCTATTAGGCATAAAGACCCTCTTTCTCCAATAACAGGTTGCATTGTGACAGTAGGAAAGTGTAATTCATTAGACTAATGGCCAACGTCTTAAGATTAGGCTACCTGTTATGTTTTTACAATGCAGTATAGTAACTAGCAACATGTATTATGAGATTTAGGCCATTTAGTTCCAAGCATTTAATTAAGAACCTTGTGCTGTTATTGGTTTTGCTGTTGTTCATAGGCACTTTTTACATGGAACCGCATTATATCATAGAAAACAAACCAAAAATAAATTCATCAACATTATCTGTTGTGCAGTATTTTCTATGTTAACCATGTAATGGTTTTGATTACACAAAACCATTACACATCCCTTTTGAAATGTGATCAAATGACACTGCAAATATTTCTATAAGTAATGGTTTTATAATAAGGCTGTATCCCTTGAAATGGTTACTATGGAATGTTTGATAATTCAAATGATTGATTGGGTTCTTCTCTAAACACAGGGCCTTAGAACAGGCAGATGTTTGGCTGGTTGGTGAGGAGGCTGCACCTAAACCAACGGTTCCTAAACAACAACAAGTGGAGCTGAAGGTTGAAGTTCTTCCAGAACTGGCAGAAGTTTCACAGGTTGGTCAAGAACCTTCACTCAAGTCCACAGTTCTTGGGCAACAACAATTAGAGCCAAAGGTTGAAGTTTCTCAAGAACAGGCAGAAGTTTCCCAGAATGTTGAGGAACCTTCCCTCAAGCCGACAAAACAAGTTTTAGAACAACAACAACCGGTGCAGATGGTGAAGGTTACCCAAGAACCTCAGCTCTGCACCGAAAAGCCTGTCAAAAAGGATGCAGAGGCTAAGCCACAACATAAAGAGATAGTGCAGATGACATCACCTCTGCCAAAACACGATGAGGAAACACAAGACTCTGAACCAGCTATCACGAAAAACCAAACTAAATCTGTTGAGAAGATTTTGGAGTCTGACATCGTAACAAAAAACTGTTTAGCTTCTAGTTCACAGACAACAGCCCCTGTTGAAGGAGAAAATGCAAAAGTGGGAAATCTGAAAAAACTTGTGTCACAGCTGTTGATTGTTGGTGAGTAAAAGATCTTTTACTGTCAGCTTTCAGCAAATAAACTAATTCCCTGAGGTGATATTGAGTTCACCAATCATCACTAATAGCTCAGTATGTTGGAACAGTTTGTATGTACACATGTGATGTAATCTGAACAGTTGTGTATGTGATCGGAACAAATTCATCTATCTAAGCTGAACAATGACTTGGCAACTGGTGGACAGCATGTGACAGAAATAATCAGTTGCAACACTATAGTGATATATTTATAATTGTGAACTTGCTCTTTAAATTCAACTGAGCACTTGTAATTGTGACTAAAGCATATGCTTTGGCACAGACCTTTAAAAATGAATGTAAAAACTGTTATCACACCTGTGCAAATGGAGCGTCAGATGTCAGTTTTCAAAAAATCACCATGTCATCATGCTACAACTGGTATTTGTTTTTCCAGATGACTGTCCACCTCTTCCAGCCCCGTTCGAGCATCGCATTGTGAGTGCCAAACAAGTTCCCATGAGTACATATTACGCACTCAATTCCAGTGAGTTGCTGGGCGGGTGAGTCCATGTGTTACAAACCTGAGAAGTTTAATTCAATGGTACTTAATTTAACCTGTAAGTCAATCAGTCTCATAGGACAGTGTGGGGATGCCATGTTTCAGAGTGTAAAGTATGTGTGCCCTTGAAATCAGATTGTTTTATTTCAAAATACAAATAGGTCTTTATTTTTCATTTCCATGTGGATAGTACTTTATATGTAGATAGTAAAAATTATGTCCTCTATTGACTATTATATTTATTGTCCAAATATTACCAGGTTACTGTTCAGCAACAAGAGGCTTCTGACTGGTATTATCCACACTTTGCCATCTTAGGATTTGCTTAAATCCATATGACAAAAGTTGTATCATAAAATGATGGGTAGGGGGTTGACTGGCTGATAATCATGAGGTCACTTCCCATAAAACATTTACCACGTACATAGTGTTAAACACTGATAAACACAGGCAAGGACTCATTTGCCTCCCCCCTTCTCATATGCCACCAATACACACTGGCTTGTTTTTGACTCATAATAGGCATGGTTTATTTTGGGCAGGTGTTGGACTGTGTGTTTGGAAGTTATTTTAAGACAACAGCAACAACAGCAGCCACCTTGACACAAACACACTATTTCAGCCTGTAGAGACACAGCATCCAGTAAATACACAGAAAGTGGGTGGTGGAAGCTTTCAAGTAAAAAACAGAAAAAAAGTGACAAAGATAGCTTTCATATGCCCTTTTCACATAATACACAAACTAAAAATGTGTAATTGCGTATGTCTGTTGTGCGTTGTTATTGCAGAGGTCGTTTTGGGCAGGTACATAAGTGTGCTGAATTGTCATCAGGTCTTACACTCGCTGCCAAGATGATAAAAGTTCGGGGTATGAAAGACAGAGTAAGAACAAAATACACATAAACCATTACTGTCTGTCTTTGTGTCAAGTATGTTTTCCCCACATTTTCTCCTCTCTCTGTGTCTTTCTATCTCTCAGTTTCTCTCTTTCTCTCTCTCTCTCTCTCTCTCTCTCCCCTCCCACTCCAATCTGTCCATCACTCTGTTCCTGCTAGGTTGCTTTATGAGAACATTTCCTTGACAACGACTGACAGCTCTCCACATATGAGCATGCAAAAAATATGCACACATTCACAAACGCTTTACCACACTTACAAATAACATAGCCTAACACCCATAGGCCCTTAAGAACATAAAAGCACATGGAGCTTCTGAAATCAACAATTTAAAAGAATGCATATATTCAAGAAGGGTTCTGAACATTCTCACATCCTGTTCTCTGCATCCTCATGCTTCAACAAGCACCTCTAATTACAACTAATGACAGCTCTCCTGTCATAAGCACTTGCCCGCAATATGATGCTATTATGTGCCCTCTGCTCTCTCTATTACCACCATTAGTGAGCAATCAGTCAAGAACGGGCAAATGCAGATCAGTTTCACTCTGTCGTTTCCTAATTCCTCCATTTGACATGAATGTCAAAAGAGCACAGAAGTCACTCTTCCTGGACATTAGAAGTTAGAAACACTCCTTTTCATGGTGAAAAATGTACCGTTCTTACTATATGCATTGTCTGGTCAAAAGCAAGTAAGAATGAGAGCTCCTAATTTTGCATAATTAAATGCTTTTTCTGGGTCAGTCAAGAGAATAGCAGACAGGAAGAACCCGCATAAGTAGGGCATACAATTACAGGGTTGGCAAAGGCTGTCAAGCCCCTATTTCTAAAACTGTTTAAACTGTTGTTTGCACTGCCCTGTGCAATCATTGTAATTCCACTTTCAGCAATTTAGCTGTGCAATCTGAAATAGCCTCTCTTTTTCTAATTGCCTAATTTGTAATGTCTTCATTCTTTAAACAGTGTAGCAACACTCTTTCAAAAGCTTAAAATATAGGCTTTTTACTTTTTAAAATGAGATGCGTTGCACTCTATGTTGACTTTTTTCCTCTTTGATGGCCAGGATGAAGTGAAAAATGAGATCGGAGTTATGAACCAGTTAAACCATGTCAATCTGATTCAGCTGTATGATGCGTTTGAATCTCGGACTAACCTCACTCTCATCATGGAATAGTAAGTAGACCTTACCCTTGACTGAAAAAAGGCTTAAGAGTGTCCTGTCTTTAAAATAAATTTAAAACATTATTTAAATAAATGTTTTAGAGAAGTTTAAAAAGTTTAAAAAGAAGTTTAAAAAAGTACTCGCATTTAGCAACTATTGTTCATATTTTATGGTTGATTATGACACAGTTGCTTTGGACAAAACTCATCAGGCCTCATTTGCAAAGCAAATTTTCTCTGCTGGCCTGGTCTTCACATTCTGTTGCGAGAACACAGAGCTCCCACACATGTCACTTTACACAGTCCTGATGGTGTGTCATCTGCCCTGTCCACACATTTCATTCAGAAGTTTTTTTTGGTATTTGGCAAACAAAGGCATGTAATTGTATGATTTGTAAACGTACAAGTGTAGTATTGATAGTGAGTTGTAATACAGGACATTCCAAAAAAGACAGCATAAATTTGATGCAATATATGTCAATTATATGTTAAGCAACCAGGTTTTAAAACCACATTCTGGGAATACAGACACTGACATGGCATAAGCCACTTAAGCCATTTGTGATGGGTAATTTTTAAAGATCTACACACGATTTGTTATTTCAGTGTGGAGGGTGGTGAATTGTTCGAACGAATCGTTGATGAGAATTACCATCTGACAGAGTTGGATGCCATTGTGTTTACCAGGCAGATTTGTGAGGGGGTACAGTACCTTCACCAGCAATACATTCTCCATTTAGATCTTAAGGTAAACCCCACGTACTGCACTGAATGTCAGAATGTGATACTGACTGGATTAGCAGTGCGTAGTGTCGTGCGTGTGGCTCTATGGAAAAAAACAACCAATTAATCATCTATGTATGTAAACATTAGCAGCTTAAATGGCATACATTTTAATTAGAATACTGCCATGGGCTTATGTTTTGCTACCATGTACAGTAATATTAAATGAGGACAATGTGCTTTTAAAATTGCTTACAAAAATCCATATTCATCCTATATATGTAACAATACCTCATTCAAAATTAAGTCGTAATTCTGGATTTCTAAATTGTTGTTAAGTATGACATTGTAATAGATGCTGTTACTGTTATTGTTATGTGCATATTGATTTTAACAGCCTGTTTTTATTTTCTGTAATCAAGCCAGAAAACATATTATGTGTGAACAACACAGGGAATCAGATCAAGATCATTGACTTTGGACTTGCCAGAAAGTAAGTGAGCAAAACTTGTTCTCTTGTTATGAAACCAATTCTGATATTAATGACTTTATATACTTTGTAAGTACACAAATGGAAGCGCATATTTCTCATATTTCCCATCTCCCACAAAAGTTTTTTTTTTTTTGCATTTATGTCTTATGAATCACACCAATGACACAAATCCTCTCACTGCACATGGTCACCATGACTATAGTCACCTCACAGGTTTGCCTCATTGCCTCACGGGTTGTCATTCACAAACAAACCCCTTTTACATTACACATTACAGCCCCCTTAAACATTACAGCTATCCGACTCATTACAGAGTCATCAAAATGTACAGTGCAGCTTAGTCAATTACGAAACTTTTATTTTGCCAGGTTTAGGTTAGGAGGTCTGAGTCTGAGGCACTGGTGTGAGGTTTAGAGTTTCAAAGTACTGAGGAGATACTTTTATCCAAAGGGACTTATAAATGAGGGACACTACAATAAAAGCTATTCATCCTCGGTATACAGTAAACTAAGTGATGCAATACACAGTTTCAGAATTGCTAAGGAAAGCAGAAAACTAGAGCTGGTACTGAGATGTAGGTGAGACTCTGGAATAACATCAAGAGAATGAAAACGGTTTTCTTTAAAGAGTATGTGCAGTTGTTAAGTGCTCATAGAATCTTACTTTTTTTATGTTAGAAGAGGATTGATAATGGAAAGATGATAGGATAGAAAGGGTCTGAGTTTTATGATGTTGCTAAAGGACAAAGCTGTCGTTTTGGTCTGTGATTTTAGTGGATTGTCAAACAATAATATACTCCCATATTCCCAGCTGATCTTGGCTGCATTCTTTTTTAACTTAGTGGAACACGTTTACCATTAGGAACTAGCAGGCTTGGGTTTGGTTTTTCACATGTGTATGACACAGAATTCCAAAACAGATCTGCAGAGATGTCCTTCATCCCCACCAGGTATAGACCCAGAGAAAAGCTGAAGGTCAACTTTGGAACCCCAGAGTTCCTGGCACCAGAAGTTGTCAACTATGATTTTGTATCATTTCCAACAGACATGTGGAGTGTTGGTGTCATCACATACATGCTGTAAGTACCGAACAATTTGTTCATGTATTTTCTTTTATACCTTATATAAAGAAAAGTTCCTTCTTTCTTCCCACACTAAATTTTACAATGGCATAGACTGTAATATCAGAGTGATCAAAAGCAAAATGCAAATGCAATGCCCATGAAAGCTTTAAAGGGCTCGGCTAAGAGCATTCAATAGAGCCCTGATAAAAGGGCACCAGTCCCTCTGTTCAGAAAACACAGTACTAACCCTGCTGTACTGATGCAGTCAACAAAACAACCAGTATGCACACACTTAAACACAATGTCCCGCCTCTGATCCGTTCTGGTCTCTCATCGCTCTACTCTCAGTAGTACTGGCCCAAGATGACCCACTGTTCTGGCCATTTCCAGCCAGGCCTCGATGATTGAATTAATGTTAGCTACCTGACAGCTGTTGCTGGAGATTAGCAAGGGCTTGCCCAATGCAGAGAATATGTGTTTCACCTACTTGTTTATTTAATTATTGCTTTCTATTTCAGAGCCGATGCTGTCACGACTGTGATATTGTGTTAGCCATCAGTTATGCCGTCTGCCGTCAGACTATTGTTGGCCTCATTTTAAAGTGTTTACAAATTTGATTGCCATTAAGGATGCATAATTATGTATAACTGGGCCCTTTAACCACAAGTGACTTTTAATTAAAACCTTTTCTTTACCATGTTTTCCATCATTATGAAATTATTTTATGATTTATATATACTTTGGAGAGAAAAAAATCTTGGCTGTACCTTACATTTACATGTATTCATTCAGTAAATGCTTTTATCCAAAGTGACTTACAAATGAAGGTAAATGAAAGCTCAAGCAATTAATCATAAGAAGCCAACAATATTCACGGTGATAAATAAGAAATTCTAATAGTGGAGCAGAACTGTACAAAGAAGAGGTGTAAGTGCAGCCTTTCTGCCTCTCATTAACTGTTCACATCTTACTTAATTCCTAGGCTTAAAACTAAAGGCCACAGTGAATAGATTTGTGGGTTATTCACCTCCTCTATGATTTCTTGCTTTTTCAGTTTGAGTGGCCTTTCTCCGTTCTTGGGTGAAAACGATGCAGAAACAATGAACAACATTTTGCATGCCCACTGGGATTTTGATGCAGAGGCATTTGAGAATGTGTCAGAAGAAGCCAAAGACTTCATCTCAAGACTTCTTGTTTCTGCAAAATGGTATCTTTCCATTTATCCATCCATCCATATTTTGCAGTTAATGCAAAATCCTAGTACAAAATATAATTCACACCTTCTATTGCACACACTCCAAGATCCTCTGTCTAATGTTCCTTCTCCTCTCTGGCCTGCTATTTCACAGTGTAGGAACATCAAGTTCAAGTTCAAGTGAGCTTTATTGTCATTTCAACATATACAGCTGATGCAATACACATTGAAACGAAACAACGTTTCTCCAGGACTTGGTGCTATA